>CM053029.1:585807667-586227667 GCA_028564925.1 Lithobates sylvaticus
CCAAATCTTCCGGGTTTTCGACATCCAACCAGATCACTATCCTCTCCAAGATGGCCATCTGGAAGCCAAGATAGGAGACATTTCCTTCTCAGTGGACTCTTACCAACCTGAAGGGATGGCACAATGCCACCTTCAGGTTGGAGGATATACTGCAGCCGGCACCTGCCTACAAATTGGGCTTTGAAAGTATTAAAATGCCAACCAATGAGAATCAAATTTTAGCCAAAAATACCAATTTTGAGTAGTCTTGCCCTTTAAAAGCTGTCGTAAGGGTCTTCAATCTGGCACTGACAATTACCATTTACATATATTACATCGATGGTAAACGTGATTAACCTATGAGCATGATATATCAGCGAAAAGAGCTGTAGGTGAAGCAGAAGTGATTCAAAATAAAACAGAGGAATGTACGACACATTAAAAAAAAAAAAAAAAAAACACACGCCGCCATTTATGAGCCCAGCTTATCACTATGGCAGGGTAATAAGGTCAATATGAAAAGAGCTGCAAGGCACATACCCCCCTAAACATGTGAGGAGTGGAAACGGACCGACCTTCTGTTGTAGAATCCAAACCCATTGAGTCAATTGCCAGAAAACATGACATGACCTTTCGGATTCAGTGAGCATCGGTTTCCCGAGCAGACTGCCGTGCACTTTTCCATTCACTGCTGCCCCCTCAGGGTCTCAACTCACCGGAAATAATAGCTTGCTTTAAAATCTGCACTCCTTTAATGAAAAAAAAAGCAGAAACACACACACACTCATACACACACATGGCACCCAGCTTGACCCGGGCAGCCGATTTAAGGAATGCATTTGTTTTTTGTTTGTATGTTTTTTTTTGTTTTTTTTTAACGCAGAATTGCCTCCCTATTTTCACATCTTGTGCCTTTTATCTCATTACAGATCATTTATTTTTCACTGTACTGGGACAGTGGGAGGCAGAGTTCAAACAGGCTACCATAAACCTACAACCCAGGTGCATCCAAAAAGTATTCACAGCGCTTCACTTTTTACACATTTTGTTATGTTACAGCCTTATTCCAAAATTGATTACTGTATTTATCAGCGTATAACACGCACCCCAAGTTTAGGAGGGCATTTTAAGGAAAAAAAGTTTTAGCAGGGAAGTTTAGGGAAAAAAAAAACTTACATTTAAGCATCATTTGCAGCTTGCCCAGCGTCATTGCAGCCTTGCCCAGCGTCATTTGCAGCCTTGCCCAGCGTCATTGCAGCCTTACCCAGCGTAATTTGCAGCCTTGCCCAGTGTCATTTGCAGCCTTGCCCAGCGTCATTGCAGCCTTACCCAGCGTCATTTGCAGCCTTGCCCAGCGTCATTTGCAGCCTTGCCCAGCGTCATTTGCAGCCTTGCCTAGCGTCATTTGCAGCTTTGCCCAGCGTCATTTGCAGCCTTACCCAGCGTCATTTGCAGCCTTGCCCAGCGTCATTTGCAGCCTTACCCAGCGTCATTTGCAGCTTTGCCCAGCGTCATTTGCAGCCTTACCCAGCGTCATTTGCAGCCTTGCCCAGCGTCATTGCAGCCTTACCCAGCGTCATTTGCAGCCTTACCCAGCGTCATTTGCAGCCTTGCCCAGCGTCATTTGCAGCTTTGCCCAGCGTCATTTGCAGCCTTGCCCAGTGTGATCGTAGCTTGCCCAGCGTCATTGCAGCCTTGCCCAGTGTGATCGTAGCTTGCCCAGCGTCATTGCAGCCTTGCCCAGCGTCATTGCAGCCTTGCTCAGCGTCATTTGCAGCCTTGCCCAGCGTCATTTGCAGCCTTGCCCAGCGTCATTTGCAGCTTTGCCCAGCGTCATTTGCAGCCTTGCCCAGTGTGATCGTAGCTTGCCCAGCGTCATTGCAGCCTTGCCCAGTGTGATCGTAGCTTGCCCAGCGTCATTGCAGCCTTGCCGAGCGTCATTGCAGCCTTGCCCAGCGTCATTTGCAGCCTTGGCCAGTGTCATTGTAGCTTGCCAGCGTAATTTTCAGTCTTGTCCGGGTTTAACTTTCCCGCCGCCGAGATGCTCTGTCGTGTGCGCTGCCAAAAAAGACCGAAGCGCGGCCAAAAAAGACCGAAGCGCCCCCGGAAAAAGCCGAGCCGACCGTTCGGCTCCGCTCGCGGTCCCGCCTCCCTGCTGTTTCCGGAGCGAGCACAGGGAGGCGGGACTACGAGCAGAGCCGAACAGTCGGCTCGGTCTTTTCCGGAGTCGCTTCGGTTTTTTTCGGCCGTGATTCGGTCTTTTTCGGCAGCGCTCGCTATTTTTCGGCGGCGCTTGCCATTTTTGTGGGGGTATCGGCATATAACACGCACCCACGACTTTCCCCTGATTTTAAGGGGGAAAAAAGGCGTGTTATACGCCAATAAATACGGTAAATTCATTGTTTTCCTCAAAATTCTACAAACAGTACCCCATAATGACAACGTGAAAGAAGTTTGTTTGAAATCTTTGCAAATTTATTAAAAATAACAAGGAAAAAAATACCATGTACATAAGTATTCACAGCCTTTGCCATGACACTTAAAATTTAGCTCAGGTGCTTCCTGTTTCCACTGATCATCCTTGAGATGTTGGAATCAACAAGTAAACCAAGACTCCATCACGGGATGGTACTGCAGGGGTCTAAATATAGAGCAGTGCCACGTCCTCAAATAATTACCGTATTTATCGGCGTATAACACGCACTTTTTCCCCCTTAAAATCGGGGGAAAGTCGTGGGTGCGTGTTATACGCCGATACACCCCCCCAAAAAAGTGACAAAAATGGCAAGCGCCGCCGAAAAATAGCGAGCGCTGCCGAAAAAGACTGAATCGCGGCCGAAAAAAAGACCGAGCCGACTGTTCGGCTCCGCTCGTAGTCCCGCCTCCCTGCGCTCGCTCCGGAAACAGCAGGGAGGTGGGACCGTGAGTGGAGCCGAACAGTCGGCTCGGTCTTTTTCGGGGGCGCTTCGGTCTTTTTCGGTGGCGCTTCTGTCTTTTTCGGCGGCGCACGCGACAGAGCGTCTCGGCGGCGGGAAATTTAAACCCGGACAAGACTGCAAATGACGCTGGCAAGCTACAATGACACTAGGCAAGCTATAATGACACTGGGCAAGCTACAATGACACTGGGCAAGCTACAATGACACTGGGCAAGCTACAATGACGCTGGGCAAGGCTGCAAATGACGCTGGGCAAGGCTGCAAATGACGCTGGGCAAGGCTGCAATGACGCTGGGCAAGGCTGCAATGACGCTGGGCAAGCTACAATGACACTGGGCAAGCTACAATGACACTGGGCAAGCTGCAATGACACTGGGCAAGCTGCAATGACACTGGGCAAGGCTGCAAATGACGCTGGGCAAGCTGCAATGACACTGGGCAAGGCTGCAAATGACGCTGGGCAAGCTGCAATGACGCTGGGCAAGCTGCAAATGATGCTGGGCAAGCTGCAATGACGCTGGGCAAGCTGCAATGACGCTGGGCAAGGCTGCAAATGACGCTTAAATGTAAGTTTTTTTTTTTCCCTAAACTTCCCTCCTAAAACGTTTTTTCCTTAAAATGCCCCCCTAAACTTGGGGTGCGTGTTATACGCCGGTGCGTGTTATATGCCGATAAATACGGTATATATCAAAAGAGCACATAGGAACAGAAATGGACTTTCTAGGCACCAATAGTAAAAAAATATATACATATTTATTAAATACAAAAATTACAAAAGAAAAACACAATAGAACCTTTAACAGGCATAAGTTAATGACTGTTAGTATTCTACATGCATTTATTATGCCTGTTAAAGGTTCTATTGTGTTTTTCTTTTGTAATTTTTGTATTTAATAAATTTGTATATATTTTTTTTACTATTGGTGCCTAGAAAGTCCATTTCTGTTCCTATGTGCTCTTTTGATATATCCTTGAGATGTTTCTACAACTTGGAGTCCACCTGTGGTAAATTCAGTTGATTGGCCATGATTTGGAAAGGCACACACCTGTCTATAGAAGGTCCCACAGGTAACAGTGCATGTCAGAGCACAAACCAAGCCATGAAGTCCAAGGAATTGTCTGTAGACCTCCGAGACAGGATTGTATGGAGGCACAGATCTTGGGAAGGGTACAGAAACATTTCTGCAGCATTGAAGGTCCGAATGAGCACAATGGCCTCCATCATCCATGAATGGAAGAAGTATGGAACCATCAGGACTATTCCTAGAGTGGGCAGCCCAGCTAAACTGAGCGATCGGGGGAGAAGGGACTTAGTCAGGGAGGTGACTAAGAACACAATGGTCACTCTGACAGAGCTCCAGCATTTCTCTTTGGAGAGAGGAGAAACTTTCAGAGAAACAACCATCTCTGCCGCACTCCACCAATCAGGCCTGTATGGTAGAGTGGTCAGACAGAAGCCACTCCTCAGTAAAAGGCACATGGCAGCCCGCCTGGAGTTTGCCAAAAGGCACCTGAAGGACTCTCAGACCATGAGAGGATGGACTTTTTTCAACCTAACTATGAGAAACACAATTCTCTGGTCTGATGAAACAAAGATTGAACTCTTTGGCCTGAATGGCAAGCGTCATGTCTGAGGAAACCAGGCACCGCTCATCGCCTGGCCAATACCATCCCTACAGTGAAGCATGGTGGTTACATGCTGTGGGAAGGTTTTTCAGCGGCAGGAACTGGGAGACTAGTCAGGATTGATAGAAAGATAAATGCAGCAATGTACAGAGACATCCTCGATGAAAACCTGCTCCAGAGTGCTCTGGACCTCAGATTGGGGTGAAGGTTCATCTTCCAACAGGACAACGACCCTAAGCACACAGCCAAGATAACCAAGAAGTGGCTACAGGACAACTCTGTGAATGTCGTTGAGTGGCCAGAGCCAGAGCCCAGACTTGAACCCAATTGAACATCTCTGGATAGATCTGATAATGGCTGTGCACCAACGCTCCCCATCCAACCTGATGGAGCTTGAGAGGTCCTGCAAAGAAGAATGGGAGACACTGCCCAAAAATAGGTGTGCCAAGCTTGTAGCATCACTCAAAAAGACCTGAGGCTGAAATTGGTGCCAAATGAGCTTCACCAAAGTATTGAGTAAAGGCTGTGAATACTTATGTACAGGGGATTGTTTTCATTTTTTATTTTCAATAAACTTCTTTCACGTTTTCATTATGGGGTATTGTTTGTAGAATTTTGAGGAAAATAATGAATTTAATCCATCTTGGAATAAGGCTGTAACATAACAAAATGTGGACAAAGTGAAGCGCTGTGAATACTTTCTGGATGCTATTTTAGGGCAAGATCCTAAAGTCATTAAAGCAGAGTTCCACCCAAAAGTGGAACTTCCACTTTAAGCACTCCTCGCCCCCTTACATGCCACATTTAACATGTCATTTTTTTTTGGGGGGGGGGGGGGGGGTGGGTGCTTAGTTTTGAGTGAAACTTCCTGTCCCACCTCCGCCTCTGGGCCGACTCTCCCCCTAGGCGGCCCCTCCCTCTCGGCAATCTTCTGGGACACGTGACAGGTCCCAGAAGAATGCCTGTCCACTGGGAGAGCACAGCACGACTCGCGCATGCGCAGTGTGCGCCCGGCCGTGAAGCTGCAAGCTTCAATTTAGATCAAATTACAGCTGCAAGCCCACAGTTTCAATGGAGGTGCCAAGGAGAGAAGGGGAGAGGAGTGAGGCTCCGGGCGGCCGCATCGCTGGATGGTGGAACAGGTAAATGTCTGTTTATTACAAGTCAGCAGCTAAACTTTTATTTATTTTTTTGCTGCCTGGAACTCCGCTTTAATATGAAAATACAGATATAACACAATGCAATAATAAACATACAGCATGAGTATATAACTGCTTGTGTGTTATTGCCTTTTAATTGTGAGCAAGGTTCATAAAGACATAGATGAGTAAGTTTCCGGTGGAGGAACTTGACTGGCCTGCACAGAGTCCTGACCTCAACCCGATGGAACACCTTTGAGATTAGAGAAGAGACTGCAAGCCAGGCCTTCTAATTCAACATCAGTGCCTGGCCTCACAAATGCGCTTCTGGAAGAATGGTCAAACATTCCCATAGACACACTCCTAAACCTTGTGGACAGCCTTCCCAGAAGAGTTGAAGCTGTTATAGCTGCAAAGGGTGTGCCAACTCAATATTCAACCCTACGGACTAAGACTGGGATGCCAATAAAGTTCATGTGCGTGTAAAGGCAGTTGTCCCAATACTTTTGACAATATAGTGTAGGTAAATTTACATATCTTTCTTACACAGGATAGTCAGAATAGGCATTGGGAGGGGCAGTATTAAGAGTAGAGGTTTTGTCTGTGTAGCACCCTTCTGACACCCTAAAGGCTCAATAGCACCTCCAGAGGCCAGGGGAGGGCTAGCATTTCACCTCAGGGCTGATTCCATGACTAAAATAGGGGGACGAGAAAGGATATTGGGCGCAGTCATATTTGTCTTTCTAAAGTATTATTGCAGAATGGTTAAGGAGGTGAGGGTTAGGGGTCCCAGATACTGTAGCAGATCACTAACAGGCTCTCCGGGCATAAACTCCCACGGGAGTTTATGCAGCTTCCTGTCCGGCGCGCTGTCTGGAATCGGGGAGTGAAGCCACTTCCTGATTCCCTCACCGAGAATGGCGCCGGCTACAGCAGAGAGCCGAGCGATCGATCGGCCTCTGCTGCCGACATCGCTGGACCCTGGAACAGGTAAGTGTCCATTTTTTAAAAGTCAGCAGCTGCAGTATTTGTAGCTGCTGGCTTTTAAAAAAAAAAATTTCAGTACAGTCCCGCTTTAAAAATATATTTAAAAATATATGTGGCGCTTAATTCAGACCAGGATACCAATCCTAAGGGGGAGGGAAACTCCAAAGAATGGTTCCCGACAAGCGTCTAATGGTTAATGTTAAAATCCAGTATGTATAGCAGCAAGGTAATCTAAAGTGCTATACCAATGATAAGTGACTCAAAATAAAGTGCATCCAAAGTAACCAACCAGATGTGGCAAACAATCAATAAATAGAGCAATAATCCATAAATAAATAAGAAATGCAGTGCAGATGATGAACAATAAATAAATAATCAATAGATGAATGAGTAGTTGAATAAATAAATAAACGTGAAGTGCATCAATCAATGCAAGCGGTCATAAATTAAGATGTGAAATAATAATATAAAGTGAACAATGCATTAATAACTAAGTTGGAAAGTAATGCATGTGCAAAAAAATGCAAAAATTTGCAAATAAGCAAATTGAATGCAAATGAAGCAAGTGCAAAAAATGCAAAAATGTGCAAAAAAGCAAACAACAATAATCATCAGCTACTGTGGTAGTCCAAATAAAAAGTGACCGTGCTAAAAGCAAACGTCCAGTGCACTCTAGAAATGCCAATACAGATCAAGCTCCCATACGCAGTGCAATCAGATCTCCTGTGAAATGACTCCTAATCAGAATACAGTCCTTTAGTGGTAGCAGTGATCTCCTCCATGCATAATCGTTGCCAATCCAAGGTGATTCCCCCAGCCTCTTACCTTTAGGTAAGGAGTAAACAGCCTTTCAATAAAAAGCAATAGATTACTTCCTCTTGAACTCCTCCAGAGCAGCGTCTTTACCACCTTCTTAAAAACCTCTCCAGATAGCCAGCAAACATGGGGGCAGAAGAAAAGGATTCCATTGTGCAGCAGTACAACACAATTTTATTTGTAAATAAAGCACACTTACAGTTGAAGTTTAAAATATACAGCGGTATAAGCAGAGTGCGATCCCGGCCGAGATCGCACATGGGTCACCTGACTCTGATACTCCTGACGCGTTGCGTCACGCCCACGTGACTTTTTCAAAACTGACATAGTAGCCCTTGTTGAGGAGAAGTTGACTACACCTGGAATTCGAGAAAACCCACACAAACATATGGAGAACATGCAAACCCCATGCAGATAACATCCTGGTTTCGATCTGAACTAACCATTAAAGTGGTTGCTTACCTGTAGGTCCAAGAAATATCTCCTAAACCTACACGGTTTAGGAGATATTTGCCAAAAGACAGGCACCGCTTTCCGTTTTCATCCGATCCGCTGGACGGATGGCCAACGTATCGCCATCCGTCTGTTTTGAGCGGATCTCGTGGGATCGGATAGCAGGCGGGTGTCAGCGGACACATATCTGCTGACATCTGCCTGCCCAAAGAAGTCAATGGGTGGCCCTCTTGTATCCACCTGAAAAACGGACAGGCAGATCCGAGCGGGCCGATCGCGTGAAAGGGGCCTTGAAGCGATATTAAAGCCTTGTTTTAAAAAAAAAACATGTTAATGGTTTTGCACAGAGCAGCCTGGATCCTCCTCTTCTCGGGTCCCACGCTGGCACTCCTGGCTCCTCCCTAATGCTGGGTGCCCCCACAGCAAGCAGCTTGCTATGGGGGCACCCAAGCAGGCGCGCTCCTGAGCCGTGGCTCTGTGTGTCCATTCACAAACAGAGCCACGGCTCGGCCCTGTCCCCTCCGTTTTGCTGATTAGCTCACTGGCTGTGCCAATCAGTAGTTCGAGTCCCTGGAGTGGCAAGGTGCTCGTGCACATCGCTGGATCGAGAGGGGGCTCAGGTAAGTATAATGCCACGTACAGACGATCGGACATTCCGACAACAAAATCCTGGATTAATTTCCTACGGATGTTGGCTCAAACTTGTCTTGCATACACACGGTCGCACAAATGTTGTCGGAAATTCCGATCGCCAAGAACGCCATGAGGTACAACACGTACGACGAGCCGAGAAAAATTAAGTTGAATAGCCAGTGCAGCTCTTCTGCTTGATTTTGAGCATGCATGGAATTTTTTGCGTCGGAATTGTGTACGCACGATCGGAATTTACGAGAACGGATTTTGTTGTCGGAAAATTTGAGATCCAAATCTCAAATTTTGTCTGTCGGAAATTCCGACTGAAAATGTCTGATGGAGCCTACACACGGTCGGAATTTCCGACAACAAGCTCACATCGAACATTTGTTGTCGGAAATTCCGACCGTGTGTAGGCGGCTTTAAGCCCCATACACACGGTCGGACAATCCGCGGACCAGGTCCGTCGGATCATGTCCGTCGTACTTTGTCCGATGTTGGTTTTGCGTACACACGGTCGGACAAAGTTGTCGGAAAATCCGATCATTCTGAACGTGGTGACGTTTGTTGCCTACGACGGAACTACGTAGAGGCTAGTAGCCAATAGCTTTGGTCTTGTAATGTGATCTGAGCATGCGTAGCACTTTGTCCGGTCGGACAACCGTACACACGATCGGGTTTGGTGTGATCGGACCGGGTTGACGGCAAATCTTTCCAGCAGGAGATAAGACTTTGTCCGTCGGACAAACCGACGAACACTGTCCGATGGTGCATACACACGGTCTGATTTTTCAACAACATTGTCCGATCGGACAGAATCCATGAAAAAGTCCGACCGTGTGTATGGGGCTTTAGAGGGCCTGCTGCACATAGAAGGTGTTTTCACCTTCATGCATAGAATGTATTGTGCCTTTACAACCACTTTAGTACTTCAACTGACATAATACCTTTATTAACAAACAAAAAAGTTGTGAAAATATGAAAAAAAATGTATTGTTCTTTTTGAATGAAAAATTAGAATGACACATTTTCTACCAACAGTCAAATGTCAAATGTATTGTCTCCACATAAATGTATGCATCACTTAATGGCACACTGAGCAGCAATAAATATTAGATGAGAGAATGCCATATAATATTTAGGGTACTCAAGCAGAAATGTCTCTAGATTTTTTGGATAGTTTCAAATGATGAGGCTTTTTGTTACATGTTCTCTAATAAGCTATTTTCTGTAACATTTATTAGCATTAAAATGCTTTTATTTCTGTAGGGTTTAAAGGCAAAAGCGGATAGGTTGCTAAGCATCACAGAACTGTCTAAAACATAAAAGTATATTTAGGCAATCCAAAAAAATAAAATAATAACGGAGGCCTGAATACATTACTGTAGGGTCAGTTACAATAGTGATAAAGTTGTAATTTCACCATCGATATTTTTCAATCCAAATACACCCTGTTCCAAATTATTATGCTAATGATATTTTTCTCATTTACCTAAATGTAAATGTAAATAACAGTCAGCATAATTCTCATGTTATCAACTATTAAAGTGGTGTTTCCCCTCAAAAAAATAAAAAATTGCTTAAAATTCCTTAAAAAATAAAAATAATTGGAATTTTTTTTTTTTTTTTTAACTCGCCTCTAAATGCCTGTTGCTAGGGGGTCCCTCGTAGTCTGCCTCCTTCAGTGCCCAGGCTGGTGACATCACTTCCCCTCGGCACAGTCAGTCATCTGGGACATGGGACAGGTCCCAGATGACTGCGCGGCGTATCACGGTGCGTGGCGCCGCTCGCGCATGCGCAATGGGTGCCTGGCTGTGAAGCCACAGCCGGGTGCCCACAGTAAGAATGCCGGCGCCGCCAAGCATCGCTGGACCCTGGGACAGGTAAGTGTCTGATTATTAAAAGTCAGCAGCTGCAGTATTTGTAGCTGCTGACTTTTATTTTATTTTTTTTAAGGGGCACTCCTCTTTAAGTACAATTCAAATTTTATTGAACAAACCTCCTAATGATAACAGTTTTTTTTTTTTCAAAATAAAAAACTTACAATGCACTGTTCCAAATTATTACGTACAGTAATGCTGCGTACACAGGACCGGACTTTCCGGCAGAATAGGTCCGACGGAATCATTCGGTTGGATAATCCGATCGGGTGTGGGATAATCCGATCGTTTTTCTCTTTTAAAATATTTTATTGTTTTGAGTTAAATATAGTTCAGGTTTACAAAGAAAGATAATAACATTCTTGTATATATAAGGTAACAGGCAATTGTAATGCATCACATAGGCGATTATGTTATGAAAAGTAACACACAATATAGCTTAAACGTTTATATCATATAAAGTGAATACAGAAAACAAGAATTATACAAATTAAAAGGTAAAGTATAGGAGGTATGAGGATGGAATAAGTTTATTAAGAAGTGTGGGGAAAAATAAGGTGCAGGAAAGTAAGTATAATAGAGAAAAAGGAAGTAATATAGTTGGGGAAGAATCAGAAGATAGTTCCAGGGCCAAGTTCCTGCAATATGGGCGATCGTTTTTCTTAAAAAAAAAATTCAGACGGACCTAGAAATAGAACATGTTTAAAATCTTTCCGAAGGAATCAATTCCTATCTGGAAAACCGTTCGTCTGTATGCTGGTCCGACGGACCAAATACGACGCAAGGGCTATTGAACTTCCTTTTCTAGTCCCGTCATTCATCAAATTCAAAACGAACAGACTTTGGTCCGTTCGTGTGTGGGCAAGTCCGTTCGTTCGGAACTCCGTCGGAACTCTGTCTGGAAGATCGTCGGACCTATTCTGCCGGAAAGTTCAGTCGTGTGTACGCAGCAATAAGTTTCAAAATACTTTATAGGTTGTAAAGAACTGAAAATTGTTATTTGTTGTGTTTGCCTCATATTTACTGAAATCAAAAGCAATTTCAATCAAACTTTTTAAACATTTTAACTTTTTAAACATTTTAACAGGTCACGTTACATTATAACATAGGACCCCTTATTTGATAGCAGTTTCACAAGTCTTGCATCCATTGAACTTGTGAGTTTTTGGACAGTTTCTGCTTGAATTTGTTTGCAAGATGTCAGAATAGCAGCCATTGATGCAGAGGTATTATTTGCAGCACGAGATGGTGCATTGTCATGCATGAAGATGATTCTGTTACGGAAAGCATAGTTCTTCCTTCTGTACCAGGGAAGGAAGTGGTCAGTCAGGAACTCCACATACTTTGCAGAGGTCATCTTTACACCTTTGGGGGCCCTAAAGGGGCCGACCAGCTCTCTTACCATGATTCCGGCATAAAACATGACTCCACCACCGCCTTGCTGACGTCACAGCTTTGTTGGAACAGGTTGACCATCCACCAACCATCCACTACTCCATCCATCTGGACCATCCAGGGTTGCACGGCACTCATCAGTGAACAGGACTGTTTGAAAATTAGTCTTCATCTATTTTTCTGCCAAATGCAGCCGTTACTGTTTGTGAGCGTTGGTTAGAGGTGGCCGAATGGAAGGTTTATGCACAGTTGCAAGACTCTGGAGGACATTACACCTTGATGTCCATGGGACTCCAGAGGCACCAGCAGCTTCAAATATCTGTTTTCTGCTATGTAATGGTGTTTTAGCAGCTGCTCTCTTGATCCGATGCATTTATCTGGCAGAAATCTTCCTCAATGTGCCTTTATCTGCACGAAACCCGTCTGTGCTCTGAATCAGCCACAAATCACTTAATAGTGCGATGATCACGCTTAAGTCTTCGTGAAATATCTAATGTTTTCATACCTCGTCCAAGGCATTGAACTATTTCACTCTTTTCGGCAGCAGAGAGATCCCTTTTCTTCCCCATATTGCTTGAAAATGGTGCTCTGCTTAATAATGTGGAACACCCTCCTTTTTAGTAGTTTTTCCTTTAATTGGGCTCACCTGGCAATCTAATTATCACAGGTGTCCGAGATTGTTTTCAGTGATCAAAAAAAAAAACAATGCCATCAGTTAAACTGAAAAACAAAATATTTAATCTTTGTGACACTGAAATTAAATTTGCATAATAATTTGGAGCAGGGTGTGTATACAGTGCCTTGCGAAAGTATTCGGCCCCCTTGAACTTTTCAACCTTTTGCCACATTTCAGGCTTCAAACATAAAGATATAAAATTTTCATTTTTTGTGAAGAATCACCAACAAGTGGGACACAATTGTGAAGTGGAACGAAATCTATTGGATTGTTGAAACTTTTTTAACTAATAAAAAAATGAAAAGTGGGGCGTGCAAAATTATTCGCCCCCCTTGCGTTATTACTTTGTAGAGCCACCTTTTGCTGCGTTTCCAGCTGCAAGTCGCTTGGGGTATGTCTCTATCAGTTTTGCACATCGAGAGACTGAAATTCTTGCCCATTCTTCCTTGCAAAACAGCTCGAGCTCAGTGAGGTTGGATGGAGAGCATTTGTGAACAGCAGTTTTCAGCTCTTTCCACAGATTCTCGATTGGATTCAGGTCTGGACTTTGACTTGGCCATTCTAACACCTGGATACGTTTATTTGTGAACCATTCCTTTGTAGATTTTGCTGTAAGTTTGGGATCATTGTCTTGTTGGAATATAAATCTCCGTCCCACTTTCAGGTCTTTTGCAGACTCCAACAGGTTTTCATCCAGAATGGTCCTGTATTTGGCTGCATCCATCTTCCCCTCAATTTTAACCATCTTCCCTGTCCCTGCTGAAGAAAAGCAGGCCCAAACCATGATGCTGCCACCACCATGTTTGACAGTGGGGATGGTGTGTTGAGGGTGATGAGCTGTGTTGCTTTTTACGCCAAACATATCGTTTTGCATTGTGGCCAAAAAGTTCGATTTTGGTTTCATCGGACCAGAGCACCTTCTTCCACATGTTTGGTGTGTCTCCCAGGTGGCTTGTGGCAAACTTTAGACGAGACTTTTTATGGATATCTTTGAGAAATGGCTTTCTTCTTGCCACACTTCCATAAAGGCCAGATTTGTGCAGTGTATGACTGATTGTTGTCCTATGGACAGACTCTCCCACCTCAGCTGTAGTTCTCTGCAGTTCATCCAGAGTGATCATGGGCCCCTTGGCTGCATCTCTGATCAGTCTGAGCTGAAAGTTTAGAGGGACAGCCAGGTCTTGGTAGATTTGCAGTGGTCTGATACTCCTTCCATTTCAAAATGATCGCTTGCACAGTGCTCCTTGGGATGTTTAAAGCTTGGGAAATCTTTTTGAATCCAAATCCGGCTTTAAACTTCTCCACAACAGTATTACGGACCTGCCTGGTGTGTTCCTTGGTCTTCATGATGCTCTCTGCGCTTTCAACAGAACCCTGAGACTATCACAGAGCAGGTGCATTTATACAGAGACTTGATTACACACAGGTGGATTCTATTTATCACCATCAGTCATTTAGGACAACATTGGATCATTCAGAGATCCTCGCTGAACTTCTGGAGTGAGTTTGCTGCACTGAAAGTAAAGGGGCCGAATAATTTTGCACGCACCACTTTTCAGTTTTTTATATTAGTAATTTTGGTAAAAATCAATTCACAAAACATTATGATGTGAATTCGCATTCCTTAAAGTACTGCTATCTTTAATCATTAGGTTCTATGAGGTTTTAATGAGAAAATCAAAAATTGTCTACTCATCATTTGGTAATTTTTCTTTCTTGCTGCATATTGATGGCAGCATACAGTGGGTTGAAGCTCTGCCCCTTCAAACCAAAAGGACTGGTTAACTATAAACTCCTGATACCCCAGCTGTCCGGCCTTCTTATGTATATTACACCATTCTGTGTTGGAGCTATGTTTTTGGAGCCATGAAGATGCACCAGGAAAAACAT
The DNA here is from genome assembly GCA_028564925.1 of Lithobates sylvaticus. Lineage (NCBI taxonomy): Eukaryota > Metazoa > Chordata > Amphibia > Anura > Ranidae > Lithobates > Lithobates sylvaticus. The sequence goes on from CM053029.1 coordinate 585,822,080, forward strand.
GACCAAAAGGCATGTATACAATTTTCAATTTTCTGGAGCATCATGGCAGCACGGAGCAGGATTTGAGAAGAAAATACACAGGGAGAGAATGCAATAGCAGTTTTATTCAGATATGTTAGAACAGGAGTGCTGCAGGATGGCTCTTCCAAACTAGACTAGGCAGGATGAATCGTTTGTATAATGTGTGAAGAACATATTTGGTGATGACCACATAGCCACTTTGCATATGATCTCTAGGAAAGTTTGCAGAATGCTGCCCAAAAAACTGTGGTCTCTTGTATGAAATGATTCATCACTGGTGGAATGGGAAGGTGCTGGACACTGAAGGGTTCTAAATGGTTAATATGAGCTGTCCTCAAGAAGGCCTGTTGCCGTTTCCTGGTTGTATGTGGAATTACAAAGAGGTCAGATGTTCTTATTCCTTGGGTGGCTTTCAAGTAGGTTTTCTGGTTGACACCTATTGTACATCTACCATATGAAGTTGGCCTGATCATCCCACAAAGGATGACAGCCCTATTTCCTGATTCTTGTGAAAAAAGGAGGTTACATTGGAACGTAGCTGGCACGGTGCTAAAGGTGGCTAGATCTGTAAAAAAGGTGGGAAATACAGTTTTCGTTGGGATTGAACCACAGAGGGTTATTTGGGTGAGGCAGACCATGATTCTTTAGAAATTAGAACATAAGTTCTAACCTTATGAGGATATGCATGGTACTCCAGGCTTTCCACAGGTCAGTAGGCACAACAAGTAGTATTGCGAAAAGATCTGCTCCAAAAAGCTCTGGTACAGTAGGATAACATCCCCATAGACTGTAGGGGGAAAGGCAACAAACATTTTGAGTGAGCCAGGCAATATATGTAGGCAATGTGTACAAATCATAGTGCCCGATTGCCTATGCAAGATGTACAGGGGCCATAGTAAGATATCAAAAGGGTCCCAGGGAGCATTTGCCACGATCATTCACCTCAGGAAAGCACCATAATAATCGTTGAGCCACGCCATGGCTTCTTTAGGGTTGGTGTAGTAGTGGGCTATGCCATCATGAATGATGCACAGCTTGGCAGGGAAAAGCATGGCGTATGGGAGGCCTTCAGTACGCAGTCAAGCTTTCACAGCAGCAAAGGAGATGCGTGGCGCAGAATGGTGACTTTATCTTGAAAGTTAATGATCCGTGCAATTAGGGAGCATGAAAGAGCTCCTGCAGGAGAGGGACGTGGAGGGGTACGGTGTGCACATTCAATAACATAGGAAAAGAAAGGTGCATCTGTACCAAAAATGTCCTGTAGCCAAGAATATAAGAATTTCTCATGGTAAGAGCCTTCTGCGCGCTCAGGAAATCCCACGAAACAGAGATTATTTCTGCGAAAGTGGTTCTCCAGGTCGTCAAGTTTGGTGCAGATGGATGCCATTTGACTAGTTTTCAACACAGCGGCAGACAAGGGGCACACATTATCTTCTAATGTACTTATATGTTCCTCAGCGGCCCCGGTTCTATCACGCAGGTTGTGAACATCCTGCTTTAACAGTGAAAAATCTATGTGGATGGATGCTATCTGAGTAGTAAGTGAGGCCTTGCAATCCCGTATGGCCAGCATAATATTAGCCAGGGTAGGCTTATCAGAGGGGGTCACTGACTTAAGGGGAGTCCTGGGGCAGCAGGGGGTCTGGCTGGGTGTCAAAGAGATCAGGAGTTGATTCACTCACCAGGGCAGCGGAGTCTCTGCCGGAAAAGGAGAATGGCTGCAGCATGGCAGACCGTCCAGCCTGTGTACCAGCACCATCTTGCCATTTAAAACAAGAGAGTTGCTCCGCCGTGGATGACCCATATTTCACCATGGAGGCCAGCCTGAGATGTGCCCACAGCCATGGGGAAGGGTATGGCACCATTCCAGAGGAGATAGGACCCAGGATCACAGCAGGATGGTAATTGAGAGCCGGACCAGTGTTACTATGCGGTCACTTGCTTCACCCTCAAGACACGCCCCAAGTAAGAGCAAATTTGGTGCTAAATTAAAAAGTGCCCAAAAACTTGACCTGTAAAAGAAGGGGCTTTATACTCACTTGTTCCACTGTCATGTTCCTCTAATCATCACTCTGTTCAAGAGCTACAAAAACCTGAATAACATTACAACTGAGAGTTGGCAGCCTACAGTTTCTGACCCCTACAGCCCTATTTTGTGCTATAGTAATGTAGGGGACAACGTGAGAAAACACAGAGCGCAGTGGGGGATCAGGCATCCAACACACTCAGAAGTGAGATGAAGGGGTTGTAGCTTCAGCCAGATGCTTATATAGAGACACAAAGCAACTTAGGAGAATGTGCTGCAGAGCTCTCTGGTCCCAACTGACTTTAGCTGAATGGGTTAACACTACAGTAAAACCTTGGTTTGAGAGCGTTTTGCAAGACAAGCAACATTTTTTCATAAATTTTTACTTGATATACAAGCGATGTCTTGATATACAAGTAACGTCAAGACACAACTGAGTATAAAAGAAAAGAGAGGCGCCTAAGTGTGGCAATATGGTTACATTTAATGAAGGTACAACATTTAGCAACTCACATCCTCCCAACTCATCATCCTCAGCACCACCATCAAAGTCCTCCCTTCCATGCTGTGCTCCACAAGCTCTTCAATCCTCACCTTTCCGGTCACAATTGCAGATTGACAGCAGTGAGAAACGGCGGTGCGGGGGATGGTCTATGACAGTGATGGCGAACCTTTTTGAGCCCGAGTGCCCAAACTGAAATAAATACATTGGTTTTGTGTTGCAAAGTGCCAACACAGCAATTTGCAAGAGAAAAAGAGAGGGGTTGTGTGAGTGAGAGAGAGGGGTTGTGTGAGAGAGAGGGGTTGTGTGAGAGAGAGAGAGAGAGGGAGGAGAGAGAGAGAGATAGGACAGTGAGAGTGAGGGGTGTGAGAGAGATGCTGAGAGGGAGGGGGGCTGAGAAGAGAGAGGAATGAGAGATATGCTGAGAGGGAGGGGGAACAGAGAGAGGGAGGGGGGCTGAGAGAGAGGGAGGGGGGCTGAGAGAGAGGGAGGGGGGCTGAGAGAGAGAGGGAGAGGGGCTGAGAGAGAGAGAGAGAGAGAGAGGACAGAGAGAGAAGGAGAGGGGACAGAGAGAGAGGGGTGTGAGAGGGATGCTGAGAGAGAGGGGCAACAGAGAGGGGGAGAGGGGTGTGAGAGAAATGCTGAGAGAGAGAGGTGAGCTGAGAGAGAGGAGGAACAGAAAGAGGGAGGGGGACAGGGAGAGAGATGGGGGACAGAGAGAGAGGGGTGAGAGAGAGGGGGGCAGAGTAAGAGAAGGGGGACAGAGAGAGAGAAGAGGGACAGAGAGAGGGGTGTGAGAGAGATGCTGAGAGAGGGGTGAGCTGAGAGAGAGGGGGGACAAAGAGAGGGGGACACAAAGAGGGGGGGCTGAAAGAGAGGGAGGGGGGCTGAGAGAAGAGAGAGACCTCTAGCTCTGTCCTGGACCCTCTCGTGTGCCCACAGAGATGGCTCTGCGTGCCAGCTGTGGCACGCGTGCCATAGGTTCGCCATCACTGGTCTATGAGGACTGCTTTACCCCGGATGCCTGCATACTTAGATGTGCCTGTTTTAACCACTTCAATACAGGGCTTTTAAACACCCTTCCTTACCAGAGCACTTTTTGCGATTCGGCACTGCGTCGCTTTAACTAACAATTGCGCGGTCGTGCGACGTTACACCCAAACAAAATTGACGTCCTTTTTTTCCCACAAATAGAGCTTTCTTTTGGTGGTATTTGATCACCTCTGCGGTTTTTATTTTTTGCGCTATAAACAAAAGAAGAGCAACAATTTTGAAAAAAAACACAATATTTTTTACTTTTTGCTATAATAAATATCCCATTAAAAAAAAAAAAAAAAAAAATTTTCCTCAGTTTAGGCCGATACGTATTCTTCTACATATTTTTGGTAAAAAAAAATTGCAATAAGCGTATATTGATCGGTTTGCGCAAAAGTTATAGCGTCTACAAAATAGGGGATAGATTTATTGAATTTTTTTTTTTTTTTTTTACGGCGATCTGCGATTTTTTTTATGGCGGCGATCTGCGATTTTTTTTTCATGACTGCGACATTGCGGCGGACACTTCGAACACTTTTGACACATTTTTGGAACCATTCACATTTACACAGCGATCGTTGCTATAAAATTGCAATGATTACTGTGTAAATGTGACTGGCAGGGAAGGGGTTAACACTAGGGGGCGCTGCAGGGGTTAATGTGTTCCCTAATAGGAGTGATTCTAACTGTGGGGGGAGGGGACTCAAGTGGAGGAGACCGATCATGTGTTCCTCCGTACTGGGATCACATGATCGGTCTCCTCTGCACTGACAGGACATGGAGCTGTGTGTTTACACACACAGCTCCACGGTCCCGCACGGTCCCGTTGTTTTAACGGGCAATCGCAGGTGCCCGGCGGACATCGCAGCCGCCGGGCACTGGCACCGTGTCCCAAGCGATGCCGTGGGCGCGCGCGCCCCCCAGGCGGCGGGAATGCGAGGACGTCATATGACGCCCACCCAGGATGGTAGATCCACCTTGTGGGCGTCATATGACTATAGGCCGGTATTGAAGTGGTTAATCATCAACCATGTGAGTTGCTAAATGTTGTACCTTCATTAAATGTAACCATATTGCTACACTTAGAGTCGCCTCTCTTCTCTTTTATACTCTGGAGCTCCTGATGGATTTTGCTTCTAATCCCCTTGTGGTGGCTGACATTTGTGGATGGACATTTTATGGTTACACAACCTATCACATCGCTATAATCTTTTAATATGGACTATAAACTAAAAGACCTATGAATAAATGATTGTGGAACGAATCCTCTAAGTTTCCATTATTTCTTATGGGAAAATGAACTTTGATATACAAGTGCTTTGAATTACAAGCATGTTTCCAGAAACAAATTATTCTTGCAATCCAAGGTTTTACTGTACCTCGCTTCCATCCATCGGGGGAGCTGAACAGCAGAAACAGCTTAAAGAGGAGGGCCCAAAAAAAATAAAAAATAAAAGTCAGCAGCTACAAATACTGCAGCTGCTGCCTTTTAATAATCGGACACTTACCTGTCCCAGGGTCCAGTGATGCGAGGGAACGAGGCCCCCCCTCGTTCCCCACTCCGCTCGCGGCACCGGGATTCTTAATGTGGGCACCCGGCTGTGGCCGTGCGCCGTGATTCGACGCTCACTCATCTGGGACACGTGACAGGTCCCAGATGACTGTGCGGCGCCTAGGGGAAGTGACGTCAGTTGCTGGGCACTGAAGGTGGCAGACTACGAGGGACCCCCTAGCAACAGGCATTTAGAGGTGAGTAAAACATATATTTTTTTCCAATAATTTTTTTTTACATTTTTTTATGATTTTTAAGCCAATTATTTTTTTTTGGTAGCAACACCACTTTAAGAGACTTGATGGTGGGTAGCACTGAATCATGGGAGATCTGGTGCAGAGGAAGGATCATGCTATGGGAGTCAATGGACTTGTTCGATGTTCTAATTGTTAGAGTGGTCAGATCAGCGTTCATTTTCAACCATGGTGGAAAAATTGTACACGTTGTATTGAAACCTGTCTAATACCAAGCGGTTAAAGGTTGCCTTTATGGTTAGGTCTTCGATTGTAAGCTCTAACGAGCAGGGCTCTGATTCCTCCTGTATTGAATTGTATTGTAACTGTACCCCCTTTGTTGTAAAAAGCTGCGCAAACTGTTGGCGCTTTATAAATCCTGTATAATAATATAATAATACGTCTGGGATTTAATCAAGACAAAACTTTTAAGGGCTTTCTAACAAAATTAGTTGACTCAATGATGGCAAGAAAAAATGTTTTGTCCAACATTCTGCAAATGTTCAAACAAAAAAATGCCCTAAAAAAAGGATGCACTGGAATAACCAACGCTGAATCCAATTGATTGCTATGAATATCACAGATGTTTTATTTGGTAACTGGAGAATTTAAGAAAAAAAATGTTGATTTTACAATCATTGAGAATAAAATATTAGAGATTTGTTCTATTCTGTTACACATGATTACCTCTCCAACGTCAGAATCTGCAGAAAGTGCCATTTTATTTCACCTGGCTACGGGATAATGCTGTTCGGAGGTGTAATGTCACTACACAAGAAGTTAAAATGTTGGGTAAGCTGTGAAGAGACGTTACAAATAATGTGTTTTCTCAGCATCCGGTGCAGAACAGCAATTTCCCTTAATGCCCAGCCTGGGGGCTCTATTGTTATTCTGTAGTGGCTCCTGAATTGGGAGATAAACAAAGAGAGGTATCAGGTCAGTGATTATACTACCTATGTATTTGCTGCATGTGAGATAGAGAGGCCCATTACATCAATGACTGCAGAGAGAACACAGCCATTCGGTGTATAAATAAGCATTGTGTTGAATCTCCGCAGGCTATTTGCAGGTGTAGAGGAACTGGAGCTTTATTTCTGCATCATATACACCAACATTGCTTATAATTAACCCTCCTAAAACCAGATTCTTGTATTGTATTGAAAGACACAGCTAAGGGTATCAAAGTGACCCTGTTAGATCACAGTGGGACTCTACAAAAAAGCTCCATAGTCATAATAGTGAGTGAAAATACACTTTAGAGAATAGCCACCAGGGTTAAATGCTTGTTTCTGCTTAGGGTACCAGGAAAAAAGATTTTTACTTATCTTTCGCTTAAATGATATGCAGAGCTCACTTTTTCTCCCTAACCCTCTCCGTTATGCTTATTGAAAAGTAATGTAACCTCATACCTTATCCCTGGCTCCTGCAGGCTCCTCCTTCCGTGCGAGCAATCCCCAGAAGCCCCTTCTCTTTGCCACAGCTGTGACGTCATCACTAGGGATAAGCTTGGGTGTATTCGAACCCATGTTTGGCCAAATTCAGAAGGAAGCTTTCAGTGCTGACCTAATCAGCTGCAGTTAGAGCAATCCCCACCCCGCAGCTGCAGGTACACAAAGGGGAACTCATGATATCATTGATTTAATATGTCCACAACCCCATCCCTGTGTGTACGTGCAGCTGTGAGTCGGGGGATGCCCTTGCCGCAGCTAACTGAGCCGACACTAATAGCGTCCTTACGGGTTCAGCTGAACATGGGTTCAAAAAGAAGTCAAGTCAAGAGATGTCATCCCTAATGATGACATCGAAGCTGAAACCAGTAGACAAAGCACCGAAAAGAAGAAGCTTCTGGGGACTAGTCTCATGATAGGAGGATCCTGCAGGAGCAAGTGATAGTGTAAAAATCTTTTTATTTGCCCTAAGTAAAAACAAGCATTTAGCTACTGCATTGGGTGGAAGGGAGGGGGCAAGGCAAAGATATATTTTTTTCAGTTCCTCATGGTTCAGTTTTAATGGGTTAGTCCACAATGTAGTGATATTTGGGTTAGGGGATGAGCTTGGCGGGCTGAGTTAGTCCCTGGCTTCTTAAGTTTCTGAGATACTACAGCTGCAAGATCTCCCTGCTGTAGTTTTTGACTCTGTTCTTGTCCACCTGGGAGTTTTATGATCCTGCTCACCATTGTGTGTTCCAGCATCTCTTATATTCTGCTTAATAAAAATGCTTAAAAATCCATCAGAAAGACTAGGATTCCTTTAAAATTGCTCCAGCTCATGGGCAGACTCTGGAATGCAGGCACAGAAATCCCACCAACAATGGCTTTGAGAGATGAAAGGAACAGTCCCACCAAACCTGCCACTCCTTAGAACGGGATCATTGCTGACCCAGATGACACAATTTGAATGTATATGCAAGAGTGACCCACATATTAGAGAACTCATATTGATTCTCTACCAACAGTTAAATGTCAATCCAGACAGCTCACTACCGTCATATGTCAATAAATGGGCACAGCATTTGGAGCGCACATTTGAGATTGCAGATTGGTCTAGTATTTGGACGGTCACTAAATCCTCCTCAGTTATTGTCTTAGCAATAGAAACTAACTATAAGGTCCTCGCACATTGGTACCTTATTCCGCTAGGATAGCAAAATATGTCCCATCATACTCGTGGAAGTGTTTTCAAGGCTGCTCAGCTCAAGGCACACACTTACACGTATGGTGGTGGCACTCTCCTGTCGCCCAAGAGTTCTGGAAGAAAATCTTTGCAATGGCCTCTAAGGCCCTAGAAACCAATGCCCACCCCGATTCTGAAACGACTCTTTTAAACCTAAAGCCAGCTAAGCTGACTCATAACCAGTTCCAATTACTCCTACAACTTACCACAGTGGCCAAGCAAACTATTGCCAAGGCGTGGAAATCTCAGACTTTGGTTGTGGCTGAAGCTAGACATAGAATGAATAGGGCCCTTATCAATGCTAAAATGACAGCCATTGAAAACGACAAGATACGAAAATTTGAGAAAATATGGTAACCCTGGGTCAAGCATTGCTTACCCCCTGATTTCGACAAGACCTTATTATTGCCTTGGTAATTGTACCTTTCTTTTATTGAACCCCATCATCTCCTGAACTAGAGCCAAGCTACCACCCAGGGAAACTTTTCCCCTCTTGAACCAGTTCTTACTCTTTCCTCTAATGGACCCTCTGGGATTGAACACTCTATAGAGATCCTTTTCTGATCACTCATCCCCACTTTATCACAATACTTCCTCACACCCTAATGCCCGTACACACAATCGGACATTCCGACAACAAAATCCATGGGTTTTTTTTTTTGACGGATGTTGGCTCAAACTTGTCTTGCATACACACGGTCACACAAAGTTGGTCGGAAACTCCGAACATCAAGAACGCGGTGACGTACAACATGTACGACGAGCCGATAAAAATGAAGTTCAATAGCCAGTGCTGCTCTTCTGCTCGATTCCGAGCTTGCTTGGCAATTTGTGTGTCGGAATTGTGTATACACGATCAGAGTATACGACAACGGATTTTGTTGTTGGGAAATTTGAGAACCAGCTCTCAAATTTTGTGTGATGGAAATTCCGATGGGGCCTACACATGGTCGGAATTTCCGGCAACAAGCTCCGATCGCACATTTTCCATCGGAAAGTCTGACCGTGTGTACGGGGCATTACTCCCTCTTTTCACCCTTCATTCTTTCTACATCTCCTCCTTACTCATGACATAAATATGAGGCACCTTCTTTTTCCTAGACATAATCTGGTAAGATGTTTAAGGTTAATCGCTATCAACCATGTCAGCGTTCGTAGAATGATTCTATAGTGTAATTTAACGTATGTATTAACCGCTTCCCGACCGCCTCCTGCACATTTACGGCAGAATGGCATGGCTAGGCAAAAGCACGTACAGGTACGTCCCCTTTAATTGCCTAGCCGTGGGGTCACGCGAGCGTGCCGCCGGCGGCGCTTGCGACCCGGTCGGGAGCTCCGTGACCACGGCCCCTGGGACCATCGGACCCGATCGCCGCTGGTGTCCCGCGATCGGGTCACAGAGCTGAAGAACGGGGAGAGGTCTGTGTAAAAAAACCTCTCCCCGCGCTTCCTACACTGCCTGTCACTGATCGGCTGTTCCCTGTCATCGAGAAAAGCCGATCAGTGACATCAGACGTACAGCCATGACCCCCTACTGTAAAAAAAAAAACACAACACATCACACATAGCCCCTCCCCGCCCCCTAGTGGTTAACTCCTTCACTGCCAGTGTAATTTACATAGGAATCATTGCATTTAAATAGGACTGATTTCTATATAAATGCCAATGGTCCCAAAAACGTGTCAAAAATGTCCGATGTGTCCGCCATAATGTCACAGTCACAATAAAAATCGATGATCACCGCCATTACTAGTAAAAAAAAAATATTAATAAAAATGCTATAAAACTATCCCTATTTTGTAAACGCTATAACTTTTGCGCAAACAAATCAATAGTCGCTAATTGTGATTTTTTTTACCAAAAATATGTAGAAGAATACGTATCGGCCTAAATTGAGGATTTTTTTTTTATATATTTTTTGGGGATATTTAGCAAAAAGTTAAAAATATTGCATTTTTTTCAAAATTGTTGCTCTATTTTTGTTTATAGCACAAAAAATAAAAAACGCAGGGGCGATCAAATACCACCAAAAGAAAGCTCTATTTGTGGGGGAAAAAAAGGACGCCAATTTTGTTTGGAAGCCACGTCGCACGACGCGCAATTGTCAGTTAAAGCGACGCAGTGCCGAATCGCTAAAGGGGTCCTGGTCCTTTGGCTGCAAATTGGTTTGGGGCTGAAGTGGTTAATAGCCAATCTTACTTATCGCTTCCCCTTGCAAACTCATGGTTATACCCATTTGTAGTACTGATAAGATTGTTTATATGCTTGTTATCATATTTGATGATTTCCTCTATACTCAAGTACCTTCTAACTTTTGTTACATTAATAAAAAAAATTTGGACAAGAAAGATCCCACCAATGTCCTTGAGGAATATAAGGAACTGCCAGGTGGTTTAATTCTTCAGCAAACATATATATAAAACAGAGTCGCGCTAGCAATAAAAGTACATTCGAATTTTAAATATAAATATGCAAATAAAGTCCGACATATAAGGAGAATTCCCAATAGGTGATACAAAAAAAATGTCAGTTGAGCTTGCAGAAACTAAATCACACCTGAATCCCAATAAGAGTGACACACAGTCAAAGTATAGTCCCATGTGCAGCTGACCACCAAAGATACCGCCATATTAATTGATAAAAATGCCTGCTTACCAGCAGTACTGGACCTCTTTTTTACAAAATTTGGCTGATTACCCTGCCAGGGCCTTTAAACGGTATTCCTGCAGACTCTCAGAGGGCCATAGAATGAATCATCCCGCTGGGGTGTTCGTGATGCTAGGTACAGAGACAAAGAATGCTCCACCTAGTGTAAAATCCAATGCAATTTATTAAAAAGAAGAAAGAGTTGCACTCACATTATCGTCGATAAAAGCACGCATAGAACTCGCCGGCCGGCATATACACAAAACACCAGCACTTCCAGGACTCATGGGATGCGATGATGTCAGCACGTTAAGGAAGAGGAATGGTTTCATCCCTCAGAATCACATAACAAACGTTTTGTATTTGCCCAAAAGCAGCCCTCAAAATTTCCACTCGCCTGCTCGTATTTGGCGAGTGGAAATAAGTTGAGGGCGAGTGTGGAGCCGCGTCGGCATCGCATCTGTCAATCTGAAGCCACACCCACCTGTCAAACTCAAATTCTGGCGCCAGTTTCCTCTCTCAATGCTGCCCCTGAAGTCACAGCCGGCACTCGGATTCCAATCCGTTAGGTCAGTATCTTCTCCCTTCAGTCCCCTTCCTCTCGATTATGTCCAACTTTTCACCACCCCTCCTCTGTCCTCCCCCTGCTAGCATCACCTCTCCGATTTCCATGCTACTTCCCTCCTCTTCTCCCCCATCTAGCAATTAGTGCAGCTGCCACCGAATCACATCACACCAGCCCCCTTATTACCGGTCCCTATGTACAATCGCGGGAGACCCCGCCGGCCCGGCTTACACACTTATCTCCCTCTGTCAGCTGTCACCATCACCTGAGGTTTCTCCCGACACCAACATACCCCTCAGCCAGACATCAGATCCCTCTCCCCACTCCCACCAGATCATACAACCCCTGCCAGTGTACTCACTAATGCCTCCAGCGCACATCAGCCGGTTTCCACTGCAGCCTTCTTATCTCCCCTACCGTCGCTGGGATCACAAGTGGTTCCCCTCCTTTCTCCTCAGCCCATCTCCGCTGGCTGTCATTTTGTCCCTTTTCCCTCACATTCTCCCTCTCTGTCCCCCCTCCCCATGTTACCTTCTTTCTGTTCCAGCATTTACTTTGATTCTCAGTGCATTCTAACACTGTCCGAGGATGCATGTCCTAAACAGCTGCTAACAGGCACTGGCTTATCCACACACTGCCCCAGGCACCCATTCCCAGCTCATACCGTACCCCATACCACCCCCAGCCATCAATTCCATAGCCACCCCTTTTTATTTTTATATCATATATATCTTTGCACCTGTTGTCATTTCTACATATAATTCAATTTTTTTAATTATATATATTTATTTTTATATTAGATATATCTTTTTACTTATTGTCATTTTTACATATAATTCATACTGTCTACAGGTTTTAGTATGGATACTTATTCAGATCATTATATATCATATACTGTAGATATGTATGTATATATTCTTCCCATACAGAACAAATGGGTTTAGCCAATGGGTTTTGAATATTATACGAATTTTTCATATACTGTACAATTATTTTTTGGGTGCTACTTTTCCATTTCTACATATTTATATATGTTTTTTATATATCTGTCTCAGTGTACCTTTTTACTTTTTGAACAGCCCTGCGAAAGGGTTAGTCTTTGTCCTCCCCCAAAACGGGTTGGCTTTATTTTATTGTTGTTACGCTAAATAAAACGTCTTTCCAAACTCACATCTACTGGACATCAGGCACTCCTTTACATCCCCTTTTCTTGAACACATGCACAATCGACCAGTAGACCGTACCATGAGAGAGCAGCCCAGGCCCCAAAGGGCCCACCACCTTCTTTCAAGCTGGGCGCTAATATCTGGAAGAAAATTCTTCCTACCCACCCACACGTTTACCTATGTAAAAGCAGTGACTGATCGAGTCAGTCTAGCACAATCTCAACCGCCAAAGAGAACTTAGCAGGGCCTGGCATACAGCGAGAGTCAGCAAAGAACTAGATGAGGTGGGGGCGGAGCGGGAGCGGCCAAAGTTCATTTTTTCTATTAACAAGCTGGTGATTGGTTGCTCGGCCACCTAGCAACCAATCACAAGCTTGTTGACAGGAAAAGTTAACTTTGACAGCTTCTGCTCCCCTGTCCAGTGCTGTACTCTGCTGTAAGTCTCTGTCACTTACCTGGTTGGTGAGCCTGACGTGTAGAGGAAAGCCTCTCGTACAGCTCTGGCTCGTGAGCTACTGATAGTGAGACAGTAGCCTCTGGAGCACGGCGGGGTAAGAGTGCCTAGGATCAGTCCAGAAGTCTGTGCAGGTAGTAGCAAGGAACTCACAGGCAGGAAGCCGGAAACCTGACTGGTAGCAGGCAGATGAGGCAGCAGACAGGCTGGCAGACTTGACTGATAACAGACTGTGGATACAAAACAGGGACCAGGAACCTGGAGGTGCTGAGCTGGACTGAAGGAGCTGTAGCAGGCTGGAGGAGCTGGAAACAGGGTCAAGCAAGCCAGGTCGGTAACAGACCGGCAGATCAGACATAAACGGCAGGCAGAAGCGTAGTCGGGTCACAGGCAGGGTTGGCAACAGATGCAGGGTAAACAGGAGCAGCAGGCAGAGACAGATTCCGTAGTTAAGCCAGGGGTCGGAGCAGGAAGCAGACAGGGGTAGTCGTGAGCAAGCCGGATCAGTATCATAAGTCAAACACAGGAATCAGGATTTACATAAATGCTGTGGACCAAACAGCAATTAGACAGCGCTGAAGCTCAGTTTAAATAGGCCGTTTGGTGACGCGCGCGCACACGAATGTGCAGCCGCGTTCGCGCATGCGCATTTGCGTATGTGCCGTGGCTGTTCTGCTCGTTCCTTGTTGGCGCCTGCGCACATGTATGTGTCTGGGAATGGCAGCTGTACAATGCCGACGTCTTTCCTGACAGTCTCTCCGCATCCTAAATCAGTGAAAGTGTCATCCATTGGTTTTAATTTTTTTAATGCCATATTTAATATAGCATTCCAATATTTACTTAACAGGGCAGTAATGATGTGTATAGTGCCTAGTCCTGAAATTTTTACACGGGTCTGTCACGCTTTTTTGTAAATTAAACCTGCATAAAACATTTAACAGTGTCATTTCATGAGATAATTTACGAGGGCCTGTTTAGGGGCAGAATTATTGGAAGGGTAGAGTATGGGGGTTGGGCGGGGCAACTGGTGGCGAGTAACTCTTAAGGCCTGGCTAGAAGATCAGGACTTGAAGTTTTGAGCCCTGCCAAAAGCATTAGTCAGATAAAGTTGACTCTCAGAAACTTTTTACATTTTATCACAGCTGTAACGTTTTCTTTGGACAATAACAATGCATTTTTACTTGTTTCTTAGTGTTAACCTTTTATTTACACCACATAACATACTCTTGTTACAAAATTTCCACCAAGTAGCACATAGCCAAGCAGCAAATAATATGATTTTCCAATTTTATTTGTCTAATGATTTTTTTGGTTATTGTCAAAACCATGAATTCTACGTATATTGCACAAAGTATATTTTCCAATTTAATTAGATAGGGAATAGACAATTAGAAGTAACATGAATTAAACTAAATAACTGAACAAACCAAATTGCAGGCCAGCCAATCTGGAATGGAGGAAGTTACTCAGCTCAAATTAAATTGGAGTCAGATAACCTTTTCAAAATTTAGGAAAAATAAATAAGGTTAATTGGAGCTAAAAATGTCAAAGCAGCGCTGTCATGGCCTGTGGCAAACACCCTAATGTGTGTGAGACAGAGAGAAAATGAAACAGACAAGTGAGTGAAAAACAAAAAATGGAAACCACTCCAACCAATTTATAACATACAGTATATATCCAATAAATTCATGGTAGGGCTTTTCATAGCACAGTTACAATACAAACATTTCCCAGCACACTTCCCAACTAGCCAGCAAATATATACAGTATATATATTAGGGCTGTGGAAATTAAAGATTAATTCCTCGATTAATCGTTAATTTTTTTGATCGATCAAAATTCTTTTGATCCTACTCACCTCTCCGCCGGCTTCCGGGTCTTCAGGGAGTTCCATCGGAGATCCGGTGACGTCACGGACATCGACGTCACCGGACTCCTCCCCCCTTCCCCAAGTGCCTCCGTCTGCTAACGAAGGGAAGGGGGGAGGAGTCCGGTGACGTCGAAGTTCTGATTGAACGTAACGCGTACGGGGGAGGAGCTACGCATGACGTCAACCGCTGCTGCCCTATGGAACTAACACGACTGTCGGCTTTACATGCTGTGTCTTTATCATCTTTATGTGAGTAGTTTGTGTTTGAACACAAAAATGTAATCTTATATATAGTGCGGTGAGCACTTGGATCTTTTCTTTCTACCCATGACCTGGCGTCCTTGCTGAGATCTAAGGAGAGGTGAGAGAGAAGTTTATGGTCCGTGTTAACCCTTTTGATACCCACTTGCATGACCACCTGTTTGCACAGGGGTCCATGCCATAAGGTGAGAGTGATTAGTTAGACCGGAGGTGGAAGGATTGTCGCTCTACTGTGGGAAAAAAAATTACTTACCTCAGTGCTACAGTTTGAATTTAAAACGTATCTGTGTGAACTGTGAAGTTAAGTCATGGATTGTGGAAACTAACTAGTGTCGGGTGATTGTATATAGTGTATACCACATTTACCACTGACTAATGCAGAGTTGCAATGCAAGGAGATCAGCTAAAAGTAGTTGGATCTGTATGTGCGTTATAATTAATCGAAATTAGTCGATACACATATACTGTATTTATATATAAAATCTGCATTAAAATAGAGATTTTAGCTGCACAACATTTGTGTATTTATGGAAGACACACTGCTTTCTCGAGGCCCGTCTGTGTAGTGTGAACTTTAATCTATTAACCGCTTCCGCTGCCTCTGAAGATTTGGCTGCTGAATGACTAGAGCATTTTTTGCGATACGGCACTTTCTTTTGGTTGTATTTGATCATCTCTGCATTTTTTTGGTTTTTTTTGCGCTATAGACAAAAAAGAGCGACAATTTTGAAAAAAACACAATATTTTGTACTTTTTGCTATAATAAATATCCCAATTTTTTTGAAAAAAAAGCTAATTTTCTCTCAGTTTAGGCTGATATGTATTCTTCTACATATTTTTGGTAATAAAAAATTGCAATAGGCGTATATTGATTGGTTTGCGCAAAAGTTATAGTGTCTACAAAATACGGGATTTATCTATAGCATTTTTTATTTTTATTTTTTTTATCGGGACTGCGACATTATGGCGGACACATCGGACACTTTGACATTAATACAGCGATCAGTGCTATAAAAATGCACTGATTATTGTAAAAATGTCACTGGCAGGGAAAGGGTTAACACTAGGGGGCGATCAAGGGGATAGCTGTGTTCCCTAGTTTGTTCTAACTGAAGGGGGGATGGGAGTGTCTAGGGGAGATGACAGATCGCTGTTTATACTTTGTACACACAGAGATCACGTTTCTCGCTGTGTCACGAGCGATCGCGATCATCGTTCCCCCCACAGGCCACAGGGTAAAGCGACGTAAGGTAACATTGTTTCACCCAGCCATGCCATTCTGCCACAGTAAAACTGCGGCGGCTGCTCGGCAAGTGGTTAAAGCCTTCATGTTGAAGCATATATATAGCAATAAAATAAGTGAGGGCAGGTATGGCTGGAGGTAGCCCATTCCTCCCTAAAGGCAAAAGGACACACCAGAAGTCCAGCACAGCAACCTGGCAGCTGAAGACCAATAGTTAAATATGGGGGTGTTCCGTGCAGATGGTTGTATAAATGCTGTGATGATAGCTGCTTTCTCCACTGATACACCTATATATAGGGTCCAATGTAAAAAAAACAGACCAAACAGGAAGTGACGCAATGACACTAAAGCTCCAACATACGCGTTTCGTCAGAATGACGTCATCAGGGGCAACCGATTTACTTCTGATTTTGAATGTTGGTTTACATCATTTCAACATATGAAAGGACTGATTATTATTATCAGGACTTGTTTATTCATACACTGATTCAATTCACTGGGATTTCACCAGTTACCAGTTGACTAATTGATTTCAGTTCATCTATTTATTTATTATTGATGGTTTATGTGTCATTTTTCACATTACCAGCACTTGTCACTTTGAATAATTTACTTGAATGTCATATATTCGCAGCACTTACAGTATATGTTTATTTTTGGTATATGATGTTAGCCACAGCATATTAATAAGGCAAACCAGTGGTAGCACCTTATAAACAAACAAATCTATAGAGCAGCGCCAAGCCCACTGTATTCTTTCCTGAAGACCCCTAGTATCCCCATGTCAAATCCAGCAAGCTTGTCAGTGGGTGAAGCGTGGTGCGGCAGCAGTATCCACACAGAGTCCAGATGCAAGAATCAGAACTTGTATTAAAGTTCAACCATTAACAACGAGCTCAGCTGGGAGCCAACCCAACTGGGAACACTCACAGGTTGAACAGCAGTGTGTAGCAGAGCAAGTCTTAGCTGACAGCATTTGTCTTGAGGGCTGGAATGTGGCCTGGCCAGGCCATGCCCAAGTTGGGAAGTATCCAGGATGAATGATGTGTCCCTATTCTTTCCCTACTTGTCTGAAACCTCTCCCTGACACTATTACTGTCCCTGACAGATGGGTGACCTTTCCCTACACTTCCCATATGTCAAACCCAGGAGCCAGGGTCTTAAATACACTCTGTCTGACCCAAGATGGCTGCCAGAGTCCCTTGGGCTACCAGCATTCAACTGGATCACTGCCCCAGGAAACCATAAATGAAGATGCTGTTCTCAGCATGAAACACAAGTACCAACATGAGAATTACAACAAACAAAATTAAGGCAGAACAGGTCAAACCTTGTAATCAGAATACTGTGCAGGGAGCTGCCTGCGGTTAGACGGCATAGGGTGGCGGGTTACAGTGTCCTCTGTGTAGTCATGTTGCATGTAATCAGCTACTGGTCGGGGCTGCAGGATGGTCAGGATCATCTGCATCCTCCATACCCTCTTCACTCTGTCCCAGAACTGACTCCTCAGACAGATCTGGACAGTCTACGGTGCTCTCCAGGGTGGTTGCACTGTCTGCAGCCCCTGTTCTGAGGCTTCTTGCTACTTGGTGACCTGGAACACTCACAGGTTGTAACCTACACACAGGTGTGTAGCAGAGCAGATCACAGCTGAACTGGTAGTGGCTGTCTGGAGGGGCATGTCCCTATCCTTTCCCTACTTGTCTGGAACCTCTCCCTGCTGCTATTACTATCCCTGACAGATGGGTGACCCGTCCCTATACTTCCCACACACTAAATGCGCGCCAAACTCAGGAGCCAGGATCTGAAATAGACTCTGCCTGACCCAAGATGGCCACCAGAATCACATGGGTTGCCAACATCCAACTGGATCATTACCCCAGTAACCCAAGAAAGCAGAGACTTCCTCTTCCTCTGCCATGCTGCTGTGGTCGAACGCCACCTGCAGTGGAGAAAATAAACTGCACCTGCCAATAAGCTAAACAAAAATGGTACGTAACTGCTCAAATCTATTTATAAATTACTTTATAAAGTAAGGTGTGCATTGAAGCCATTCATATATAGCCAGCAAAAAAACAAAACAAAACACATTACATTGTTTAACTCTTTTACTGACACCACCACAAAGTGAGGGGGGGCAGTAGTGTGCATGAATCCAACAATTCCTGTATGTGTCGGTCAACCTACTCCCCCACCATGTCTCCCAGGCTCCACACTCCTATTGGCAGACCCAGAAACAGCATGGCAGGTGTTGCCAGGGAGAGGGGAGATGTTCAAACGTTCACTGATCTCCCTTGCCTGGTAATGACCTGGAAGGGTATAATGACCTGGAAGAGATGTATAAAACATAACTTCCGGGTCCTGTTGTCACTTTGTCAAGCCAGTATGACAGGGGAAGAAGCTAATGGAGCACAATCTGTGCTCCATTAGTTGCACTGGAGGACAGGTGAGACATCAGTTTTTTTTTTTTTTAGAAAGACAACGCCAATTGTGCTACACATGTTGCACACGCCAAAGTGAGATCGATAATTCTAGGCCCATTATTCATAGTTAACTCTAAACTGATGACCTGTAGGGATGTTTAATGCGTCACCTATGAAAAATATTATTATTGCTGAAGTTTGTCACCATTTTATGGGTGTATGCAATTTTAAGTCTTGACATGTTGGGTATCTATTTACTTGGTTTAAAATAAAAGAAAATTGTAATTCATTGTGTTTGTGAGCCCTTAAAATTAATATTAGTGTAATTTTTACAAAATTTAGCTTTTCATAAATAATTTTGATTTTCACCCCCTTACTGCCCAGACCAATTTTTAGTTTTCAGCGCTGTCG
This sequence comes from Lithobates sylvaticus, assembly GCA_028564925.1. Taxonomy (NCBI): domain Eukaryota; kingdom Metazoa; phylum Chordata; class Amphibia; order Anura; family Ranidae; genus Lithobates; species Lithobates sylvaticus. The sequence continues at coordinate 585,841,161 of CM053029.1, forward strand.
CATTTTAACTGACAGTTGCGCGGTCGTGTGATGTTTCACCCAAACAAAATTGAGGTCCTTTTTTCCCCACAAATAGAGCTTTCTTTTGGTGGTATTTGATCACCGTGTTTTTATATTTTGCGCTATAAACAAAAGAAGAGAGACAATTTTGAAAAAAACACAATATTTTTTACTTCTTGCTATAATAAATATCCCATTTAAAAAAAAAAATAATAATTTTCCTCAGTTTAGGCCGATATGTATTCTTCTACATATTTTTGGTAAAAAAAATTGCGATAAGCGTATATTGCTTGGTTTGCGCAAAAGTTATAGCGTCTACACAATAGGGGATAGATTTATGGCATTTGTTTTTTTTTTACTAGTAATGGCGGCGATCTGCGATTTTTTTTTTCGTGACTGTGACATTGTGACGGACACAATCAGACACTTTTGACACATTTTTGGGACCATTCACCTTTACACAGCGATCAGTGCTATAAAATTGCACTGATTACTGTGTAAATGTGACTGGCAGGGAAGGGGTTAACACTGGGGGCTAGGGAGGGGTTAATTATGTTCCCTGGGAGTGATTCTAACTGTGGGGGGAGGGGACTCACAAGGGGAGGAGACCAATCGGTGTTCCTCTGTACTGGGAACACAACATTGGTCTCCTCTGACAGGAAGTGGATCTGTGTGTATACACACACAGATCCACAGTCCTGCTGTGTTCCCGCGGACATCGTGGCCGCCGGGCACGCGCACCGGGTCCCGAGCGCGTGCGCGCCCCCTAGACAGCAGGGAAGGGGAGGACGTCATTTTTTTTTTTTTTTTAAAGAACAGACAAATACAGACAAAAAGGGCTCTGGCAGTGAAAGTGACAAACGAGACATCGTCCCAGGTTTAGGAGGGGCAAGGGGGGTCAAGTGCCCCCCCCTGGAATCGGGGCCGCTGTCAGCTATGAGCTCTGGAACTTTTTTTTTTTTTTTTTAAAGAACAGCTGAGCGAGAAGCACGGCTGTGCAGTGAACAGGAGGAGGGGCTGGCTGAGGAAATGTGTAGCAGCGAGGGTCGGAGGAGCAAATAACCATCATGCAGCAGACAGTGTACCCCCCCCCCCCCCCCGCATCGTGGGGGCGTCGGGAGGGAGATACACAGTACCTGAAGCCGAGGAGATAGAGGATGGTATGACCACAGCAAAACTAATCCTGCAGCACACAGAGTAATGTCATATGTAATGCTGGCCGGCCGCTGTCATCCAGAAATCTTTGCCTTGTCAGTGTGCAGGTTACTGATCAGCCTCCTCTCCCTCTTGTCTGGCTCTGTACTCTCTTTTTTTAGCTTCCTAACCTGCTGATAAGATCTCTGGGAGACGCTGCAGCTGGCTGGCATTCTGTGTCCAGTGAGGGGTCACACGTTTGGCTGTTAACCATTTCAGCTCAGCTATTAAGCCAGAGCTCTGTGTGCTGCAGTTTGATGTTTTTTGGATGATTTATTGCTGATTCAGGCTAGAAGCTTCACAGACTCATTAACTGTTTACTTTTCTCCACTAATCCTGACCAGGACACTGTAAGACCATTTGAATTTTGGAAAGTGGATGGGTTGCTGTCTTCTGGCATTCATGCGGGCGTCATATTACTATGGGCAGGTAGGGAAGTGGTTAAACATGTGCGCAAATACAGACAAATACAGACCCTCTCCTGTAATGTCTGCAGTCTCTGACCCTCTCCTGTATCATGTCTGCAGTCTCTGACCCTCTCCTGTATCATGTCTGCAGTCTCTGTGAAAGTGACAAACGAGACATCGTCCCAGGTTTACTAAACTCCTGTATTATGTCTGCACTCTCTGACCCTCTCCTGTATTATGTCTGCACTCTCTGACCCTCTCCTGTAGTATGTCTGTCTCTCTGACCCTCTCCTGTATCATGTCTGCACTCTCTGACCCTCTCCTGTATAATGTCTGCAGTCTCTGACCCTCTCCTGTATCATGTCTGCAGTCTCTGACCCTCTCCTGTATCATGTCTGCAGTCTCTGACCCTCTCCTGTATCATGTCTGCAGTCTCTGACCCTCTCCTGTATCATGTCTGCAGTCTCTGACCCTCTCCTGTATCATGTCTGCAGTCTCTGGACCCTGACCCTCTCCTGTATCATGTCTGCAGTCTCTGACCCTCTCCTGTATCATGTCTGCAGTCTCTGACCCTCTCCTGTATCATGTCTGCAGTCTCTGACCCTCTCCTGTATCATGTCTGCAGTCTCTGACCCTCTCCTGTATCATGTCTGCAGTCTCTGACCCTCTCCTGTATCATGTCTGCAGTCTCTGACCCTCTCCTGTATCATGTCTGCAGTCTCTGATCATGTCTGCAGTCTCTGACCCCTCTCCTGTATTATGTCTGCACTCTCTGACCCTCTCCTGTATTATGTCTGCACTCTCTGACCCTCTCCTGTATTATGTCTGCACTCTCTGACCCTCTCCTGTATTATGTCTGCACTCTCTGACCCTCTCCTGTATTATGTCTGCACTCTCTGACCCTCTCCTGTATTATGTCTGCACTCTCTGACCCTCCCCTGTATTATGTCTGCACTCTCTGACCCTCCCCTGTATTATGTCTGCACTCTCTGACCCTCTCCTGTATTATGTCTGCACTCTCTGACCCTCTCCTGTATTATGTCTGCACTCTCTGACCCTCTCCTGTATATGTCTGCAGTCTCTGACCCTCTCCTGTAGTATGTCTGCAGTCTCTGACCCTCTCCTGTATATGTCTGCAGTCTCTGACCCTGTCTGCAGTCTCTGCAGTCTCTGACCCTCTCCTGTATATGTCTGCAGTCTCTGACCCTCTCCTGTAGCATGTCTGCAGTCTCTGACCGTCTCTTGTAATGTGTCTGCACATATACAAAAATTACATTTAAATCCTGCAAGGCTATTTAAAAACACCTGAATATATTCAAAAAATATGGGGATTTGGTCACACTATATGGCAGCCCACTTACTGCGTCAAAGTACCCCTTAATTAGTGGGTCCTACACTGGTAAAAGAATGAAAGATCCTGCGTCTCAACCATTGGAGATGCATTCCTCTTTTATCATCTTTATGCTATTGTGCCCATATAACTGCTATTGAGGCACACCAGCATCTATATGGGCACAAAAGCAGCTATATGGGCACAACAGCATAAAGATGCTATTGTGTCCATACAGATTTTAAAATCTCCACTGTCTTAAGCCAATGCTGCACCATGCAGGTGTATTTTTTATTTATTTTTTGTAATTGATTGATTGCCTAATTGTATGTTTATTTATACCTTTACTTGCTGTGGTCGCTCGCAGCATATTTTGCAGTGGAAGGGGGGAGGGTGCAAACAAGTGGTGCTTCCCCTTTTGGGTGGAGCTCTGCTTTAACACTGCCACAAGCCACCAATAGGGAGGGTAGATTGAAAGTAGATTTCCAGCTTGCGCTAGCCTTAAAAACTGCCCCCCGTCCCCTTACCCCTAACACCTATGCAGACTAACCTATTTTCAGACTGTTCCAATCTGGTCATGTTATCTCACCTGTGTGATCCAGCAGCGTATGCAGGGGAGAGGAGGGAGCACCAATAACAACTGTGACATGGGAACCTATGGGTGACATCACCTCATCAGGCATAATCAGCCGTCGCCAAGCGCTTTCTCCCCTGCAGCCGCTGTTGACTGACACAGGTAAGATCACACGACCAGACCTTAAAATGATGCCCCCCCCTGAAAAAAGTTCTGCGGACGCCCATGGTCACCACCACAGGCCAAGTAGTTAATTAAAATGTATGCTATTTTTTTCCTGCCATATTACTTAAAGCGGACCTTCAGTAATTTTTTCAAATTTCCATCTGTTAAATCTTCTGCCCTTGTTGTTTTAAAGCGGAGTTCCACCCAAAAGTGGAACTTCCACTTTAAGTCCTGGTGACCCCCCTGACATGCCACATTTGGCATGTAATTTTTTTAGGTGGAGAGCGGGTACCTAGTTTCATAGGTCTTTATTAGAGGCGCAAAATCAATCGTCCAATAAGGGATTTGTTACGGGTAAACTGTTTGACAAGGTGGAAGGAAATGAAAAAATTTACAGAAATAAAAGGCTATACGGCATACACCCCTATCTGGAACAATAGTAGTTATGGGGAATTGTTGAAATTGGAAAGGTTTGAGATATGGAGGCTTAAGGGACTAAGGTATATGATACAATTATTCCAGGAAGATGTGCTAAAAACTTTTACTGAATTAAGAAACAAATATAATATTCCAAATCAAAGATTCTTCCAATTTTTACAGCTTAGGCATGCATTACAAGTAGAGGTCGACCGATATTTGGTGTTTTTTAATTAATCGGCATCGGCCGATTCTGCTGCTAAAAAAAGGCCGGTTTTAAAACTTCAGCGGGACTTGCAAATGACTTCTGATAGAAGTTAATGGAAGTTGCCTGAAGTTTTCCCTGAAGCGTCTTGTGACTTGTCTGGGCAGACTGCCAAGTGTGAGAAAATGATACAAATGTTTCTTATCAATGAACTCTGTGTGGAGAAGTTCCCAGTTTAACCATTTAAAGCCTAAATCTTTTCTGACACTTGTTGCTTACAAGTAAAAATCTGTATTTTCTGCTAGAAAATCAATTAGAACCCCCAAAAATTATATATATTTTTTAGCAGAGACCCTAGGGAATAAAATAGTTGTTGCAATATTTTATGTCACACGGTATTTGCGCAGCGGTCATTCAAACGCAATTTTTTGGGAAAACATACACTAATGATTAAAAAAAAAACTAAAAAACAGCAAAGTTAGCCCATTTTTTTTGTCAAAGTTTTGATTACCTGTTTTTGTGTATTTAATATATATATTTTTTTAGTTATCTAAATTATACATATAAGTGAACTGATTGGAGGTTTTGTTTTGTTTAATAAAATGTAAGAATTTTTCTGAATCACTTATTAATTAAGGCTGCTTTCACACTGGAGCGGGCAGGCATTGACGGTAAAACGCTGCTAGTTTTAGCGGTGCTTTACTGTACTTTTAGCGGTGCTATTTGGCTGCTAGCGGGGCGATTATAACCCAGCTAGCGTCCGAGGAAGTGGCTAAATGCACCCATCTGGCGACGCTGCCGAATCGCTTTGCAGGCGCTTTAACAGCCCATTAATTTCAATGGGCAGGAGTAGTGGTGTACACCGCTCCATAGGATTTTTTTTTTTAACATCCTGCCAGCGCATCTCCTCAGTGTGAAAGCACTCGGGCTTTCACACTGAGACTGCAGGGGAGCCATTTTGCAGGCACTTTACAGGCGCTATTTTTAGCCCAAAAGCACCTGAAAAACGCCTCAGTGTGAAACTTTAGATTTTTTGAGATGGAGGGGAAAAAAAAAATCGCCCTAAAAAAAAAAAAAAAAAAATAATGCATATAAATATCGGCATCGGCCAGAGAAAAACCCATATCGGTCGACCTCTAATTACAAGTACAGGCCCGAATGTACGAATTGAAACTCTATAAATCAGAGGTAATAGCCCTGCTGGAAAAGATAGAAAAGAAAAAGGGTTTAATGTCACAAATATATGGTATATTATAGGGCTGTTACTGATTAAAATTTTTGTGTTCGATTAATCGATTTTTTTTTTTTAATCGATTAATCTACTAATTTCGATTAATTATAACGCACATACAGATCCAACTACTTTTAGCTGATCTCCTTGCATTTCAACTCTGCATTAGTCAGTGGTAAATGTCGTATACACTATATACAATCACCCGACACTAGTTGGTTTCCACAATCCATGACTTAACTTCACAGTTCACACAAATACGTTTTAAATTCAAACTGTAGCACTGATGTAAGTAATTATTTTTCCCACAGTAGCGTGACAATCCCTCCACCTCCGGCTAACTAATCACTCTCACCTTATGGCATGGACCCCTGTGAAAACAGGTGGTCATACAAGCAGGTATCAAAAGGGTTAACACGGACCATAAACTTCTCTCACGTCTCCTTAGAGCTCAGCAAGGACGCCAGGTCATGGGTAGAAAGAAAAGATCTAAGTGCTCACTGATTAAGTATAAGATTTAATTTTTGTGTTCAAACACAAACTACTCACATAAAGATGATAAAAACACAGCATGTAAAGCCGACAATCGTGTTAGCAGCGGGTGACGTCATGCGTAGCTCCTCCCCCCTACGCATTGCGTTCGATCAGAACTTCAACATCACCGGACTCCTCCCCCCTTCCCTTCGTTAGCAGACGGAGGCACTTGGGGAAGGGGGGAGGAGTCCGGTGACATTGATGTCCGTGACGTCACCGGATCTCCTATGGAACTCCCTGAAGACCGGGAAGCCGGCGGAGAGGTTAGTACCGATCAAAAGAATTTTGATCGATCAAAAAAAATGTATCGATTAATCGAGGAATTAATCTTTCATTTTCACAGCCCTAGTATATTATATGGTACATTTAGGGGAACAGAGGACATACCAGCAAGGTCAGCTTGGTCTGGTGATATAGGGCCAATCTCAGATGAACAATGGACAGTGGCACTATCAGTAAAACCGCTGGCATCGTTATCTCCAACACAAAATTTAACACAATTATTTATATTACATTGGGCTTATTACACAACAGAGAAATTATTTAAATGGAAACGTAGGGATACAGCGCAATGTCCAAGATGTAAAGGGACCCCTGCTAACCTAATCCATATGTTATGGAGATGTCCCAAACTTTTTCGTTATTGGAACGAGGTGGTATTTATGATTAATAGCGTTATTGGGACCGGGTTCTCTCCAGACTGAGGGGGATGCCTTTTGGGTATCCTAGACGAAGGAGAAATCCCGGGGGGATATAGGATTTCAATAATTAGGAGCCTATTTCAGGCTCGTAAGCTTATAGCGCAAAGGTGGACATCACCATTTCCACCTACAGTAGCAGAGTGGAAGATACAAATAAGGGAAACCATAGTTAAGGAAAAATACACTTTTCTGCATAGAGGACACCCAGTGAATTTTGAAAAGATATGGAGAAGATGGCTTGATATTTTGGATATATAATTGAAGGATGGAATAGGGAGGGGGGAGAGAGAGAGGGGTGGGGGCATATTAGGGGGGGGGGGGGGGTTGTGTCTTTATTAGGTGCTGGGGTTATATGATCTTTGTTGTTTTAGTTATAGCCTGTATGAAAAAATAACAATAAAAAACGAAGAGATTTAAAAAAGAAATACGGTTGGAAGGCGAGCTGTCATGCTTGGAGAAAGAGGAGTCGCACGACACCGATGGATGCTGGAGCGGCGGCTGTTGGGGGCATTCCTGGTCAGCCCAATAAGTCCTCTGCTTTACCTAATACTTCCTTGAATACTGCACTGTGTGGGTTGTTGGGTGTAGTGGATGGGGGTGGTGCAGTGGCTGCTAGAGCCACTCCACAGTCATCTGCGGCCGCGGCGGCTGGCCCACAGGTGGCGGGCACACCGCTTGCCAATTCTGGGACAGAGGTGCAGCTGCAAGACTTGCTGGGGGTTCTGCAGGATTTGGTGCAGCAATTTTCCGGTGGAAAAGGAGGCCAGCCCCCGCAGGTGTCACCGCGAGTACAATCAGTTGGCAGGGCTAGTGTGGATGGCGGGAGGAAGGGGTTGAACGGGGGGCCCCCCACCCTCTCCCAGGTCACGTGTGTCCCATCAGCCCCTACGAGCTTACTGTAATGCCCCCGTTGCGGTGTCGATGAGTACGAAGGCTGGGGAAAAAGCAGGAGTGGTGCAGGAGGTCACGGGCAGGACAGATGTGGTTAGGATTGCTGAAGCAGCAAAATGTGAGGTGTACGTGTGCTTTGAAGGGCCGTTGGGGGCACATCTGAAACAGGAAGTGCAGGAAAAAAATTGCAAGGGTGAGTATGTGGAGATCTTCTCCTTACTGCCCCTAGAAAAATGTAACTTGGATAGGATCAAGCCCGACAACTCCAAGAAGGAGGATAAGGAGAAGTGGAGGTACAGATTGATTCCGTGGACGTTCGCTAACTGATTGCAGACGTTTGCCATTATGGCAAGCGTTATAGGTAAGAAGAGCCTGGAACATTGTTCAGCTCTGTTTTGTTACATGGACGCATCGGAGAGGCTCACTGGGTCTATGGGGGATTGGTCAGGTTAAGGCACGACGAGCAGTTCCGGGATCGCAAGGCCGTCCGTCTGTCTCTTCGCTGGGATCACAAAGACATTAGCCTCTGGATGCGCCTGCTGTCCTTGGTTTGGGCTCCGAGTCAGTTTTTCAGGGGGGGGGCAGGGTGCACCTTCCCCAGGACAACCGGCCGGAAAGAAATGGGGTCTATGCTGGCAGTGCAACAAGGGATCATGTAAGTTTGGAGGGTTTTTAGGATCCCACATTCTCTGACTGCTGTCCCACCTATGGCACGGAATTTGCGGTCTGCACTGCAGCATCCTGGGGTGGTTTCGGAGAAGTTGGCGAAGGAAGTGGCACTGGGTCACATGGGTGGGCCATTCTCGGTTAAGCCTTTGCAGGATTTAGTTGTTTCTCCTCTGGGGGTGGTGCCTAAGAAGGAACTGCACAAGTTTTGCCTTATTCACCACCTGTCTTTCCCCAATGGAGCTTCAGTCAATGATTCTATAGATCCTGAAGCTTGTACGGTGTCATATACTTCCTTTGACGCAGCTGTTGGGTGGTTTTGTCAATATGAACAGGGGGCGCTGATTGCAAAATCCGACATTGAATCCGCTTTCCACTTGCTTCCAGTACATCCGGACAGTTTTTCGGCTGCTGGGGTGCTGCTGGCAAGAGTAATTTTATGTGGATCAATGCCTACCCATGAGCTGCTCCAGTTCCTGCGCCATGTTTGAGATGTTCAGCTCTTTTTGGAATGGGTGGTTAAAGGTGTGTCAGGTCTGGATTCCGTCATCCATTATTTGGATGATTTTCTCTGCACGGGGCCACCTTTGTCTAATGTGTGTGCGATTCTCCTGTCAACGTTGCACATTGCGGGTAGATTCGGTGTTCCGTTGGCTGCGGATAAGACGGAAGGGCCGACTACCGTGATCAGTTTCGTATCTGTCTCAATAAGGAACAACGAGAGGACTTGAAGGTGTGGCACACGTTTTTGGAATCTTATAACGGTCGATCGGTCTGGCAGTCCGACCCGGTGAGTAACTTAGACTTGGAGCTGTTTACGGACGCACCTGGGTCTACTGGGTATGGGGCCTTCTATCAGGGTCACTGGAGCACAGAACCTTGGCCACGCTCCTGGGTGGACGCGGGTTTATTTCATAACCTGGTGCTCCTGGAACTTTCTCCGGCGGTGCTGGCCATGGAGATATGGGGTGAGTCTTGTCGAAACTTGAATGGGAGATTGCTTTGGAGTCACTGCTGGATGGATCAGACGTTAAGTGAGTGAGTCCACATGGCGGCCTACGCCAAGGTATGGCAGGAATGGTTGGGGATGGTTCAGCAAGCCGGGGTGGAGCAGGACAATCCGGAGGTGAGGCTGCTGGTTCTTTATTTAGTTTCCAGGAACATGGAGCGAGTTGAGTCAGTGTCTGCCATCAAGCGGAAACTGGCTGGCTTGGCCTTTTTCTTCAAACTACGGGGCATGGCGGATTTGACAAAGGATTTTTGGGTCCTGCAGGCAGTTAAGGGGTATCGCAAGCTACACAAGCGCAAGGATACTAGGTGGCCCATATCCTATAGGAATTTGCAGGCCATTTTTGGTCAACTGAGGTCTTTGTGTACCTCTAGTTACGAGGTCTCCCTATTTCAGGCAGCGTTTTCTTTAGCCTTTTTTGGTGCATTTTGGATTGGGGAATTGGTCAGCCCCTCTAAGAGGGTTGCAGGTGGGTTTAATGTCGACAGGGTTCTGTTATTGCTGCGCAGGTCAAAGGCAGGCCAGGGGGGTAAGGGAGTGCATGTGCAGCTGTTTCCACTGTCGGGTTCCCCCGGTTTGCCTGGTGGGGGCAGTATGGGAGTTCTTGGCAGTTCGCCCAGTCAGGGAAGGGCCGTTCTTGTTACATAGCGATGGGTCTACTTTATCTAAATTTCAGTTTGTATCAGTTTCCCCGAAAAAGTCTTAGGGCAACGGGTTTGGATCACACACAATATGCACGGGTTTTCAGGGATCGTCTAAAGATGGATAGATAAGGAGATAGTTGGACAGATTGGGGTAGGGGGTTACAAAGGATGGGAGAGGCTCAGGAGAAATCCTGGAGGTGAGCATGGGAGGAGGTTACAAGGGATCTAGAGAGCAGGAGGTCTTGGGAGGAGCAAAGAGAGTGGCTTGGTTGATATTTCGAGACTAGGTTAGTGATGTAGCTGGGGGCCGCGTTGTGGATGGCTTTGTAAGTTATTGTTAGTATTTCGAATTTTATTCGTTGGATGAGCAGAAGCCAGGGGAGGGATTGGCAGAGATAGGTGGAGGACACCAAACGGTTGGCAAGGTGGATGAGTCTTGCAGCAGCATTCGTGATGGGCTGAAGGGTGGATAGTCTATGTAAAGGTAATCCAATGAGGTGGCGGTTGCAGTAGTCAAGGCGAGAGATAACAGGGAGTGAATTAGAAATGGGGCGTATTCAGGAGAGGTTGCAGAGGCTAAGGCCCCTTTCACACGGACGCAGTCAGTTTAGGCACGTCAAAAACGTATCAGTTCTTATCCGTTGTCTCATCCGTTTTCATCCGTCATCCGTTCCGTTAATGTCGTTTTCATCCGTTTTTTGTCCGCTTACATCCGTAAATGCACACGTTTACGTCCGTTTTTTCATCCGTTTTGTTCCGTTTATATGTGTGCCTGTGCCTTTAAGAGGTTGAGTTCACAGATAAACACAAAACGGATGTTAACGGATCTTAACGGATCGGACGTTGACGGACGATGTCCGTCAACGTCAGTTAATATTCGTTTTGACGGATCTGAACGTATCCTTGTACGTTTAAAAAAACGGATAAAAACGGAAGCGGATGTTAACTGATGGTGACGGATGTTCATCCGTCTGCCCATAGGAATGCATTGTCGTCCGTCGACGGATGGAAGAAAAACGGATAGACGGTCCGTCCGTGTGAAAGGGGCCTTATGCTGCGTACACACGACCGGAATTTTCGACAGCGAATCCGTCTGACAATTCGATCGTGTGTGGGCTCCATCTGACTTTTGCTGTCGAAAAATCTGACAGACTTTAGAAATAGAACATGCTTCAAATTTTTCCGCCGGACCCAGTTCCTATCGAGAAATCCGCTTGTCTGTGTGCTAGTCCGACGGACAAACAACGACGCTAGGGCAGCTATTGGATACTGCCTACGAACTTTCTTATTCTAGTCCGGTCGTACGTCATCACGTTCGAATCCTTTGGACTTTAGTGTGATTGTGTGTGGCCAAGTCCGTTCATTCGGAAAGTTCGTCGGAACTCCGTTGAAAGTCCGTCGGAAAGACCGTCGGACCTAGTGCGTCGAAAAGTCCGCTCGTGTGTACGTGGCATTAGGCAGCATGATTTGGACAGGGATTGGATGTGGGCCTGAAAGGACAGTTCAGGGTCCAGGGTTAGCCCTAGCAGATAAGGTCAGATCAAAGTCGCACTGTAAAGTCGAAGGGCAAGTACCACGACTTTTCGTCTCACAAGTGTGAAAGGAGCCTAAATAAGAAATGAGTCTTTGGATTGGTAATGCAGAGGAAATACGTATACACCTTCTGTTTTACGAAACGCAATATAACCAAAATTCATAAAGAATTAACATAATAAAAGAAGTAGGGCGTCTTTGCAAAGAACCCGATAAGGTGCCTACAGAAGACAGTGGTGTACTCTGCCGCTTACAACTCCAACAATAATTGGTATTTTCTATAATGTGTTGTCAGAGTAATGAGACGCAAAATGATTCTTGAACCCTGGGTGACTTTTAGCTACAATAAACACAATTTGTCAGTGATGTCTGTGGGATTTAAACTGTTTGATGCAGATAAAAATAGCTACAGAAATATAACACGGAAAAGGCTTTTGGCAAAGGGCTGTCCGGTTTAATTCATACATTAAGTATTTGCTAGTTAGGGTCAAAAGCGGAGTGCTTAAGATACTGTGCCCTCTGAATGAACCTGGTTGGAGCAGACAGACTTCTGCTGAAACTAGCAGCTTACTGAGATCAAGCCCAACATCAAAGGCTCCTTTCGTTCCAATCATTGAATTGGTTTAGCTCACACAGAAGGACAGATGCATCATCGTAGATAATTAGTGCCCAGATTAATTTACCTACTCTCCCATCTTGAGTCATGGTGGAAACATTAAGGGGATTGGGAGGGAGGAAGATGACTCTGAGTCGGAATGGTAAGGGAGATAATAATAGGAAACCTTTGGGGCTCGTTCGCACCAGCCCGCCGTATAATGTGTGATGTGAAGAGCGATGCAATGCATTGTTGACTTTTTTTTTTACTTTATTGAAATGTCACAAAATATATTTTTTAACCACTTCCCGTCTGTAGCAAAATTATGGCGGTGGTTTAATTGTTCTAACTCGGTGCAATGACTTTCAGTGCAGCCCCATCAGTGATGCCTGCCAGTGCTGCCAATCAGTGCCCATCAGGGATGCCTGTCAGTGCCTCCTCATCAGTGCCCATCAGTGCTGTCCATCAGTGAATGAATGAATGATTTGTATAGCGCTGCAAATGCGAACTGAATCGCCTCAAGGCGCTTGTCTGCTCTTGTTGTCCTGCAATATTAGAAGAGGTGGGTCTTGAGTTTTTTCCTGAAGGCCTGATGGTTTTCTTCCAAGCAGATGTTGTTTGGTAGAGCATTCCATAGCCGAGGTCCCTGTACTGCGAATCTCCGCTCTCCCTTCGATTTTCGATTTCGATTCGATCGAAGGCTGCGATTTGGTATGTATTTTTCTATTTTCTCACAAAGGTATTGAGGAGCATTTCCTTGTGTACATTTGTGGGTGAAGCAGAGGGTCTTGAATGTGATTCTATATTTTACCGTCAGCCAATGGAGGGTCCTTAGGGATGGGGCGATGGATTCTCAGGGTTTCTTTCCTGTGACTAGTCTTGCTGCTGTGTTTTGGATGACTTGAAGGCGTGCAATCAGGTAATCCAGTAATCCTATGTAGAGGGAGTTTGTGTAGTCGAGACGCGAATTGATGATTGTTCCAACTACTACTGCTTTCTCCTTTTCCGGAATGAATCGGATGAGTCTGCGAAGCAGGCGGAGGAGATAATGGGATCCGCTGATTACTGATCCTATTTGTGCATCCATAGTCATCTCTGAGTCAAAGATGACTCCGAGGCTTTTGGCTTTGGTGCTTGGGATGATGGTCTGACCAAGGATGGTTGGTGGTGTCCATGGGGTCTTCGTTTTTTTCCTTCGGTTTGCGTCGAGGAGCAGTAGTTCTGTTTTCGATCCATTGAGTTTGAGGGAGCTAGTGGTCATCCAGTCATCTATCAATGTGAGACATTTTCCTAGTTCCCGGTATTGGTCTTTTTGTCCGGTGATACGGAAGTACAGTTGAGTGTTGAGTGGAAGCATAGATGCGATTTTCTAATAATTTTGAAGAGTGGTCGGATGTAAATGTTGAAGAGTACCGGTGACAATGGTGATCCTTGAGGGACTCCATTAGAAATTGCCCGGGTTTCCGAAGTGAAGACTCCTAGTTTCACTGTCTGTGACCGGTTTCCTAAGAAGGAAGCGAACCATCAGTGCTGCCTATCAGTGCCGCCTATCAGTGCCGTCCATCAGTGGCCATCAGTGCTGCCTATCAGTGCTGCCTATAAGTGCTCAGCAGTGCTACATATCAGGTAAGTATGAATCTAAAAAAATAAAAAAACATACTTCTCTTTTAAGGCGTCAGCATAACAAGACATTTTGGACAATTTCATGCTCCCAACTTTGTGGGAACAGTTTGGTTCCAACATAACTGCACACCAGGACACAAAACAAGGTCCATAAAATCATGTATGAGCGAGTTTGGGGTGGAGGAACTTGACTGGCCTGCACAGAATCCTGACCTCAACTCAATGAGACATCTTTGAGATGAATTAGAGCAGAGACTGCAAGCCAGGCCTTCTCATCCAACATCAGTGCCTGACCTCACAAATGTGCTTCTGAAAGACGGGTCCAACATTCCCATAGACACACTCCTAAACCTTGTGGACAGCCTTCCCAGAAGAGTTGAAGCTGTTATCGCTGCAAAGGGTGGGCCAACTCAATATTGAACCCTACGGACTAAGACTGGGGAGGTCATGAGCGTGTAAAGGCAGTCTCATTACTTTTGGTAATATAGTGTATGTATTTTTGCTGATGATATAAAGGTGTGTAATAGGGTTGATATCCCTGGAGGTGTCTGTAACATGGAACATGATTTGGCATTGCTGGAAGATTAGGCAAAGCAGTGGAGACTGCAGTTCAATGTTTCTAAATGTAAAATAATGCACCTAGAGAAAAATAATCCCCTGAGAGTGTACAACATTGGGGGTACAGTGTTGGTCAGCACTACAGAGGAAAAAGATTTGGGGGTGCTTATTTCAGATGATTGCAAACAGGGTACTTGTCTTTGACAGGTATCCAGTTCCTACTTTCGGGAGTCCGCGCCGCGGCCCATGACATCACTGCGGGGGCTCCCTCCTCCTCGCTCCTCCTTCCGCTGCCGCTGGGCCAGTAGGAGAGAGGAGCCTTGTGCATGCGCAGTAGGGTCCCCGGCGTGAAGCCGTAAGACTACACTGCCGGGTTCCCTTACCGGCAATGGCGGCGACAACACCCAACAGCTGATGAAAACATCAGCTGCGGTGCTGACATTGCTTGACTCCAGGACAGGTACAGTGGTGTGAAAAAGTGTTTGCCCCCTTCCTCATTTCCTGTTCCTTTGCATGTTTGTCACACTTAAGTGTTTCGGAACATCAAACCAATTTAAACAATAGTCAAGGACAACACAAGTAAACACAAAATGCAATTTGTAAATGAAGGTGTTTATTATTAAAGGGGTGAAAAAAAATCCAAACCATCATGGCTCTGTGTGAAAAAGTGATTGCCCCCCTTTTAAAACATACTATAACTGTGGTTGTCCACACCTGAGTTCAATTTCTCTAGCCACACGCAGGCCTGATTATTGCCACACCTGTTCACAATCAAGGCATCACTTAAATAGGAGCTGCTTGACACAGTAAGGTCCACCAGAAGATCCTTAAAAGCTACACATCATGCCGAGACCCAAAGAAATTCAGGAACAATTCAGAAAGAAAGTAATTGAGATCTATCAGTCTGGAAAGGGTTATAAAGCCATTTCCAAAGCTTTGGGAATCCAGCGAACCACAGTGAGAGCCATTATCCACAAATGGCGAAGACATGGAACAGTGGTGAACCTTCCCAGGAGTGGCCGGCCGCCCAAAATTACCCCAAGAGCGCAGCGACGACTCATCCAAGAGGTCACAAAAGACCCCACAACAACGTCCAAGGAACTGCAGGCCTCACTTGCCTCAGTTAAGGTCAGCGTTCATGCCTCCACCATCAGGAAAAGACTGGGCAAAAATGGCCTGCATGGCAGAGTTCCAAGGAGAAAACCACTGCTGAGCAAAAAGAACATCAAAGCTCGTCTCAATTTCTCCACAACACATCTTGATGATCCCCAAGACTTTTGGGACAACATTCTGTGGACCGATGAGACAAAAGTGGAACTCTTTGGAAGGTGTGTGTCCAAGTATATCTGGCGTAGAAGGAACACTGCATTTCAGAAAAAGAACATTATACCAACAGTAAAATATGGTGGTGGTAGTGTGATGGTCTGGGGCTGTTTTGCTGCTTCAGGACCTGGAAGACTTGCCGTGATAAAAGGAACTATGAATTCTGCTGTCTACCAAGAGATCCTGAAGGAGAATGTCCGACCATCTGTTCGTGTACTCAAGCTGAAACGAACTTGGGTTCTGCAGCAGGACAATGATCCTAAACACACCAGCAAGTCCACCACCGAATGGCTGAAGAAAAACAAAATGAAGACTTTGGAGTGGCCTAGCCAAAGTCCAGACCTGAATCCTATTGAGATGTTGTGGTATGACCTTAAAAAGGCCGTTCATGCTCGAAAACCCTCTAATGTAACTGAATTAGGACAATTCTGCAAAGATGAGTGGGCCAAAATTCCTCCAGGACGCTGTAAAAGCCTCATTGCACGTTATCGCAAACGCTTGGTTGCAGTTGTTGCTGCTAAGGGTGGCCCAACCAGTTATTAGGTTTAGGGGGAAATCACTTTTTCACACAGGGCCATGATGGTTTGGATTTTTTTTCACCTTAAATAATAAACACCTTCATTTACAAATTGCATTTTGTGTTTACTTGTGTTGTCCTTGACTATTGTTTAAATTGGTTTGATGTTTCGAAACACTTAAGTGTGACAAACATGCAAAGGAACAGGAAATGAGGAAGGGGGCAAACACTTTTTCACACCACTGTAAGTGTCCTATTATTAAAGAGGAAGTAAACCCTGATGGGTTTACTTCCTCTTTGTTTCCCTGCAAAGTTAAAGCATAATGGACTACTATGCATCGCATAGTAGCCGATTATGTGTCACTTACCTGACACAGGAGCCTGCGATGTCACCGCTGTCCCCTCTCCCACGAAGCATCCATCTTCCTTCCGGGTATCGCTGCTCCGGCACTGTGAGTGACCGGAGCAGTGATGACGTCACTCTGGCGCATGCGCACGTGAGCTGTCGGTGACGGCATGTTAGCCTTTACTAACGGCATGCTCAGTGCGCTTGCGCCATTGTCTACGGCGCACATGCGCCAAAGACATCGGTGCCGGTTTTTGTAAAATATCTCCTTAACCGTGCAGGTTAAGGAGATATTTCTTGCACCTACAGGTAAGCCTTAATCTAGGCTTACCTGTGGATTAAAGTGGTCCCAGAGGGTTTACAACCACTTTAAAAGCCAGTAGCTGCAGTATGTGTAGCTGCTTATTATTAATTATTTTATTTTTTGGGGGCGGAACACCGCTTTAATTCTAGGAGGCATCACTAGAGGGATCAGCAGCAGGAGGAAGGAGGCCCTGATTCCCCTATATATATATCTTTAGTGAGACCTCATTTAGAATACCGTGTCAAGTTCTGGAGACCTCACTTAGAAAAAAAAAATTATAAAATAGAAGTCCAAAGACGGGTAACAAATATGGTGAAAGGTTTGGGGGATAAAACATATTGAGAGCGACTTCAGGAACTTAAAGTGGTGTTTCCCCCCCAAAAAAAAAAAAATTGCTGAAAATTCCATGGCAGAGGTGGGCGGAGCCTGTTCACTAGCCACTGGGGCAGCGGCGGTGCGCTATGAATGTTGGGGCGGCCTTTGATTGACGCCACTGGTCCCGGCCGGCGAAGTGAGGAACCAGTGCAGTCAGTCAATTTAAGCAGCAGATTGCAGTGCTGAGGATCAGCCCTGGATGGGGCCCTCCAGACAAGTGGGGCCCCCGGGCAACTGCCCAGCATGCCCAGTGGAAAAAAACTGCCCTGCTTGTAGGTCTTATTTTCAGGGTAGCGCTTTTTGGGGGTAGGGCTTATATTGCAGCCATCACCGACAATCACACTAGGTCTTATTTTCGGGGAAACAGGGTAGTTGGGAGGTGTGGTAGTTGATGCTTGGACTCCCAGCAGTGGTAGACAGTGAGACAGTCAACAGTAAGTGGCTTTAAACATGCTTGGGACAAACATAGATCTAGACAAAAAAGTTAACAAAAATAAAAATGGGCAGACTCGATGGACTACTCTTTCTTTTTCTGCCATCACTTTTCTATGTTTTTAAGACCACCATAAATGGAGCACATCACCTAAATGGCCACATCCGAAGAATCAGATCCATACTGCTACCCAGTATCATCTGAAGAGAACCTTATATGCTGTTTCCATAATACACCCTGTTCCAAATTATTATGCCAATGATATTTTTCTCATTTACCTAAATAATTGATGTAAACAACAGTCAGCATAATTCTCATGTTATCAACTATCAAGTACAATTCAAATTTTATTAAACAAACCTCCTAATGATAAATTTTTGTTTTTTCCAAAATAAAAAAACTTACAATGGACTGTTCCAAATTATTACGCACAGTAAGTTTCAAAACACTTTTTAGGTTGTAAAGAACTGAAAATTGTCATTTGTTGGGTTTGCCTCATATTTACTGAAATCAAAAGCTATTTCAATCAAATTTTGAACAAAATTTTAACTTTTTAAACATTGTAACAGGTCACGTTACATTATAACATAGGACTCCTTATTTAATAGCAGCTTCACAAGTCTTGCATCCATTGAACTTGTGAGTTTTTGGACAGTTTCTGCTTGA
Organism: Lithobates sylvaticus; assembly: GCA_028564925.1. Taxonomy (NCBI): domain Eukaryota; kingdom Metazoa; phylum Chordata; class Amphibia; order Anura; family Ranidae; genus Lithobates; species Lithobates sylvaticus. Next base: position 585,859,402 of record CM053029.1, read on the forward strand.
ATTTGTTTGCAAGATGTCAGAATCGCCTCCCAGAGCTGCTGTTTGGATGTAAACTGCCTCCCACCCTCATAGATCTTTTGCTTGAGGATGCTCCAAAGGTTCTCAATAGGACTGATGTCAGGGGAGGATGGAGGCCACACCATGACTTTACAGAACAAACATATTACAGCGCACACATGCAAAACTGACATTTACCTCCAGCAAGGCTATTTAAAAGCACCTAGACAGACATTTTCAAAAAAATTATCAAAAAATATGGGGATTTGGTCACACCATATTGCTATATGGTGCTTAAGCCCACTTACTGCGACAAAGTACCCCATGATTTTTTTTGATTCATGGTTTTGCATGTGTGCGCTGTAATATGTTTGTTCTGTTGTATGGTCTTATGGCAGCACCATCTTTGTGCATTTTTTAGGGTGTGCCCCCCAAATATCTCTTTTGTCTAGTGTATGGATTTTGACCAAATCCTTTTGGGTGGAGCACCCCACTCAGTAAGTACCTCAATTAGTGACCACCTGTATCATGGGTGGAGACCTCATGTTCTCCCATATAGAGGAGTATAGCGCCCTTGGTTCAGAGAAGCAGGATCTCCCGATCTATGGATAGTGTAGGACCCACTAATCATGGGGTACTTTGTCGCAGTAAGTGGGCTTAAGCACCATATAGCAATATGGTGTGACCCAATCCCCATATTTTTTGATAATGTTTTTTGAAAATGTCTGTCTAGGTGCTTTTAAATAGCCTTGCTGGAGGTAAATGTCAGTTTTGCATGTGTGCGCTGTAATATGATTGTTCTGTTGTATGGTCTTATGGCAGCACCATCTTTATGCATTTTTTAGGGTGTGCCCCCCAAATATCTCTTTTTTCACACCATGACTTTCTCTCCTTTTTATCCCCATAGCAGCCATTGATTCAGAGGTATTCTTTGCAGCATGAGATGGTGCATTGTCATGCATGAAGATGATTTTGTTACGGAAAGCATAGTTCTTCCTTCTGTACCAGGGAAGGAAGTGGTCAGTCAGGAACTCCACATACTTTGCAGAGGTCATCTTTACACCTTCTGGGACCCTAAAGGAGCCAAACCCGCTCTCTTCCCATGATTCCGGCCCAAAACATGACTCCACCACCGCCTTGCTGACGTCACAGCCTTGTTGCAACAGGGTGGCCACCCACCAACCATCCACTACTCCATCCATCTGGACCATCCAGGGTTGCACGGCACTTATCAGTGAACAGGACTGTTTGAAAATGAGTCTTCATCTATTTTTCTGCCAAATGCAGCTGTTTCTGCTTGTGAGCATTGGTTAGAGGTGGCTGAATGGAAGGTTTATACACAGTTGCAAGACTCTGGAGGACATTACACCTTGATGTCCGTGGGACTCCAGAGGCACCAGCAGCTTCAAATATCTGTTTGCTGCTATGTAATGGTGTTTTAGCAGCTGCTCTCTTGATCCGATGCATTGATCTGGCAGAAATCTTCCTCAATGTGCCTTTATCTGCACGAAACCCGTCTGTGCTCTGAAACAGCCACAAATCTCTTAATAGTGCGATGATCACACTTAAGTTTTTGTAAAATATCTAATGTTTTCATACCTTGTCCAAGGCATTGAACTATTTCACTCTTTTCGGCAGCAGAGAGATCCCTTTTCTTCCCCATATTGCTTGAAAATGGTGCTCTGCTTAACTACCTGAGATCCACGCTATAGCCAAATGACGGCTACAGCGCGGATCTAATATGCCGGGACGACGTCTATTGACGTCGTCCCGGCCACGAGCTGCCTGCGTGCCCCCTGAAGGGTGCGCGCGGCGCGCTCTGTGATCAGCGAGTCTGTGAGACTCGCTGGATCACAGATCTGAGTAGGGGTCGATCCCGACCCCTTACCACGTGATCAGCTGTCAGCCAATGACAGCTGATCATGTGATAATAACAGAGCCGGTAATCAGCTTTTTTTTTCCTCCTCGCGCTGACAGCGCGAGGAGAAAAAAAAAAAAGGCGATCACCGGCGGCAGTGAGAGGGACATCAGTCCCTCTCACTGCAATGTGCCCAATCCATGGTGCTGACCTTTTCCCAATTAAAGTGCCGCCTACCAGTGCCCACAGTGCCATCTGTCAGGGACCACAGTGACATCTGTCAGTGCCCACAGTGCCAGTGCTGCTCATCTGTGTCACCTGCCAGTGCTCATCTGTGTCACATACCAGTGCTCATCTGTGTCACCTACCAGTGCTCATCAGTGTCCCTACCAGTGCCCATCAGTGCCACCCATCGGTGCCACCCATCGGTGCCACCCATCCGTGCCACCCATCCGTGCCAGCCATCCGTGCCCATCAGTGCCATCTTTGCTGTCCCCATCAGTGCCGACTTATCTGTCCTCACCAGTGCAGCCTATCAGTGCCCACCAGTGCAGCCTATCAGTGCCCACCAGTGCAGCCTAACCAGTGCAGCCTATCAGTGCCCACCTGTGCCGCCTCATCAGCGCATATCAATGAAGCAAAAAAATGACCTGTTTGCAAAATTTTATAACAAACTATTAAACATGATTTTTTTTTTTTTTTTTTTTTTTTAATTTACCATCATTTTTTTTTGTTTGTTTAGCAAAAAATAAAAACCCCAGCTGTGATTAAATACCACCAAAAGAAAGCTCTGTTTGTGGGAAAAAAATGATAAAAATGTCATTTGGGTACAGTGTTGTATGACCGCGCAATTGTCATTCAAAGTGCGTCAGCGCCAAAAGCTGAAAATTGGTCTGGTCACGAGGGGGGTTTAAGTGCACAGTAATCAGGTGGTTAAAAAAGTGGAACACCCTTCTTTTCCTTTAATTGGGCTCACCTGGCAATCTAATTATCACAGGTGTCCGAGATTGTTTTCAGTGATCATAAGAGCCCTGAGACACAATGCCATCCATGAGTTCAACTGAAAAAATATTTAATCTTTGTGACACTGAAATAGAATTTGCATAATAATTTGGAACTGGGTGTAGTCTTATTAAATGAGAATTTACAGTAGCTGTTAAAGATCAGATCTTCCTTGGCTCGGGAGCTATTTGTTTTGTCAAGTCATGTTTCCAGTTCCTAACATATGTGTGTGGGGGGAAAACTGACATTTAAGTCCATGTACCAAGGTGCGGTGATATACGGTGCTTGACGTTGCGCTTTTAAAAAAACGAAACGCACCTCAATACAGCATTATGATGTGAACAGGGCACATAGAAAAAAGAATTGTCTTCTATGTTCCCCCTGCATTGAACCTGGATTTCTCTATGCAGATCAACGCATCTTATTCTTAAAGGACATGAACAAGCCAATACAAGGTTGGACTGAGCAGTGCAGTACTAGACATAGGAGGTGTGTCTAAAAAGTTTAGTCAATGGTATCAGAAAACAAACAAAACAGAAGATACAAACAAATTACTTTTATTGGCCTTCAAAATAATCGCCATCCTTCACAACACACTTTTTGCAACGTTCATAAAGCTTCTGGAAAATGTCAGCAAAGGCCTCTTTAGGAATCAATCACAGAACCACTGTCATACATTCTAGGCTTGCCGCCACATTCGCATAATGTGCGACTTTTATTACTAGGGTGAACGCCATTCCATTGACTGCTGTTTGATTACCAGGTCAAACTGGTAGCACAAGGTCTCATCCCCTGTGACAATGGTTGGCAGAAAGTGTGGATCCTGGTCACACATGGTAATGAAATCTCCTGAGGTTTCCATTCGTTCTGCTTTCTGTTCGTTTGTCAGCTTTTGTGGCACAAAGCGGGAACAGGTTTTCCACTTACCCGAATCTCCGTGGACGATAGTGCACATCATGTTTTTGCTAATGTCCAATTCCTCCACCATCAATCGTAGAGTCAGTTGCCGACAATGTGCCACCATTTGTCGCAATCAGTCAATCATGTCTCGGGTTCTGCTTGTCAACGGCCGACCCGAACGTGGCTCCTCCTGTCGTTTCCTTCCAGTCGCAAAAGTGTCTGAACTAGTCATAAATACATTATTTTCTGCTCACGGCTTCTGTCCTGTGCACTTGCATCAACATTTCATGCATCTTCTTCAAAGTTTTACCCAGTTTGTAGCAGAACTTGATGTTCACTCGTTGTGACCCTACATCTCACACTGACTATGTTCAACTGCCCGCAGGCGGTTAACCTTGATGGTCATTTGTCCTCCACCCTAGGAGGCGCTTCTCAACGTGTCTCTGGATAGCCATATGCATGCACGTGCACCCAGGGCTGTTTTTTCCACTGGGCATGCTGGGCAGTTGCCCCGGGGGCCCCATTTGTCTGAAGGGCCCCATCCAGGGCTGATCCTCAGCACTGCAATCTGCTGCTTAAATTGACTGACTGCACTGATTGCTCACTTCGCCGGCCGGCATCTAGCTAGCAACCAGTGACGTCAATCAGAGGCCGCCCCAGCATTCATAGCACACCGCGGCTGCCCCAGTGGCTAGTGAACAGGCTCCGCCCACCTCTGCCATGTTCTTCAGACAGCATGGAGAGGGAGCGGAAAGACGGCCCTTGATAGCTGACGCTGCCTTGCTGCTGTGAGTGACAAACTGTACTGCACCAGGCCGCCTCAAGTAAGTCTAACAATGTCTACTTAAATAAGTTCAAGTTGTGCATCAAACAGAGCCACTATCCATGCCCCTCAAAAGCTGCCACATTGCCCATCAAACAGCCACTGTGCCCATCAAAGCTGCCACTGTGCCCATCAAAGCTGCCACTGTACCCATCAAAGCTGCCACTGTGCCCATCAAAAGCTCCCACTGTGCCCATTAATCGCAGCCACTATGCCCATCAAAGCTGCCACTGTGCCCAAACGCTGCCACTGTGCCCATCAAACTCGTGTTATATTGTCCAAACATTGTGTTAATGTTTAAACACTGATTTTGTTGGAAGTACCAATAAATATAGCCTTATTGATTGCATTTTTATTCTAATGCGTGATCGTGTAGACAGGGCCCCAGTGCACTGTATTGCCCGGGGGCCTATGATGCTCTTAAGATGGCCCTGCTTGCACCTGGCCCATGTTCCCGTTGAAATATCGGACCATTCACCAAACTTTTTAGATACACCTCGTATACCAAGACCCTTTAGCATCCAACACTATACACCAGTAAAACAGTAAATAAAGCCACGCTAATTAAACAAATGGGTGATAGGTGACCTATACCTTGGTGTAAATTAAATCCTCAAACAACAATGTGATAAATGCAAAGGAAAAACAACAAATTGTATATCAAACAATATGTGTGCACATTTCCCAATACACCCAAACAATAAAGTCCAGTGACATAAAAGATGAATATAAAATGAAAAAAGTGAAACAAATTTGTGATAAATGAAAAAATAGTTCATAAATGTGATGATGTGAACTTGGACTTCTGGTGACAATAAAAATCGAAAACACCGTGATCCACCACCAATATAAGATTGCGCTTACCAGAAGGCAAGCTTAAAAAAAGCCTGTAGTATAATGTAAACGGGACAGATATGGACCTTCGGACATCAGCAGCAATCTGGATCTCCTCAGACAAGTTAGACCAGGGATAGAGATTCCAATGATGTTTTACCGCTTGGATCAATCAGAAATGGACACACTCTCCAAACAAAGGCATCGACCCCAGAGTCATTCAGCAGCCAATATGGAATACAGGAAGAAAAGGGGATGCTCCCATAGTGTGATACCAAATATTACGTTTATTAAAAGAAAAAAGAATCCTACTTACACAAAACGAAAAGCATATAAGCAGGACAAGTAAAATACGCCGGCCGGCTTGCAATACACCCGCTCACAACGCGGAACGCGATGACGTCAGTGCGTCAGCCTCCCTACGTCCGTTTCGACCAATAGTCGTCTTCTGGGGAACGGGCGACGCACTGAATCATCGCAGCTATATAGACAGTGGTAAACACAACCTGGTGAGAACCTTCAATGGCGGGAAAAACTAAATTGACCTTGAGTTTAACCCTATATGTATATACTTAAAATGTAAAAACTAAAAATTGCACTAAAAAAGGGCCCCATCTTGTGGACAAATAACAAAACACAGCTAGATGAACTAACCATGTGATACGTTACAAGTGGAAAATTACCACAGTTCGCTCCACAAAATGGAGCTCTAACAGTGGCAAATAGCCCAATGAGAATGTATATGTAATATCTCAACTGATAAATTAAAAATTGAATGATAAACATATTGGGAGATGTAAATATGATCAAACACATTATACATCAATAATTGCAGAAAAAGAGAAGAAAAAGACCCCCAAAAAAAAACTCTCTTTCCTTACAAAGTAAATGGGTAACAAGAACAAAAATTCAGTAAGGATCAAAAATCACAAAGTGGCCATTGATGTTTCTCACCTCACATTATTATACATCACAATATATATAGTGTGAGCATAAATCGGATGTCTTAATCTTAAAATTACATCGTAAGGGTGGTACAGCAATTAAACTCCCATAATGACCATACGAGTCCCCAAATTGGAACTGGGAGACTCAGGAATTGTCAATGAAAGCGTTGACATCAATGTCAACGTTTAACCCAAAAGGGGTATAACTTTTAATCTTATGTATCCATGACATCTCCAATCTGGAGATGCCACGCACAAGAGAACCCCCTCTCCACGGTGCCGTATATTTGTCGATCCCCAGAAAGATTGTTTTTGAGGGGTTCTTCATATGGGCCTCTAAATAATGTCGGGAAACTGGATGTTTAGGGAACCCACCCAGGATGTTGGTGACATGTTCGTTTAGCCTCACCTACAGGGGGCGCTTTGTCCTACCGACATATTGGAGCCCACATGGGCACTGGAGTAGATAGACCACCCTCTCGGTGGCACAGGTGATGAAAGGTTTAATTTCGAATTCCACACCTGTACTTGTAGAAGTGAATTTATGTGTCCTCCTATGGCTACAGCCACTAAGAGAGCAGATCCTACATTTCCTACATTGATAAAAACCCGTGAGGTTATCAAAGAAACATGTTTTAGCAGTGGGCGGATCTAAGACATTAGGTGCTATTCTGTCTTTCAGCGAAGGGACTCCCTTAAATACAATCTGAGGTGTCTGTGGAAGAACTGCATTAAGGGTAGTATCACTGGTGAGAATGTGCCAGTGTTTTTTGATCATTTTACCTATGTTCCTATGTTGAATGGAATAGGAAGTGATGAAAGGGACCATAGCTAAACCCCTATCTTTTGCAGGCTTCTCTTTGAGTAGATCTGCTCTATCAGTACTAGACACCTCATGGAGCACAGCCATAAGGGAGGAGATGCTATAGCCCTTCTCAAGGAACCGCTTGGTAAGAATATCCGCCTGAGAAGAAAATTCAGTAGAATCAGAACAATTCCTTTTTAATCTCAGGTATTGGCTCTTGGGTACGGACTTGAGCCAAGATTCATGGTGGCAACTTCCTATGGGGATGTATGAGTTGCGGTCTGTATCCTTAAAATGGGTTGCAGTGGTAATTATGCCGCTGTTAACCCTTATCACCAGATCTAAAAAGTTAATGGAGCTTTGACTGGCCTCATAATTAAGGGCAATACCCCTCTGGTTAACGTTTAACTCAGCAAGGAAGATATCTAGATCTTCCTTGTTGCCATCCCACAGGAGGAGGATGTCGTCTATATATCTTGCCCATAGAACCACCTGTGGTCTATGTTGGGCATAGACGACATCCTCCTCCCATAGGGCCATGAAGAGATTTGCTAAGCTAGGGGCATATTTTGCCCCCATAGCAACTCCACGGTCTTGTCGATAGAAGGTACCCCCAAACCAGAAATAGCTGCTGGACGCAGCAAATTTTAGTAGTTGTAAGATAAAAAATATCTGTTCGTCAAATAAACCAGAGTCACGCCTGAGATAATGTTCCACTGCTAATATACCCAGATGATGGGGTATGACCGTATATAGTGAGGTGACGTCTGCTGTCACCAAACATAGACCGGATATGGGAGTAATTGCACCCAATATGTTGATAACAGAGCGAGAATCTTTGACATAGGATGGCATATTTTTACAAGGGGCTGAAGAAAATAATCAATATATCTGCCCACCCGGGACGTAACAGAGTCGATGCCACTGACTATAGGGCGTCCCGGGGGGCAGGTAGGATGTTTGTGAATCTTGGGCAAATAATATATGGTGGGTGTGCGGGGAGACCTGGGAACTAAATACAGTGACTCCTTTTTGTTCAAAATCCCACATTCCGGGGTGGTATAGTATTTGAATGGCAAAAAAAGTTGTTAAATGAGCAGGCCAATACGGGTAATACCAACATGGAAGTGGGTTCCAGTACCGATAACCCGGTTTCCACCACTGCCAAACCTGCACAGAACAAATCCATACGAGGTGGTGGTAAACCCCCAGACTCATTTCAGTCGGGGAGACAAAGTTTTTACCAATCACCTTCTAGATCTGGTGGTCAGTTGAGAAATGATTTCCCACCTAATCATATTCCATCTTTTCCACGACGATCTCGGGGATCTAACATCCAGAATAGGAGTGGAAGAGGTCGGGGTAACATGAATAACACTTATGGTTTTCCCCCACCCTCTAACCAGAGACCCCATGGCCAGTCTAACCAATATGGAGATTATTCACCCTATTTTGGACCCCCCCATAATGCCAACCCCATAGGGGGGTATGGTCCCAATCCGAATTATAGGATGGACCATTACAAGCAGCCACCTTTGGCGTTTCAACATTTCGATACAGCAAGTGCTTACAACACTGGGTTGGATGGTGGCTACAATGTGAGTACACACAACAACTTCTATCCTCTTCAGGATTTAGAAGGGCCCCCCAAAGACTATGAGGACACTATTAGAGGAGTGGGTAATTCCATGCAATACCCAAACCCGAGTCCTGGTCCGTCTAACCAACATTGGGGTTTTTTCAGACCCAATCAAGGGGTAAAAAGGCCCATAGACCGAAAAGAGGAACCAGAGGGGGGAGGAAATGTAGAGCTAAAAAGAAAAAGATCCTAGATGGTAGCGGGATTTTTAATTTAAGTTCTGTTACCTTAAATGACTCTGAAAAAATGGTTTTAAATAAAGGCTTGAAATTTGCGCCTCCTCGGGGGCTCAACAAATTTCAAACATATATGGATGTACATAAGTTTGTTCGTAAAGTCAGCATTAAACGACATATGGCCATCAACCCGATTAGTGTTAATGGGATTGTGACCACTGGTTTTCAACATTCGGGGCTTTCAAACGCCTCACTTTTTAATCCTCCGGGTGCTTTGGCACCAGCCCTAAAAGTCTTTAGAGATTTGGTGTTGTCTGATTTGGACCAAATACCGGTTAAGAGGGTGAAGACTGATAAGGAGCTTGTTAATGGTCTAAATTCTTTATGTCAAAATAAAAACTTAATAATTAGGCCTGCAGACAAGGGTGGTGGAATTATCATCCTTGACAAGAAAGATTACCTAGCAGAAATGTATAGGATATTGGGCGACTCTGAAACATACATACCCCTTCGTGGTGACCCTAAGTCACAATATCTATCTGAATTGAGGTTGCTTGTTCAGAGTGGGTTGGAATGTGGGATTTTGAACAAAAAGGAGTCACTGTATTTAGTTCCCAGGTCTCCCCGCACACCCACCATATATTATTTGCCCAAGATTCACAAACATCCTACCTGCCCCCCGGGACGCCCTATAGTCAGTGGCATCGACTCTGTTACGTCCCGGGTGGGCAGATATATTGATTATTTTCTTCAGCCCCTTGTTAAAAATATGCCATCCTATGTCAAAGATTCTCGCTCTGTTATCAACATATTGGGTGCAATTACTCCCATATCCGGTCTATGGTTGGTGACAGCAGACGTCACCTCACTATATACGGTCATACCCCATCATCTGGGTATATTAGCAGTGGAACATTATCTCAGGCGTGACTCTGGTTTATTTGACGAACAGATATTTTTTATCTTACAACTACTAAAATTTGCTGCGTCCAGCAGCTATTTCTGGTTTGGGGGTACCTTCTATCGACAAGACCGTGGAGTTGCTATGGGGGCAAAATATGCCCCTAGCTTAGCAAATCTCTTCATGGCCCTATGGGAGGAGGATGTCGTCTATGCCCAACATAGACCACAGGTGGTTCTATGGGCAAGATATATAGACGACATCCTCCTCCTGTGGGATGGCAACAAGGAAGATCTAGATATCTTCCTTGCTGAGTTAAACGTTAACCAGAGGGGTATTGCCCTTAATTATGAGGCCAGTCAAAGCTCCATTAACTTTTTAGATCTGGTGATAAGGGTTAACAGCGGCATAATTACCACTGCAACCCATTTTAAGGATACAGACCGCAACTCATACATCCCCATAGGAAGTTGCCACCATGAATCTTGGCTCAAGTCCGTACCCAAGAGCCAATACCTGAGATTAAAAAGGAATTGTTCTGATTCTACTGAATTTTCTTCTCAGGCGGATATTCTTACCAAGCGGTTCCTTGAGAAGGGCTATAGCATCTCCTCCCTTATGGCTGTGCTCCATGAGGTGTCTAGTACTGATAGAGCAGATCTACTCAAAGAGAAGCCTGCAAAAGATAGGGGTTTAGCTATGGTCCCTTTCATCACTTCCTATTCCATTCAACATAGGAACATAGGTAAAATGATCAAAAAACACTGGCACATTCTCACCAGTGATACTACCCTTAATGCAGTTCTTCCACAGACACCTCAGATTGTATTTAAGGGAGTCCCTTCGCTGAAAGACAGAATAGCACCTAATGTCTTAGATCCGCCCACTGCTAAAACATGTTTCTTTGATAACCTCACGGGTTTTTATCAATGTAGGAAATGTAGGATCTGCTCTCTTAGTGGCTGTAGCCATAGGAGGACACATAAATTCACTTCTACAAGTACAGGTGTGGAATTCGAAATTAAACCTTTCATCACCTGTGCCACCGAGAGGGTGGTCTATCTACTCCAGTGCCCATGTGGGCTCCAATATGTCGGTAGGACAAAGCGCCCCCTGAAGGTGAGGCTAAACGAACATGTCACCAACATCCTGGGTGGGTTCCCTAAACATCCAGTTTCCCGACATTATTTAGAGGCCCATATGAAGAACCCCTCAAAAACAATCTTTCTGGGGATCGACAAATATACGGCACCGTGGAGAGGGGGTTCTCTTGTGCGTGGCATCTCCAGATTGGAGATGTCATGGATACATAAGATTAAAAGTTATACCCCTTTTGGGTTAAACGTTGACATTGATGTCAACGCTTTCATTGACAATTCCTGAGTCTCCCAGTTCCAATTTGGGGACTCGTATGGTCATTATGGGAGTTTAATTGCTGTACCACCCTTACGATGTAATTTTAAGATTAAGACATCCGATTTATGCTCACACTATATATATTGTGATGTATAATAATGTGAGGTGAGAAACATCAATGGCCACTTTGTGATTTTTGATCCTTACTGAATTTTTGTTCTTGTTACCCATTTACTTTGTAAGGAAAGAGAGTTTTTTTTTTGGGGGTCTTTTTCTTCTCTTTTTCTGCAATTATTGATGTATAATGTGTTTGATCATATTTACATCTCCCAATATGTTTATCATTCAATTTTTAATTTATCAGTTGAGATATTACATATACATTCTCATTGGGCTATTTGCCACTGTTAGAGCTCCATTTTGTGGAGCGAACTGTGGTAATTTTCCACTTGTAACGTATCACATGGTTAGTTCATCTAGCTGTGTTTTGTTATTTGTCCACAAGATGGGGCCCTTTTTTAGTGCAATTTTTAGTTTTTACATTTTAAGTATATACATATAGGGTTAAACTCAAGGTCAATTTAGTTTTTCCCGCCATTGAAGGTTCTCACCAGGTTGTGTTTACCACTGTCTATATAGCTGCGATGATTCAGTGCGTCGCCCGTTCCCCAGAAGACGACTATTGGTCGAAACGGACGTAGGGAGGCTGACGCACTGACGTCATCGCGTTCCGCGTTGTGAGCGGGTGTATTGCAAGCCGGCCGGCGTATTTTACTTGTCCTGCTTATATGCTTTTCGTTTTGTGTAAGTAGGATTCTTTTTTCTTTTAATAAACGTAATATTTGGTATCACACTATGGGAGCATCCCCTTTTCTTCCTGTATTCCATATTGGCTGCTGAATGAATCTGGGGTCGATGCCTTTGTTTGGAGAGTGTGTCCATTTCTGATTGATCCAAGCGGTAAAACATCATTGGAATCTCTATCCCTGGTCTAACTTGTCTGAGGAGATCCAGATTGCTGCTGATGTCCGAAGGTCCATATCTGTCCCGTTTACATTATACTACAGGCTTTTTTAAGCTTGCCTTCTGGTAAGCGCAATCTTATATTGGTGGTGGATCACGGTGTTTTCGATTTTTTATTGTCACCAGAAGTCCAAGTTCACATCATCACATTTATGAACTATTTTTTCATTTACCACAAATTTGTTTCACTTTTTTCATTTTATATTCATCTTTTATGTCACTGGACTTTATTGTTTGGGTGTATTGGGAAATGTGCACACATATTGTTTGATATACAATTTGTTGTTTTTCCTTTGCATTTATCACATTGTTGTTTGAGGATTTAATTTACACCAAGGTATAGGTCACCTATCACCCATTTGTTTAATTAGCGCGGCTTTATTTACTGTTTTATCTTGTTTATGTGTGTATCCACATTTTTTTGCTGCTGCTACCTATGTACACTTCATTTTATGTCACTTTTTAGCCCTAATATTTGCTGTATTGGGGCATTTCAATATTTTTGCATTTACTAGCGCGGTGTTTTGCTACATTTTTTACTATACACCAGTAGTGGGCAACCAATTTGATATTAATGGAATCAAATATGGCTCCTCTTAAAGTGTACCCATTTAAAGAGTTGTATTATCCTTTAGATTGCACACAATAAATAAACGTCAATAAAATAGCTAAAATCCGATTATGGTCTGTAATAATAATAAACCCGCACAGACCAGGGCCCAGGCACATAGCCATTGCTGAAATATTTAATCTCTCTCAGGCGCTCTTGAAAGACTCAGTGGCTTTGACTCAACGATGTCGGATGTCTGTTCATCAATATCTCAGGGAAGAAAATGGGTTGAGTTTTTGCGATAGGTCCATAGACCATACAAAGCAGGCTGATTTACAAAGTAGAGCAAGTTAATTTTGCAACGGGAATTTTCACTTTGGCAAATGAGGTGAAAGTTCACGTTGCAAAGACAATAACATGCAAGAAAACTTAAAGACACAATGTTTCTCATTTTGCTTATCAATAAAAAATATATATTTTCAGGTTGAATTTTGATTGAAATGTTTCACAGTGTCTTTGGCCATGTTAGAAAATGTCCAATTGCTGTGTGCTCTAGACCAGTGGTCTCCAAACTATGGACCTTTGCTTGTAATTACTCGGCCTTTGGAGCATTATTCCTCCCACTCACACCAACAATAAGGCATCATTCCTTCCACTGACACCAACAGTGGAACACTATTCCTCCCACTGACACAAAGGATGGGGTACTATTCCTTCCACTGACTCCAATGGTGGGGCACTATTTCTTCCACTGGCACCAACAATGGAGCATAATTTCTCCCACTATAAGCGATGGAACACTATTCCTCCTACTGACATCAAGGATGGGGCACTAATCCACCCACTAACAACAACAATGGGGCACTACTCCTCCCACTGACACCAATGATGGAACACTATTCCTCCTACTGACACCAAGGATGGGGAAAAATTTCTCCCACAGACACCAATGATGGGGTACTACTCCTTCCACTGACACCAATGCTGGACACTATTCCTCCTACTGATACCAAGGATGGGGCTCTATTTCTTCCACAGACACCAACAATAATTCATCCCACTAATACCTAATATGGGGCACTATTCCTCCTACTGCCCACAGGCTCCAGGTGGTTGAGGTGGCAACCCAAGGGAGGCTTGGGTTGCCACCTCATTCCTTTAAAACCGAACACTTATTAATTGCACAGGTTTAGTGGCTGATTAAGGAGGTAATTAAACTCACTGAGGGCTCTTTCACACGGACGGACCGTATGTCCGTTTTTCATCCTTCCGTTTTTTGGATGAAAAACGGACATACATGTATCCCTATGGACACCCGCTCTCGTCCGTGCCCGCTATGCTCCGTTTCTGCAGACGGAGGAAAACCCAATTTTTTCATCCGTCTGCAGAGCGGATCGGATGACGACGGACTCTACGGTCCGTCGTCACCCGATCTCCCATAGGGGAGAGCGGCGCTCTGACAGGTCCGTCCCTGCACGGAGTGAAGAGACGGACCTGTCATCTTCCTGCTCAGCGGACATCGCTCCGGCGATCCCCGCTGAGCAAGCGGCTATCCACGGGGCGGATCTGCACTGATCCGCCCCGTGTGAAAGAGCCCTTAATGCCTTATGTGCTTTAAATTAACCTCAGAACCTGTGTAAATAATCTGTGTTCGGTTTTAAAGGGATTACTTCCACTGACACTGGGGTGTTTTTTACTGTTACTGCCCAAAATCGGTCCCCTAAAGTCTTTAAAGACAGTAAACTGGCCCTTTGTTTAGAAAGTTTGGAGACCCCTGCTCTAAACTAAATTAAAAAGTATAATAAGTGGACATATAAGTGCTCGGTGTTACATTCCATTAAAGTGGTGTTTCCCCCTAAAAAATAAAAAAGACTTAAAAATCCTAAAAAAAATAAAATAATAATAATTGGAAACATTTTTTTTTTTTTTACATACCTCTAAATGCCTGTTGCTATGGGGTCCCTCGTAGTCTGCCTCCTGCGTAGCCTAGGCTGGTGACATCACTTCCCCTCAGCGCAGGAAGGGCTCCCCAGTCATCTGGGACCTGTCACGTGTCCCAGATGACTGTGCGGCCAATCACGGCGCAGTGGGTGCCCGGCTGTGAAGCCACAGCCGGGTGCCCACAGTTGCAATGCCGGCGCCGCAGTGGATCGGGGGGCTCTCGGAGCTTCGACCCCCCCCCCGCATTGCTGGATCCTGGAACAGGTAAGTGTCCGATTATTAAAAGTCTGCAGCTGCAGTATTTGTAGCTACAGACTTTTAATTTTTTTTATTTTAAGGGATACACCTCTTTAAGGGCCTTGGCCTCCAGATTAAATCCAGCCCTGTGTTCTCTGTCACTGTTCTGGTTCTCCGTCACCTGATCATTGTCTTAAGACAACTT
Organism: Lithobates sylvaticus; assembly: GCA_028564925.1. Taxonomy (NCBI): domain Eukaryota; kingdom Metazoa; phylum Chordata; class Amphibia; order Anura; family Ranidae; genus Lithobates; species Lithobates sylvaticus. Next base: position 585,874,596 of record CM053029.1, read on the forward strand.
CCACCTCTTCAATATACCAGCCTGCCAGGCCTGCTCCTCTCCTCCTGGTTGAGACTTGTGGCGGACTCGTACTACTACTGGGCCACTGTTATATACTTGGGAAAAACTTTGCCTCCTTTGCTATGGGTAGCACAAGATGCAATATCTAATTTGGGCTTATGTTTTATTTCAGATACTAAATCTGGATTGTTACACAGATCTCTGAGCTCTCTGTTTTCTTCAAAGTCTCCAGTATCATCACTCATACGGGGCCAAAAATTCTCCTGAGCATCTTCAGCTTCTGCTTTCTTAGAAGTTGCTCATCTGATGGTGTCATTGTGTAGGACTCAGAGCCACAGGTCACCATTCTATAGTATATCATCAGTGTTATGTTCCTGCTGAGATTGCAAGTTTAAAAACTTTGTTCAAAGCCAAGTAGCTTCCTATACCTGGCCCTCTTCTATTGTTATTCAGTTCTTTAATGTTATTATCCTCTGTCATCGCTTATCCAAGGTTTCAAAAGTCCTGACAGTGTTCATAATTGGCTGTATTTGACTAAACATTTCAGTTTTTTCCAATTTTGTATTTCGCTAGATGAAAACATATATTCCATTTTGGAATTCACCTTCAGGAACCTTTCTGTTGAACCTCATTTTAATCTTTTAACACCTTTTTTCAGAGTCTTGAAGCCTTCGAGATAGCATGTTGATGTGATCAGAAAAAACAAGGTTCTACATAAAGTTATTGTTGTCTACCACTCTCATTAACCTCCCTAACCTAATATGGTGGCATTCAACAGCTAAACTCAACATAACAGAATATTGCCCTTTCTTAATCCATGTGTAGACAGGTGCAGTCTGCTGTCTCCACTGCAGGGGGCGCTCAACCGCAACAGCTATGCAGAGGGAGAGGAAGTCATGAGGAATAGGGTTCCTCTATGATTTCCTGAGCCACTGGGGCAGCGATCCAATTGGATGCTAGCAGCCCTTGTGACTCTGGCGGCTATCTTAGGTGTGGCTATATAAGACCCTGGCCCCTACCACCCACTTCTTGCTCCATGTCCCCATTATCCCACTAGTACCCTATAAAAGAAGCGCTCTCCCTCATTTGCTTAATGCAGCTAAACGGCTTATTCCGATCCATTGGAAGAGTGCTTATGTTCCTAGCCATGGGGACTGAATCAAGAAGGTCACAGAAATTATGGAGGCCGAGGAGTGGATCGCTACATGTGGGGGAAAAAGAGGTCGATTCGACTACATCTGGGTGCCCTGGAGGCGATATACAACTGGGTCTGGTACTCTGGTCTGATCTGATCTTCTCTAGTCTAGATGTAGTTTTACTGGCCTTAACTGACTCCTCATTTCAGCAACTTGTCCAAGCGAACCAACAAACCTAATCTTTTGAACCTCTCCTTGTCTCCTCTTTTCCTTTTTTGGAGGGACCTTTGGCTCCACAATTTTAGACCTGGCCGTGGCAGGAGTACATTACACATTCAATTATAATAGCGTAGCGTTCCCCCACCCATTTTCTTTCTTACCTGTCGTTCCCCCCTTTTTTTGGGGGGGGTGGGAGTTAATTATCTACCCCCCCTTTTTCTGCAATTTGTCTATGTCTATTAACATGTTTTAGTTTTCATCAGTTGTGACTTAGTTGGTACAATTTCATGGCCAGTCATCGTGGAGGAGGTACCTTAAGCCTCACTGCCCAAACTACAGATAGGGCGATAGTGCAGAGGTTGAACATAATGCATAGTTTGTAATACTCATTTTGGTCTACCTCAAGGTTATTTTTCCTGCTTATGAGATACGCATATGGACATCCAACAAACATACATAATGTATGTGTTACACTTTGGAGTTGTTTTTTTGTTTTTTTTTTGGTCTTTATATGCATATTTCTGGAACGTAAAAAATGCTGCATATTATGTTTACATGTGCTGTGACCATGGATTTTTTACCCTCTGCAATGGGCATTTTTCATGACTGCATAGAAAGGAAAGGTGCCCTGTCTTTTAGTGACAGTACTAGGGAAAGGTTCTTGACAAGGGGGGAAAGCGTAGGGTTAACAACCTCTCTGGATCTCTACTTGTTTCGGCTCAATACGGCTAGGCCACATTCTGACCTTCTCAATACGGCTAGGCCACATTCTGACCCTCTCAATAAGGCTAGGCCACATTCTGACCTTCTCAATACGGCTAGGCCACATTCTGACCTTCTCAATACGGCTAGGCCACATTCTGACCCTCTCAATATGGCTAGGCCACATTCTGACCCTCTCTATACGGCTAGGCCACATTCTGACCTTCTCAATATGGCTAGGCCACATTCTGACCTTCTCAATACGGCTAGGCCACATTCTGACCTTCTCAATACGGCTAGGCCACATTCTGACCCTCTCAATATGGCTAGGCCACATTCTGAACCTCTCAATATGGCTAGGCCACGTTCTGACCTTCTCAATACGGCTAGGCCACATTCTGACCTTCTCAATACGGCTAGGCCACATTCTGACCCTCTCAATACGGCTAGGCCACATTCTGACACTCTCAATACGGCTAGGCCACATTCTGACCTTCTCAATACGGCTAGGCCACATTCTGACCCTCTCAATACGGCTAGGCCACATTCTGACCCTCTCAATACGGCTAGGCCACATTCTGACCCTCTCAATATGGCTAGGCCACATTCTGACCCTCTCAATCCGGCTTGGCCACATTCTGACCCACTCAATACGGCTAGGCCACATTCTGACCCTCTTAATATGGCTAGGCCACATTCTGACCCTCTCAATATGGCTAGGCCACATTTTGACCCTCTCAATACGGCTAGGCCACATTCTGACCTTCTCAATACGGCTAGGCCACATTCTGACCTTCTCAATACGGCTAGGCCACATTCTGACCCTCTCAATACGGCTAGGCCACATTCTGACCCTCTCAATACGGCTAGGCCACATTCTGACCCTCTCAATACGGCAAGGCCACATTCTGACCCTCTCAATACGGCTTGGCCACATTCTGACCCACTCAATACGGCTAGGCCACATTCTGACCCTCTTAATATGGCTAGGCCACATTCTGACCCTCTCAATATGGCTAGGCCACATTTTGACCCTCTCAATACGGCTAGGCCACATTCTGACCTTCTCAATACGGCTAGGCCACATTCTGACCCTCTCAATATGGCTAGGCCACATTCTGACCCTCTCAATATGGCTAGGCCACATTCTGACCTTCTCAATACGGCTAGGCCACATTCTGACCCTCTCAATACGGCTAGGTCACATTCTGACCCTCTATACAGACGCTGTCAGTTCGAAACTGAAACCTGTTTCCTACACACTGTGGGAATTGTGTGTGTTCCGGACTGGGCTGCCTTCCCACCAGGTGTTTGTGAACTATTTCCGAATAACAAAAAATGTGTCAGAATTTTCAATTTGGAACAAAACAAACTGCACATGTCTAATCCAAAACTAGAAACACTACTTTAACCACTTTCGCTCCGGAGGGTTTTACCCCCTTCATGACCAGGCTATTTTTTGTGATACGGCACTGCGTAGCTTTAACTGACAATTGCGCGGTCGTGTGACACTGTACCCAAACAAAATTGATGTCCTTTTTTTCTCACAAATAGAGCTTTCTTTTGGTGGTATTTTATCACCTCTGCGGTTTTTATTTTTTGCGCTATGAGCATATATTGCTTGGTTTGCGCAAAAGTCATAGCGTCTACAAACGATGGGATATTTTTATGTAATTTTATTTTTCTTTTACTAGTAATGGCGGAAATCAGCGATTTTTAGCGGGACTGCAACATTGTGGCGGACACTAAGTGACACTTTTTTGGGAATAGGTGACACTAATACAGTGATCAGTGCTAAAAATATGCACTGACATTGTACTAATGACACTGGCAGGGAAGGAGTTAACATCAGGGTGATCAAAGAGTTAAATGTGTCCATGGGGAGTGCTTACTATGGCCTCATGTACACTGCTGATGATAAACGGACATTTAGGAGCAGTTGGGCGTTTTTTTTTCAGCTGCCCCTGAACTCTCCTCTATGTTACCTTATCAGTATATGTACACAGGGCCATTTATAGTCGTTTCTAGGCAAAAAAAATGCATTTAGGACGGATGCTAAACGCCTGTAAACGTGGTAACGCGCGTTTAGCCACGTTTCGTTTACAGGCCTTTATTTATTTTTGCCTATTTGAAAAAAAAACGAAAACGCTTCTAAACGCAAACGTGGCAAAACGCGGCATGTAAACATGGAAAAACTAACGTTTTAAACGTTGGTTATTAACTGTCAAGTTAAATCGTTCAGGAGAGGTTGTAAAAACGTCCCGTGTACATGAAGCCTAATGCCGCGTACACACGGTCGGACTTGTGCGATTGGAGCTTGTTGTCGGAAATTCCGACCGTGTGTAGGCTCCATCGGACAGTTTCCATCAGAATTTCCTGTCGCACAAAATTTGAGATATGGTTCTCAAATTTTCCGACAACAAAATCCGTTCGCGGAAATTCTGAAAGCGTGTAGACAATTCCGACGCACAAAGTGGCATGCATGCTCGGAATCAAGAAGAAGAGCAGCACTGGCTATTGAACTTAATTTTTCTCGGCTCGTCGTACGTGTTGTACGTCACCGCGTTCTTGACGTTCGGAATTTCCGACCAACTTTGTGTGACCGTGTGTATGCAAGACCAGTTTGAGCCAACATCCGTTGGAAAAAAAAACATGGAATTTGTTATTGGAATGTGCGATCGTGTGTACACTGCAAAACTGTGTGGGGGTTGTTCTGACTGGGTAAAGACAGAGATCCATGTTCTTGCTTAGCAGCAACACAAGATCTCCATCTCCTCCCCTGTCAGAACGGCGATGTGCCTTGTTTACATAGGCATTATCGCCGTTCTGCCTCTCCTGTGAACGATCGCGGGTGGCCGGCTGACATTGGGGTCTGCCGGACCCACTGATTGGCATCCCCAATCAGCGTGCGATCGCGTCACCGGCGCACGCACGTGCCTCCCAGTGGCTATTGCACGAAATGAAGTACAGTTACGTCGTTTCGCGCAATAGAGCCGACCTGCCGCAGTACATTTGCAGTAGGCGGTCGGCAAGTGGTTAATATTAGCTTTATGATGTAGAGGATGTCCATCAATGTGATCCATATATAGAGTACAGTGACTGTTCTGTTATAAAAATAAAAGACTTATCCTTCAAAGCGGATAAAAGAAAAGGGCACGCTGAGTGACATGTATACTATTATATTACCGTCTATGATAGTTGACCTGAAATCTTCGGCTGGCAGCAATGGATTGGTCTGCGCTGAGCAATACACCTCCAGCGGTAGAGAGGATAGTACAATTAGCTAGTAACTTCTATCTGAACATATAAAAAAAAAAAAATCCAGGAGAGATGTGTCTGAATCTTCCAGGCCACTGCTGCTGGAAAGTGAACCAGTCACACGACAATGACAGAGCGGAGACAAATGACTGGACTCCCTGCTCTCTGCTCTGTCTGCTATTTAACCCTAGAGGAATACAAGTTAAAATAACTAATCTTCACAATGTTTCCAGCTCAGCGGAGACAGGTTGGGCTGGATTACGCTACAACAAATAACGTTTTTCCACTGTTCCATCTACGTAATACTGTATCTTCATTTGTAAAAAAATAAATAAAAATGTATGTATTGTCCACCTAAAAAGTTTACGAAAATTTGGAACCCAGTTCTGACTCATCGTTGCATCAACCCAGTGCCCTTCTTTGTAACATAAGGGAAACGGTGCGCGGGCAATATTAAGAATAGAAACATTCAGATATGAGATGGTGGAGACCAGGCAGGGGAGATCTACCAGTAAGTGGTGAACCGGCCAGTAAGTCTGTTTTTCTTTTAATTTCTTTTAAAGCGGTTGTATACCCGTTTTGTTTTGTTTTTTTTTGTACACTACCTGCAAGACAAAGTCATAATGAGCTAGTATGACTAGCATACTAGCTCATTATGCATCACTTACCTTAAATCGGGACCCCCAACGCCATCCTCTTCTCCCCCTCCGGCCGCATCCATCTCTGGACAAGTACCCTTCCGGGTATCGCCGCTCCGGCCAATCACAGTGCCGCTGCGGTGCTGTGATTGGCCAGAGCCGCGAGGACGTCGCTCCGCACATGCACGCGGGACACTTCAACTGCGGTGAGCCGCAGTTGTGAATGGGGATTAACCCTGTAAATGCACCGCATGCGTGCCGTAGACAACGTTGTAAAACTTTCTTTTCAAATATCTCCTAAACCGTGCAGGTTTAGGAGATATTTCTTGTACCTACAGGTAAGCCTTAACCTAGGCTTACCTGTAGGTGCAAGTTGAACTTTAGGGTATACAACCACTTTAAGACCGAGCTATCCAGCCAAAGTCAAAGAAATGCCGCTCTAGGTGAGTGACTGACTCTCACATTTTGGGTACTGGAACCCAGGGTGCTGCAAAGCCATGGGAGTCCGCAGATAGGGTCAAGGGGGGGTCAAGTGCCCCCACCCTGGAATCAGGGATCAGATCTTAAATTCAGCACAGTTGCTTCGCTATCGGGGTGCGGGCAGCCCGTACCCGGGTGCCACCCGCCAGTGGGGTGACACCATCAAGGGGCTCAATCCAGCAGAGAACTCGGCGTCGCCGTGACAGGAGAAAGGTGAGCTGCGGGCTATCAGAGGTTTCTCCCGCTCGCCCCCCCCCCCCCCCTTCTCCATTCAGGGAGAAGAGATGGCGGCTTTCACCAGGTTCCCCGCCCAGCTTCCTACCCGCTCCGTTCCTTTCCTATTGGCCATAACTGAGGGCCAATCATAAGAGACTAGGAGAGGAGAGCATCATGGGACATGTAGTCCAAAAGATTGGCGGCCCCATTTTCCACAGGGAGGAGGCTACAGCTCGATCAAGAGAGAGATTGAGAGACTGCAGCCTGGAAAAAAGCTGAGGTAGAGAGTGCTACAGGACAAAGAATGAGGAGTGTGCTGGGCAGAAGCCAGAGAGAGAGCCACGCTGCCCAGAGCCACCAGAGAGAGCCACTCTGCCCAGTACCACCAGAGAGCGAAAGACTGAGCCACTACCAGGGTACAGACACGCTACACTACTGACCAGAGTCACCATCCAGCCAGGGGGATCACTGCTGTAGTTTCGCTGTGTCTGGTATAAGTGGGCCTGTTGGCCATTATCCATTACTTATCCTAGGGACTGTACTACGTCTGCAGTCTCTGACCAGTGTTGCCAACCTACCAGATTAAAATTTACTGACACGACACAAAAAATTTACTGCCACAGCCACGGTTTTACTGGCATTTCCAAAAGTTACTAAATTACAGTTGTAAGTGCAAATTTCAGTATTTAGGCTACAAATAAGTACAATATGCAATTAGCAATGTGATTCAAGGTAGATATGGCATAAAAGCATATTTCTTATTCTATTTTAAATATAGTAAGTAAGTGGATCAGGGACAGGACTCAGGGGCAGGCTCTCACAGTGACACTGGCAGCAGTGTGCAGCAGCATAGATCGCTGACACGTCCCATCCTGAGTGACAGTGACAGTCTCTCTCCATGCCAGGTGGTCCTCTCAGTCCCCTCCAGTCCAAATAGCATTGACAGTCCTGCTCCCGGCTTGCCTTGCTCCCGTCCCACAGACCCGCACACGAGGCTCTGGCCACCTGGCTTGGCTCCCTTGCACCATGACATCACACGACATGCTCAAGCACCATCTCCGCCACACCCGCCCCCCGCTGGTACCTCCCGAACACACTGTAGTAGGTACTTGGATGGTCCTGGCCGGCTCCGGACCCGAGCTGTGATTGCCCAGTTCCGAGTCAAGCGTCACGGCCATATTTTTTACTGACAACCTTTTCCTCTTACTGGCATTTACTGGCAGGAGAAAAGTGCCTGTTTTTTACTGGCTGCCAGTAAAAATACTGACGGTTGGCAACACTGTCTCTGACCATGATAATGTGATAATGACATTGTCGAAAAGGGGCGGTGCATGGGTGACCCTAAAATTTCAATTTCAAAAAAGTTCTGCGGACACCCATGTGCACAGCTTGTCTGTGAGATTTAGTAACATACAAAATCCGTAATATTGCTGCACTCCTTGGTATCTTTATTGGAACCTTAAAATCACATCACAGGTATGACAGGAACAAGAAAGGTAATGTCAGGGCTGGGCTCAGCCCTTCCTTCTCTGAGCTGGCCGCTCAGCTGTAGGTTAATTGCCAGCTCCTATTTCTCCACAGTTCCTCAGCTGTTGATGATATCCTGCTCGTCAGTCCTGCCTACTTAAGCCGTTGTAAGAGTCCAGGGCTTACTACGCATGCACCAATGTTGCCACAAGAGGAAATCCGTGCCAACTGAGCATGCACCAAAGACGCCTCAGTCCGCTAGCCTGCACCTGCGCAGAAGACTTGATGGAAAAAGGCAGGAAAATGCCCAGGACACGCACAGCATGTGACTTCAACCTGATTAAAAAAAGGCGGGAAAATGCCCAGGAAGCGCACAGGAAGTGACCTCAACCTGATGGAAAAAGGCGGGAAAATGCCCAGGAGGTGCACAGGAAGTGACCTCAAACTTCTCTATATAAGCCCAGCCCAGACACTGCCAAATTGCTGGATTATCTTCAGTCCCCCTTGCTCCTGTGCTAGTGTGTGATCTGTCTGAACTTGTTGTGACCTGGAAACCTATTTGACTACTCTTGATTGCTGCTTGCCATTGACCTCAGATTTGTACTTTAACCATTCTACTTCTTTGCCCCTTTTGTACTCAGCTGCCAGATTAGAACCGACTCCAGCTTGGATCTCGACCATTCTTCTTCTGATTAACCCTTTTATACTTGGTTGCCCAACTGCACTTGACCCATGCCACTCGGTGTTCACCAAGACTATGTCTCCATCTCCAGAGGCTTTAAGGACACAAGGTGCAAGGGAGGTCTCCCCACTACTTCGGTCTCACATCAGGTACGTGGCTCTCGTGACAGTAGTCCAGCCCAGAGGATCTCTGCCTTTGCCTTGGTCAACATCACAGAGACTATCTCCTGCATTCCTGTTAAAGACTTGCTTGGCTGACATCCCTTCTGGCTCCAGATCCTGCTGGCTGTTTTACTACGCTCATCTCCGGCTCCCTGACTTTTGGCTTGTCTGACTATCCGTTCCGGTTCCTGAACTCTGGCTATGTTTTGACTATGTTTGTTCTATTTATTTTTATTATTAAACAGGTGTGATTTAACTGTACTTCTGTCTCGGTCTGATTTCATGGTTTCTGACAGGTAACGCATTTCGTGTAAGTCAGCACTTACTCAAGCGAAAGTATATACACTAACCGGCCACTTTATTAGGTACACCTTGCTAGTATCGGGTTGGACCCCCTTTTGCCTTCATTTATCGTGGCATAGATTTAACAAGGTGTTGGAAACATTCCTCAGAGATTTTGCTCTATAGTGACATGATAGCATCACGCAGATTTGTCGGCTGCACATCCACAATGCGAATTTCTCATTCCACCACATCTCAAAGGTGCTCTATTGGATTGAGATCTGTTGAGTGTGGAGGCCATTGGAGTACAGAGACCTCATTGTCCAGTGGTGAGATGATTGGAGCTTTTTGACATGGTGCATTATCCTGCTGGAAGGAGCCATCAGAAGATGGGTACACTGAAGTCATAAAGGGATGGACATGGTCAGCATAGATTCAACAAGGTGTTGGAAACATTCCTCAGAGATTTTGGTCCATATTGACATTTATATATGCTTGCTTGACTTACATATGCGTTCGCTTTTACGCGCCAGCATGGAGGCATAGGGGCGCTTTCAATTCAAATTGGGGTTCAAAAAGACCCCAAATCTCTCCTTTACCCTTAAAAGCAAGATAAAAATAAAAAATAAAAAACTTGTTTACTTCGAGCCTGGACCAGAAGTGATGTCATGACGTTGCTCTGATCCTCCAAGGCCATAGAGGTGTTTAAAGCAGCTCTACATTTTGATCGCTTGTGTGGCCAACCAGCGGGACCGTTGGATAGTTTCTCGGGCGAACCTGAAGGAAACGGTAAGCCTGAAAAACACAGGTGAACGGCGGGAGGGGCGGGGAGTGTGGAGGCCATTGGAGTACAGTGACCTCATTGTCCAGTGGTGAGATGATTGGAGCTTTGTGACATGGCGACTTATCCTGCTGGAAGGAGCCATCAGAAGATGGGGACACTGTAGTCATAGTCAAAGGGATGGACATGGTCAGCATAGATTCAACAAGGTGTTGGAAACATTCCTCAGAGATTTTGGTCCATAGTGACATGATAGCATCACACAGATGCTGCAGATTTGTCATCTGCACATCCATACTCAGGTAGGCCCTGGCATTTAAACAATGCTCAATTGGTACTAAGGGGCCCAAACTGTGCCAAGAAAATATCCCCCACACATTACACCACCGATGCATACTAGCTCATTATGCCTTTGTCTTGCAGGTTGTTTTTTTTTTTCTATAGTTTACAACCACATTAAATCCCCTCTCTTCCCCATTCTGATGCTCAGTTTGAACTTCAGCAAGTCTTCTTCACTACGTCTAGATGCCTAAATGCATTGAGTTGCTGCCATGTGATTGGCTGATTAGCAATTTTTGTGTTAGCAAGCAATTAAACAGGTGTACCTAATAAAGTGTCCTGTGAGTGTATATCAAATGATGGAGCGCAACTTTTATATAAATATATAATATCCTTCACGTGACATATAAAAGTCCAAAAGGTGATTCCAACCACCAATATGAAAAATCGTGAAAGTGATCTTCTCCAGAACAAACATCAATCGTGCCATGCGTGCATACACCGAGTGCTGCAAATGAAATTCTCACCTCAATTTTTGATCTTCAGAGTATAATGAGGTCAATATCTGCTTTTTTCCACCCTTTGGCCAATAACCAAAAATAAATGGATGTCCTCAATGCATGTGCCATATACTGTATAGGGCAGTTAACGTGTAAGAACAAAAAAATAGGACAAATAGTGCTCTCCGTTTAAAACGTTGTATTACCATAAAAGGATTAAAAACACTCACTTATTAAAAGCACTCAAAGTGCTATGAAAATTCTATGTATTATAATGCAGTACAGGTTCAGTCTCACCACTCCACTCTCCTTGACACAGTATGGCCACAGTTAAGGTCACCTGATTCTAATGATTGCCAAAAGGGTGGCAGAAAGCGCATATTGATCGAACATCTATCGTGCCATGCGTGCATACATCCCATGCTACAAATTAAATGCTCAGCTCAATTTTTGACCTCCAGACTATAATAAATATGCGCTTTCTACCACCCTTTGGGCAATCATTATAATCATGTAACATTCAATGCATGTAACATATAAGGGAACATAACACATATAAACCAAAAAAATAGGACAAATAGTTCTCTCCGTCTAAAACATTTTATAACCCAGTGGGATTCAGTGATTTTGGTCCTACTGAGGAAGTACACAGGACGTAACGCGTATGGGGGGGGGGGGGGGGTACAGCCATACTGTGTGAGTGGAGTGGTGAGACTAAACCTATACTGCCTTTAAATACATGTAACTTTCATAGCACTTTGAGTGCTTTTAATAAGTGAGTGTTTTTAATCCTTTTTATGGTAATAAAATATTTTAGACGAAGAGCACTATTTGTCCTATTTTTTTGTCCCTACGTGTTATATGTACTTATATGGTACATGCAATGAGGACATTCAGTACATTGATCATCTGATTCTAATGATTGCCCAAAGGGTGGCAGAAAGCGCATATTGAGCTCATTATACTCTGGAGGTCAAAAATGGAGGTAAGCGTTTAATTTGTAGCTCGGGGTGTGCGCAACGCATGGAACGATAGATGTTTCATCTGGAGAAGATCATTTTCACGATTTTCCACATTGGTGGTCGGAATCACCTTTTGGTCTTTATTTTGTTTTTGTTATATTACTATATACCTTTATGAAGGATATTATCTATTGATGTAAAAGTTGCACTGCATCATTTGATATATATGTTTGTCAGGCTTTTTCTGGCACTTTTTGTTCACAAGTTTAAATCAGTATTTTTTTGCTAGAAAATTAATTATAACCCCCAAACATTATACTTTTTTTTTTTTTTTTTAGCAGAGACCCTAGGGAATAAAAATGGTGATCATTGTAATTTTTTATGTCATGCGGTATTTGTGCAGTGGTTTTGCAAAAGCAATTTTTTGGGGAAAAAATAAGCTTTAAAGCGGTTCTGCACTGCCTGTAATTTTTTTTTTTTTTTAGTACAATGCAAAGGATTAGGAGATGTAAATTAAGCACTCACGTGTTCCATTTTCCTAACGAACTGCTGGCGGTTTTCGTCACATAAAAAAAGTTATAAAAAATCTTGCTGCTGGGTGCCATCTTGCCTGTGGGCATGTGAAACCACACAGGCACTTCAGATGGCCTAGCATGCACCGCCGTTATTGCGCCGATCTCGCGCGTGCGCAGTAACGGCAAAGTGTAGCTCACGTTCGCCGAAATCTCGCGAGATTTCGGCCACATCCGCCGAAATCTCGCGAGATTTCGGCAGGAGCCCCATAAATCTTGCGAGATTTCGCAACGAGCCCCGTCAATCTCGCGAGATTTCGGCGGATGTCCGCACTGACTCCTAGGATCAATGACACCAGATGCCAGGAGACAGTGCGGCGTGACGAGGATCGCCGCACAGACCCCGCCCACCGCCGAAGAGACAGAGCAGTAATTACAAGGTAAGTGAAAAAAAAACACTTCATTTAGTACTCTTTGCCTGATTTAGAAGGCAAAGAGATTTACTAAATGAAGTGTGTGCAGAACCGCTTTAATTAATTAAAAAAATTAAATAAATTTACCCCAATTGTTTTGTAAAATGTGAAAAATTATGTTACGCCGAGTAAATAGATACCTAATGTCAGGTTATAAAACCGGCGCATGCTCATGGAATGGTTAAAAACGACCAAAAAGCAACGCTTTAAATGCCTTTACAGCAGTGGTCTCAAAGTACTGGCCTGCGGGCCAGTGCTGGGGGTTAATAATGCGTTTGCTGACATCAGTTCTGGGTTTAATAATGCGTTTGCTGACATCAGTTCTGGGTTTAATAATGCGTTTGCTGACATCGGTGCTGGGTTTAATAATGCGTTTGCTGACATCAGTGCTGGGTTTAATAATGCGTTTGCTGACATCAGTGCTGGGTTTAATAATGCGTTTGCTGACATCAGTGCTGGGTTTAATAATGCGTTTGCTGACATCAGTTCTGGGGGTTAATAATGCGTTTGCTGACATTAGTGCTGGGTTTAATAATGCGTTTGCTGACATTGCTGGGTTTAATAATGCTTTGCTGGGGTTTAATAATGTGTTTTGCTGACACCAGTGCTGGGTTTAATAATGCGTTTGCTGACACCAGTGCTGGGTTTAATAATGCGTTTGCTGACACCATGCTGGGGTTAATAATGCATTTGCTGACACCAGTGCTGGGTTTAATAATGCGTTTGCTGACACCAGTTCTGGGGGTTAATAATGCGTTTGCTGACACCAGTGCTGGAGGTTAATAATGTGTTTGCTGACACCAATGCTGGGGTTAATAATGCGTTTGCTGACACCAGTGCTGGGGTTAATAATGCATTTGCTGACACCAGTGCTGGGTTTAATAATGCATTTGCTGACACCAGTGCTGGGTTAATAATGTGTCTGCTGACACCAGTGCTGGGTATAGTATAGTATATTATTGCTGGTATAGTTTATTGTTTTTGAAGTTTTGAAAGTTTGCATGCGGCCCCTATGGGATATGAAAACTTGTCATGTGGCCCTCAGGCAATTTGAGTTTGAGACCCCTGCTTTACAGGTTACCTGTTTAGAGTTGCAGAGGAGGTCTAGCGCTAGAATTATTGCTCTCGCTCTAACGTTTGCGCCGATACCTCACATGTGTGGTGCGAATACCATTAACCATTTACATGCGTGACTTACGTATGCGTTCGTTTTTTACATGTAAGCACGGAGGATTGGGGATGCTTTAAAATGTAGTTTTTCTTATTTATTTTACTTTTTATTTTTACACTGTTCCTTTTTTTGTTTTTGTAATAGAAATAAGGATGACACGTCCTCTTTATGGAGAGATCTGGGGTCCAAAAGACCCCAAATCTCTCCTTTACCTTTAAATGCAAAAGATCAGAAAAAATAACTGATGTATTGCTTTAAAAAAACTTGTTTACTTTCAGCCTGGACCGAAAGTAACGTCATGACGTCACTCTGGTCCTCCAAGACCATAGAGGCGATCAAAGCGGAACTACTCTTTAAGCGCCTGTATGACCAGCCAGCGGCACCGTTGGATCATTTCTCAGGCGAATCGGCAGGAAGAGGGGGAGTGTAAAATGTATTAGCAGATTTAGATACGCTAACAAATTGAAAACTCCAGCTGACTTTTTATAATCAGTTACAGAAGTTTTTTCCTTTTGGGATAAAGGTTTTACATGAATACATCAATTCTGATCATTTAAATCAACCCTGCCAGTGGTAAGTGGTTTGTCTCATCTTATTTTACTCACCGAACTGCAACTCATTTTATAACATTTGTATTCTGTGTATTTTCTGGATTTTTGGTTGATATTCTGTCTCTATCATTTTACACCCAGTGTTGCCAACCGTCAGTATTTTTACTGACAGCCAGTAAAAAAACAGGCAATTTACTCCTGCCAGTAAATGTCAGTAAACAGAAAAGGTTGCCAGTAAAAAACATGGCTGTGACGCTTGGCCCAGAGCCAGCCGAGACCATATGAGAGCCTGCTACAGTATGTTCGGGCAGCTCTGGTGGAGGCGGTGCCTGAGCATGTCCTGTGATGTCATGGTGCAAGGGAGCCAAGCAGAGCGGCCAGAGCCTTGTGTGTGGGTCTGCGGGATGGGAGCAAGGCAGGCCGGGAGCGGGACCATCAGTGCTGCTGGGACTGGAGGGACCATCTGGCTTGGAGAGAGACTCACTATGACTCAGGAGGGGAAGTGTCTTGTCGGTAATCTGTACTGCTGCACACTGCTGTCAGTATCACCGTGAGAGTAAATTTCATGTGTGTGCCGCCCATTCTAATTTCTTGCCCTCCTCTGTCCCTGAGCTACTTACTATATCGAAAATAAGAAATATGTTTTCTGCCTTATTATCTACCTTAAATCCTATTGTGAATTACATATTGTACTTGTTTGTAACCTAAATAGTAAAATGTTTACTTAATACTGTCATTTTAAAACTTTTGGAAATGCCAGTAAAAACAGGGCTGTGCCAGTAAACTTTGTGTGTCGTGTCAGTAAATTTCAATATGTTAGATTGGCAACACTGTTTACACCTATGATAAAAATTATAGACCCTTCATTTCTTAGTGGGCAAACGTACAAAATCTATAGGGGATCAAATAATTATTTCCACCACTGTACACATAAACACTGGTTAGGCACACAGTTAATCCTTTGATTGCCCTAGAACAGTGGTCTCCAAACTGTAGCCCTTTGCTTGCCTTTATCCAGCCCTTGGGACTCTATTCCATCCACTGACACTAACAATGGGGCATAATTCCTGTCGCTGACAGCAACAATGGGGCACCATTCCTCCCACTGACACCATCAAAGGGGCACAATTCCTTCCATCGATACCAACTGGCACTGATTCCTCCCACTGGGCAGAATTCCTTCCATTGACGCCGACTATAGGGCACTATTGCTACAACTGACCCCAATGATGGAGCACTATTCCTTCCTCTGACACCAACTATGGGGCACTATTCCTCCCACTGGGCAGAATTCCTTCAATTGACGCCAACTATAGGGCACTATTCCTACAACTGACCCCAATGATCGGGCACTATTCCTTCCTTTGACACTAATGATGGGCCACTATCCCTCTCACTGATACCAACTATGGGGCCCTTTTCCTCCCACTGGGCAGAATTCCTTCAATCGATGCCAATTATAAGGCACTATTCCTACAACTGACCCCAATGATGGGGCACTATTCCTACAACTGACCCCATGGATGGGGCACTATTCCTTTCATTGATACCAACTGGCACTGATTCCTCCCACTGGGCAGAATTCCTTCCATTGACGCCAACTATAGGGCACTATTGCTACAACTGACCCCAATGATGGAGCACTATTCCTTCCTCTGACACCAACTATGGGGCACTATTCCTCCCACTGGGCAGAATTCCTTCCATCGATGCCAACTATAGGGCACTATTCCTACAACTGACCCCAATGATGGGGCACTATTCCTTCCTTTGACACCAATGATGGGGCACTATTCCTCTCACTGATACCAGCTATGGGGCACTATTCCTCCCACTGGGCAGAATTCCTTCCATTGACACCAGTTATAGGGCACTATTCCTACAACTGACCCCAATGATGGGGCACTATTCCTTCCATTGACACCAACAATGGGGCACTATTCCTTCCATTGACACCAACATTGGAGCACTGTTCCTTTCACTGACACCCACGATGGGACACTAGTCCTCCTACTGACACCAAAGATTGATTACAACTGGACATTTTCTACTCCCACCAGTCCTAGTCCCGGTCCCCCATAAACTTTGAATGATGGTAAAATGGCCCTTTGTTTAGAAAGTTTGGAGACCCCCTGCCCTAGATGTTTAACCCCTTCCCAGCCAGTGTCATTAGTACAGTGACAGTGCATCTTCAAATGTGCCTAGATACACAAATGTCTCATACCACCATAGATCACTTCAACATCTGATCTGGTCCACCGCACATCTTGGAGCCTACCTTTTGATGTTGGAACCTCCCCTTGAATACCGGATGGGGCTTATCCTCTAAACATCGATCTTTCCGTGTCGGATCCTGTTGGGGTACTCCCTCATGATTGCCTGTTTGACTCACATGCTGTGTAGTATATGAGTCCACCATTTCTGGTAAGCGTGCCAACCTTATCACTTGCGGATTGCACCTAAAAGATCAAGTTTTCATTTCACCTTGATCTTAAGATGGACTATCCCATCCACAAACTTTTATTAACCTTTTTCATCCTTTTATTCACTTTCACATTTTTTTATTCATTATTATTAATATTATTTTCACGTCATTGGTTGTTCATTCACACTATGTATTCATTTCCATGTTCATATTTGTGTATGATTTTCATTTGTTCACCAATTCGAGCGCCATATTATTGTTTTTATGTGCTTTTTGCACTATATGTCTAGTGGAGTGTTGGCAGCCTATCAGTTTCTATGCGCAATTTTTCTATTTTTCTATTCCTTCCACTGACACCAACGATGGGACACTAGTCCTCCCATTGACACCAAATATTTTTTACAACTGGACGCCTGGACATGTTCTACTCCTACTGGCCCTAGTCTGCCCCCCCCCCCCAAAGTTTGAATGATAGTAAAATGGCCCTTTGTTTAGAAAGTTTGGAGAACCCTGCCATAGATGTTTAACCCCTCCCCAGCCAGTGTCATTAGCACAGTGGCAGTGCATATTTTTAGCACTAATCCCTGTATTAATGTCACTGGTTCCCACAAAGTGTCAAAAGTGTCAGTTAGTGTCAGATTGTTCGCCGCAATATCGCAGTCCCCAGGGATCAAGTCCTGGGGAAAAAAGTGTGGGAACTCCCACCCAAGACTCACTCGCCCACCAAAAAAAAAAAAAATGATACACTCATATGCACAAACGCCTCGGAAGTGGTATTTTTCATCCAATTTTCGTATTGTGTGTATGAAGCTTAACTGTTAGTACATAAAAAAAAACAAATCCTCAATAAACATAAATACGGTAATTCTCTGAATAATCAGCATTCATACAATTGTGCTTCCATGCGAATGTGAACATCATGTTCTGATCTTTATTGGGGAATTTTATTTTGTATATAGAGTGTTTATGTGGTGAGTTTACACTTTTCATTGAACAGAGTTTGGATAACACAGGGTTAAACGGAAAGGTCATAAATGAACTGCACATTATCTGGACAGAATTCTTGGGGAGATAGTGATGTGTTCCTGCTTAGGAGATGTATATTAGCTTGGGGGGCTGCAAACTCTGCAGGGCTCCAACACACACTCGCTGCTATTCCAACCCTTCACATATTTCCACATAAACTTCCCTCCTGGCATTAAACTTTGCCAGGTATTGTGCTCAGCTTACCACCCCAAACTGATGTTCCTCCCTCAGCTCACCTCTCTCCCTGCATGTCCTGTGAGCAGAATAGCTGTGCTCCTCCTCGGGGTTCTCTCATCATATGGCACTGAAGATAGAGGAGGGGGGATTCAGCGGGACACACAGAGCAAGTATGCAGGAGACTGGGGGGGGGGGAGGATGAGGAGACAGAAAATCAGGAGGGGCCGGCGGGAGGAGCGCATCACGAGAGGTCTGACTAAATACAATCTCTTAGCAGCAGGGACCTGATCTACCCATCAGCTAGCTGTGATTGACAGGTAGATCGAAGCGGATGCTGTCATAGGGCCCCCTACTGGCAATGCCTGAACGGTCAGGTGTGCGTCACTTACTATTGCGAGCTGTGTTGGCAGCTGCTGGTGTAGCACCTGCCACACAGCTCACATACTTCAAAGTCTTGCAGGACCCGGCTGCTAATGGGAACTGAGTTCCTGTTGTGGAAAAAGTACAGGAACTCAGTTTCCATGCGTTCCCGCAGGACTTGAGCCCTGGCAGTCCCGCTATAAGTCGCTGATCGCCGACATTACTAGTATAAAAAATATATATATAGAAGAATTCCAGTATATATCCCAAAATTAGTACACATAACTTTTGTGCAAACCAATCAAATATACGCTTATTGGGATTTTTTTTTTACCAAAAATATGTAGTCTAAATTGATGAAGAAATTTTATTTATTTTTTTTAATTTATTGGATATGTTTTATAGCAGAAAGTTAAACATATTGTTTGTTTATCCCAATATTTTTGGTCTTTTTTTTGGTTTTAGTGCAAAAAATGTAAAACCCAGTGGTTATCAAATACCACCAATAGAAATCTCTATTTGTGGGGAAAAAAATGACATCAATTTCATTGATGTATAGTGTTGTATGACCACGCAATTGCCAGTTAAAATAATGCAGTGCAGTATAAAAAAAAAATTAATTATATATCCCATAGTTTGTAGACGCTATAACTTTTACACAACCCAATCAATATTTTGGGATTTTTTTTTTTATGACAGTTTTGTTTTTTTATTGGATATGCTTTATAGCAGAAAGTAAAAAATATATATATCTTTTTTTCAAAATGTTCTGTCTTTTTTTTTTGCTTATAGCGCATGTAGCCATGCTATGCTAATCTATGCATTGCAGTAGGTTATAAGAAAGAGTTTGGCTCCCTCTAGTGCCCTTTGCTATTTAATGTTATTAAGACTTTTGTTTGGTTTCAGTAAAGCGATGCTCCAAAGCATTGTGGGATATATAGTGAAGGAGGAAGTGACTCATGGGCTTAAACTCAGTCTGGAAACTACTTACCCACAATGCACAGTTCACCTACCCACAATTCCAGGTTACAGAACAGCCTGCTGGGTAAGGACATAAAAAGGGGTGGTGTGCGGCCATTTTTCCGGTCTCTTGGGATGCCATTTAAAGCCTGCTTCCAGGGAAGTCTGTGTGTGGCCGACAGACTGAGGCCTGGAAGACGCAGAGTGGAATCGTTTGGCCTCTGAGGAAATCCAGAGCACAGTCAGCGGGACCAGTGCGCCAATGGACTGGAAGATCCATGATTTCTAAGGGTTTCCTGCATTTCAGTTACATCAGCCATCAGTAGGAGCGACACGGTGACGGCGCCAGCTCGAAACAGACTGAGACAACAGGAGAGGGGCCTTGCAAGCATCTGAACCTGGTGTGGTGAGCGGGCACTTGCCCAGAGCAATATAGTGCACTGTTGCTATTTAGACTAATTCCAGACTGTTACTGGGATCTGTAGACCCACAGAAGTGATTTTATTTAAACTTAGACTGTGTGCAGCGGAACCTCAGGGCTGTTTTCCCTGTACTGCAAAGTTAACATTGAGTTGCAACCCTTATTCCAGGAAGAAGGTCTACAAGTGTCTTTTGTGTGCAAGCCTTCAATGCCCAGCACTTCTTTCTCATTCTAATCTGCTACCTACTTGTTTTTTACCCGGATTTACAAATACCGCAGTCTAAAATAATTAAGCTAGCTGAAGATCAAGAAAACAAGAGACTCCTATTATCTTTCACAGATAGGTCTTTTTTTTTCATTCAGAACATTGTATTACAACCTAGGGGGAGCCCTTGAGTACAGTATATCAATATAGTGCATTGTACTGTTTATGTGCATATCATTTCATACATAAGTTTAGTCAGGGGCGGACTGACAACTCATGGGGCCCACGGGCAATAGGAGATTATGGGGCCCCCAGGCAATCGGAGATTATGGGGCCACACAGTATACAATCAAACAGTATACACATTCATGTACACACAGTATACACAGACATGTTTCTATTGGCTGAGAAGGTACTGGAGAGGTGGGGCAGCTATAATCTCGGGATTTTTAGACCAAAAGGATGTTGGTAAGGGACATTTCAGAGACAGATTTTTAAAAAAACACAGATTTTTACATATTTTCCTTGGTTTTTACTGAGGCTGGCAACCCTAATGGGGCCCCCCAGTGGCCCGGGGCCCTCGGCAGTGCCCGAGTGGCCGAATGGTCAGTCCGCCCCTGAGTTTAGTGAATTGGATGTTTATCCCATTTCTTGCCTGTTTGCATATATATCTTATGGTAACTGTTTGATCTACACTCATAAAGCTTATATGTTATGTTGTCAATTGTTACTTGCTGCTTATGTTGAATTGCATTTTCATTTATGTTCAGCATACATTACAGTAAATCTACTTAAAATATCCAGCATCTCGTTGTGTGATTCTCATTGATAACATCACTTTACAATATGGAACCCGAGGTGTCCGAGGTAAGAGAGGATCTGCAGAGTCGGGGTGGCCAGTGGGGTATTGAGTAAATCAGCAGCCCCTACAAGGGTACCGCTACACTCAAAAAAAAAAAAATGCAGCGGTGATCAAATGCCACCAAAAGAAATATTTGTGGGGGAAAAAAAATACATAAATTAAATTTATGTACAGTGTTGCATGACCGCGTAATTGTCAGTTAAAGTAACGCAGTGCTGTACAGCAAAAAATGGCCTGGCCATGAAGGGGGGTAAATCTTCATAAGCTCATTTGGATAATAATGCATTAAAATGCGTTACTTTTTCACGCCCAGTAGAATATCTCGTATCCTTTCTCATTTCACGAGCCCGCTGATATTCTTATTATTACATTGTAATGAATCCATAGTAACATATCCAGTCTGGTAAAGTATATTTTTCCCGCTGATAGGAAGTGGATTTATCAAGATGCTAATAAAATTTTACTTCTTTAGAGAGATCATTAATAAGCGCTATTTATACTTTATTATAAATGTCTCCTATCGCCTACAATCTGCCGCCATTAACATCACACGAATCCTATAGTTAAATCCTACAGAGCGGGTAATAAATACTAAAGAGAAGCTGGTTTGTTGCTGAGGACGGCACTGCGATTACAAAGACCTCTCTTTGTAATAGATTATCAAAGCTGACTCTTCTATTCCTTTGAGTATGTTTTGCAACTCTATAAAAATGCTGACTTAAAATTTTTGTTCTTGCGAGACCGGCTGGATGTATTTTTTTTTTTTTTTTCCTTCTCCCTGCGAGTTAGTACTATTGATTCGGCACACCTAAGGGTCAGACATATAATCGATGCACCTAGTGACCTCTGCCTGTGTCCTGGCCTGCAGGGGTCTGAGAAACAAGCGGCGAACGCAACAATTCCTGTCTCACCTTTTCCTCACAACAATTCTTCACGGAGAGGGAAAAGAAAAAAAAAAAGCTGCTGCATGCCTCAGAACTCCTTCATCTGACAGCGGCGGGAATAACAAAGTGAGCTGATCAATGCCATAATCTGTGGTGCAGTACAAAGGACTGATTGCTTTAGCGCTTCTAAGGAAAGGCGGGTTGGGGGATACCTTTATTTGCAGGGTACAATAGAGATTCATGGATGGCGCCTTGAGATTTTCATTATTTACAAAGTCTTTGCAATTAGCATTAGTGTTTTATCAATAAACGCCTATTATCGGCTTGGGTTCCATTCACCTTATGTCATCTAAATCTGTGCGCTCCTTTCTTATTCCCGCAATTGTACCGGGAGGAAAGACCAATTTACAAAAACATGTCTGTGGGGTCGCCATATTTTTGACTGTTATTTGTACTGCCATTTGTACTTTTATTGGTAACGTCATTAGTACTGTCATTTGGAGGGTGATATGTACGGCCATGTATACTGTCATTTGTACTGTTATTTGTACTGCCATGTGGCCTGTTATTTTTTTCTGTCATTTGAATTGCCATTTGTAATCTCATTAGTACTGCCATTTGTACTCTTATTTTTACTGCCATTTGTATTATTTGCACTGTTATTTATACTGTCATTTGTACTGTTATTTTTAATGTCAATTGTACAGTTATTTGTGCTGTCATTTGTATAGTCATTTGTACTGTAATTTTTACAGTCATTTTCACTGTCATTCGTACTGTTATTTTTACAGTCATTTGCACTGTTATTTTGTCCTGTCATTTCTATTGTTATTTGTACTGTCATTTGTATTGTAATTGTACTGCCGTTTATACTGTCATTTTGTACAGTTATTTTTACAGTCATTTGTACTGTTATTTTTATATTTTTTATGTCATTTGTACAGTTATTTGTACTGCCATTTTTACTGTCGTTTGTACTGTTATTGTGTCCTGTCGTTTCTATTGTTATTTGTACTGTCATTTGTATTGTTATTTGTACTGCCATTTATACTGTCATTTGTACTGTTGTTGCTACTGTCGTTTGTACTCTTATTTTGTCCTGTCATTTCTATTGTTATTTGTACTGTCATTTATACTGTCATTTGTACTGTTATTTGTACTGCCATTTGGCCTGTTATTTTTACAGTCATTTTTACAGTCATTTGTACTGTTATTTTTATATTGTTAATGTCATTTGTACAGTTATTTGTACTGCCATTTATACTGTCATTTGTACTGTTGTTGCTACTGTCGTTTGTACTGCCATTTATACTGTCATTTGTACTGTTATTTTGTCCTGTCGTTTGTACTGTTATTGTGTCCTGTCGTTTCTATTGTTATTTGTACTGTCATTTGTATTATTTGTACTGCCATTTATACTGTCATTTGTACTATTGTTGCTACTGTCCTTTGTACTGTTATTTTGTCCTGTCATTTATACTGTCATTTGTACTGTTATTTTTACAGTCATTTGTACTGTTATTTTTAATGTCATTTGTACAGTTATTTGTACTGCCATTTGTAAAGTCATTTGTACTGTAATTTTACAGTAATTTTCACTGTCATTTTGTCCTGTCGTTTCTATTGTTATTTGTACAGTCATTTGTATTGTTATTTGTACTGCCATTTATGCTGTCATTTGTACTGTTATTTTTACTGTCATTTGTACTGTTATGCCCCGTACACACGATCGAAGTTTCCAACAACAAAACCGTGGATTTTTTTCCTGAAGGTTGTTGGTTCAAACTTGTCTTGCATACACACGGTCACACAAATGTTGGCCCAAAATTCCGAACGTGGGAACATTGTGACGTACAAGACGTACGACGAGCCGAGAAAAAGGAAGTTCAATAGCCAGTTCAATAGCCTTCTGCTTGATTCAGAGCATGCGTGAACTTTTGTGCGACGGACTTGTGTACACACGATCGGACTTTTTCGAAAATTTGAGAACCTGCTCACAAACATTTGTGTGCGAAAATTCCGACAGCAAATGTTCGATGGACCGTACACACGGTCGGACTTTCCGACAACAAGCTCACATCCAACATTTCCCATTGGAAATTACGATCGTGTGTACGCAGCATTATTTTGTCTTGTGGTTTCTATTTGTATTGTTCTTTGTACTGCCATATATACTGTCATTTGTACTGTTATTTTTACTGTCATTTGTACTTTCATTTGTAGCATTATTTGTAGCATTATTTGTACCATTATTTTACTATAACATACACCCATGCAGGAGGCATGTTTGCCTGCACAGGGATGCACAAGTATTCTGTGCATCCCTATGCAGGCATTCTCATTCATGTCAATTGGGATGCAGCAGCTGCACTGACACAGACACAAGCCAATGCTCACAATTTAGCAGCCATGCCAGTGCGGGTGTACAGCCCCAAATGCACACTGTCTGCGTTTGGGGTCATGCACTCCCACTACTAGCACAGCTGTCAGATTGGGAGCAGCCACTGTGTCCATGCAGCCACTGCATCTCATTTACATGAATGAGACTTCTGCAGAGGCATAAATGGAACACCTGTGCATCCCCGTGCGGGCAAACACAGCCCTCGCACAGGTGTATACTATAGGACTCCTGTGCGAACAAGGCCTTATGTTTATGTCCTACACAGTTTATGGAAATGTGCCTTTATGGTTTATGAACCAGAACTTAAAATATAACTAAAGGCAATTTTTTTTGGCGTTTTAGAGTGGAGAGGATTTAGAACACCTGTCAGGTTTGTATTGCTTACATACAATCCAATGAGAGCTTCAAACAAACGTCCAAGAGTGTCTGCAGCATGGAACGCATGGAAGCTGGGGTATCAGTTGCAGATAGGAGAGTGAGGAAGGGCGTGGCAACGCGTTTCAAAGCCATTATGCCCCTTGATAAATAGGGGCTCTTCTACTCTACTATACAAGGAGCAGTGGACCATCTATATAACACAAAACAACTGCCTGTCTGTAACGCAATATAAATATTAAAAACTAACAACCAAACCATGATACCATTAATTAAAAAAGAAAGAAAAGCAATAAACAAAAGTAAAAAAAATACCTCTAATCATACTTATACAATTTACCAAATTGATTAAAAATATTTATAAGGTTGTGTTTTTTTTTAAGTGTTTTTTTAATATTTATTTTTTGTTAAAAAGATTAAATAAGGTGCTGCAGCGTTGGGGTTTTGAGGACTCGATCTGGTTGACGGCCCTCTATTCAACCCCTACTGCTACTGTTCGCTATGCTGGCTGCCTCTCGCCCCCTTTGCCATCTTCAGAGGAATGAGGCAAAGGTTCCCCTTGTCCCTGGTCCTCTTTATACTTCAGCCACTGGCCATTGCTGTTATGGCAGACCCTAACATTAATGGCATACCTTCAGGCCCTTCTGACTTGCTTTGCCACTATCTCCAGACCCCAAATGAATCCGCACAAAACAACTGCCCTAAACATCACTCTCCCGGAATCCCTGGCATCACATCTCCAATCCCCCGTATCACTGGGCTAGCTCCTCCTTGGACTATTTAGGTATCAAGTTGACTCCATCTTACGCTTCCCTTTTCTCCGCCAACTTCTATCCCCTTTGCGCACTATCACTACTCTTATGGCATCATGAAGATTTCTCACCTTATCTTGGATTGGCCGCATTCACGCAGTCAAGATGACCATCCTTCCAAAGATTTTATATTTCTTTTGGACCTTACCTGTCCGAGTTCCTGCGTTCTACTTATGACTCCTCCGGAACAGACTCCTCTCCTTCGTTTGGTCATACAAGTGTCCCAGGGTTTTACAATCCTCAGGTCAATCGGCACCATTTTTGCAGAGGAGGAGGAGGGGCCTGGCTGCCCAGGGAGCAGAGGGAGGAGGATTCTTCAGGGTTCTGGGCTGCAGTGCATGGAGGCGCTACACGTGATGTCACTTGGCGCTGACGTACAGAAGTGTAGGGGGGGGGCTATGTAATATAAACTGGTCCAGATATATGGGGGCTATGTAATGTAAACTGGTCCAGAGATATGGGGGCTGTGTAATGTAAAGGGGTCCAGAGGTATGGGGCCTGTGTAATGTAAAGGGGTTCAGAGGTATGGGGGCTGTGTAATGTAAAGGGGTCCAGAGGTATGGGGGCTGTGTAATGTAAAGGGGTCCAGAGGTATGGGGGCTGTGTAATGTAAAGGGGCCCAGAGGTATGGGGGCTGTGTAATGTAAAGGGGTTCAGAGGTATGGGGGCTGTGTAATGTAAAGGGGTCCAGAGGTATGGGGGCTGTGTAATGTAAAGGGGTCCAGAGGTATGGGGGCTGTGTAATGTAAAGGGGCCCAGAGGTATGGGGGCTGTGTAATGTAAAGGGGTCCAGAGGTATGGGGCTGTGTAATGTAAAGGGGTTCAGAGGTATGGGGCCTGTGTAATGTAAAGGGGTTCAGAGGTATGGGGCTGTGTAATGTAAAGGGTCCAGAGGTATGGGGGCTGTGTAATGTAAAGGGGTCCAGAGGTATGGGGGCTGTGTAATGTAAAGGGGCCCAGAGGTATGGGGGCTGTGTAATGTAAAGGGGTTCAGAGGTATGGGGGCTGTGTAGAGAAAACATTCAGAAAACAGCAAAAAAAAAACAAAAAAACAACCCTAGTGACACCACAGGCAGTAGCACATAGTAAGTGTGCCAATGCCAGTTACATGTATTCCTGTTTGGCACCAGCCGCCCGATTACAATCCTCGGGTGATTGGCACCATTTTTGCCGAGGAGGAGAAGGGGCCTGGCTACCCAGGGGAGCAGAGGGAGGAGGTTTCTTCAGGGTTCCGGGCCGCAGTGCACGGAGGCGCTACACGTGATGTCACTTGGCGCTGACGTACAGCACACCAACGTGCCCCGCCTGGGGGGGGTGTCAGCTATAGGATCCGCCCCGGGTGCCAAATAATCTAGGTATAAAGAAATAAACATCATGGTGCCAGTATGCCAAGTAACAATTATTGTAAATAAAAGGCGATAAACTCACATGCTCCAAGAGTAAAAAACATGTTTCTTTGTATAATTTCCAACAGTCCCCACCAGCAAGATGGCCGCCGCTGTCCCAGCATACACCAGTGTCGCGTCACTGCCTCCTTCCTACCTCGTTTCGTAAGAAATTGACGTCATCAGGGGCATAACTGGTTATTGGACCACTTACTTTGGCTTTTTATATATTAGGGAGGGTCTTGGATGTTCAGCAACCCCCCCCCCCCCCCCAACCCCAAAAATTTGTTCATTTTAGTTTTCATTCCATTTGTTTTGTTTTTTGTTTTTCAGGGCATTCGTTATGGAAATTTGAAAACCCCAAAAATTTGAAAAATCGGAAATAATAACTAACTAATAATAACTTAAATATTACTAACTATTAAATTATAGGTATTGGAATTCCCTTTCAAATTTGTCTGTTAGTGAACGTAACGAATATGAATTTATCCAAAGTTACGAATTATCCGAAATAACGAATGCCGCATCTAAACAAATAGAACGGACCAAATGAATAATAAATAATAATTTAATAAAACGTTTTTTTTATTATTATTATAATTTATTATTATTAATTTGTTACATTCCATTTGTTTAGATATGGCATTCCTTATTTCGAATAATTCATAACTTCGGATAAATTCATATTCGTTACGTTCACTAACAGCCAAATTCGAAAGAAAATTCCAATACCTATAATTTAATAGCTAGTAATAGTTCAGTTATTATTAGTTATTATTTCCGATTTTCAATTTTTTTCCGAAATAACGAATGCCACATCTAAACAAATGGAATGGAACAAGTTAATAATAAACAATAATAATAATAATAATATATTAAAAGTTTTTTTTTTATTATTGTAATTAATTATTATTAATTCATTACGTTCCATTTGTTTAGATATGACATTTCTTATTTCAGATAATTCGTAACTTCAGATAAATTCGTATTCGTTATGTTCACTAACAGCCTAATTTGAAAGGAAATTCCAATACCTATAATTTAATAGTTAGTAATAGTTAAGTTATTTAGTTAGTTATTATTTCAGATTTTCAAATTTTCAGGTTTTCGAATTCCTGAATTTCCGTATTTCCGTTTTTTTTTTCGAATTTCCAATTTTTTTTTCAAATTTACGAGTTTTTTCTAATTCATAAATTTTCACATATTCAAATTAAACGAATATTTGAAAGAGTTTGTTAAACAGGTTTTCGTTAATTCGGTTATTTCCGAATTAACGATTGTCGAAATTCATTAAAAAACAAATTCGGAACGAAACTAATTGCACACGTCTACTTTGTACTATATAGCACTGGGAGCCTGTGGTGCTCCATAGAAATGTTATGGTAACTGTTTGTAGTAATTTGGAGGCTCCCTACCTATACATTGAGGGGTGGTGACACTACCAGCAAACAACAGTTCGGGGGTTATGTTAAATCATGTTTCTATGTACACAATGGTTTTAATGGAATTTCAATAAATCATTATATATGTTTAAAATATGTTTGATTATTAGTACGGTGCCCTAAAAGTCCCATATTTTTGGATCTCCTTTATTTCTCATTTTGCAAAGAAGAATGGGCAGAAATGTCCCTCTCTAGTTGTGCAAAGCTGGTAGAGACACCCCCAAAAAGACTTGCAGCTGTAATCGCAGTGAAAGGCGGTTCTACAAAGTATTGACTCGGGGGGGGGGGGCGCTATACAAATGTACCCCACACTTTTCATGTATTTGTAAAAAGATTTGAAAACCATTAATCATTTTTACTTCACAATTATATGCCACTTTGTGTTGGCCCATCACATAAAATCCCAATAAAATACATTTACATTTTACATGACAAAATGTGGAAAATGTCAAGGGGTATGAATACTTTTTCAAGGCACTGTATTTAGTAAAGATGGTGATATACAACGGTACAGTGTTTCATTTAATTCAATTAAGATAAAATATGAATTTCCCGTCTCCCCCTCATCCTTTATCCCCTTCCCGACTCCTTGCGAGACTCTAGGATTACCTATATCAGAATTGTTTCGTTATCTTCAAATTAAGAACTTTTTCGCACCCAATATAAGTACTGATGTACCCCTTAACCGCTTCCCGACCGGCGCACAACGATATACGTAGGCAGAATGGCACGGACAGGCATAAGGGCGTATATACAAGTCCCTTTTTAATGCCGTCCGTGCCATCGGGAGCGCGCCGGTCGGGACCCCCGTGAGGCCGGTTGTGGGTCCCGCGGACTCGATCGCCGCGGGGACACCCGCGATCGTCTCACGGGAAGGCTGAACGGGGAGATGCGGAAATAAACAGCATCTCTCCGTTCTGCCTAGCAACTAGTGACGCCGATCTCTGCTCCCTGTGATTGGAGCAGAGATCAGCATTCACTAGCTGACAGCCACGCTCCCCCACAGTAAGAAACACACCCCTAGGCATACTTAACCCCTACACTGCCACCTAGTGGTTAACCCCTTCACTGCCAGTGTCATTTATACAGGAATCAATGCATTTAAATAGCATTGATTGCTGTATAAATGACAATGGTCCCAAAAATGTGTCAAATGTCCGATGTGTCCGCCATAATGTTGCAGTCACAATACAAATCGCCATTACTAATAAAAAAAAATATTAATAAAAATGCTATAAAACTATCCCCTATCTTGTAAACGCTATAACTTCTGCGCAAACCAATCAATTAGCAAAAATATGTAGAAGAATACGTATCGGCCTAAACTGAGGAAAAAAAATGTTTTTTTATATATTTTTGGGGGATATTTATTATAGCAAAAAATAAAAAAGAATGCGTTTTTTTTCAAAATTGTCGCTCTTTTTTGTTTATAGCGCAAAAAATTAAAACCGCGATGGGGCGATCAAATACCACCAAAAGAAAGCTCTATTTGTGGGAAAAAAAGAACGTCAATTTTGTTTGGGAGCCACGTCGCACGACTGCGCAATTGTCAGTTAAAACGACGCAGTGCCGAATCGCAAAAAGGGGCCTGGTCCTTTGGCTGCAAATTGGTCCGGTCTGAAAGTGGTTAACCAATATACTAGTTTTGAATCCATATGCAAGAATGACCCACAACGCTAAAGGTTTAATTTCTTCCCTCTATTACCAACTTTTAGTAATTTCAGTCACAGATAAACCAACTTATGCTCAGAAATGGGAGGAAGATCTGGGGCGGACACTTGACATTGCAGACTGGTCAGAAATCTGGCTGACAACTAAATCATCCTCTCCTAACATTTTAGCTGTGGAGACCAATTATAAAGTGTTGACCCGCTGCTACCTTGTACCAGCTAGAGTGGCTAAATACATACCTACTTACTCTGCTTTATGTTTCCGTGGTTGTCCAGATGTGGGCACACACATGCATATTTGGTGGTCCTGCCCAATAGCCCAAACCTTTTTTATGTTAGCCTCCAAAATGTTCCCTCTATCATTACAGCCTGAACCTACTACCGCACTACTTAACTTAAAACCTGAATGCGGAAACACACTCCATGAACTTTGTTTGGGAATGGGAACGGGATCTAGGTAAACCCTTCAGTACAACACAGCGACAACGTATCCTTAGGCTTACGCACAAATCATCGATCAGTACAAAAACACAAGAGACCAACTTCAACATTCTCACCCGGTTATACAGAACGCCAGTGAGACTGAAGAGAATCTCCCCCAACTCCTCTGACCTCTGTTGGAGATGCCAGGGAGACAGAGGCACCATTTTACACATTTTTTGGAAGTGTCCAAATTAAAGCACTTCTGGACAGAGGTTAGATGCATTCTTCTAATTTTTACAGACCGTACGTTATCGGAGGACCCTTTTTTCCCCCTTTCATGAGTCCCATATACCAGAAAAGGTATACAATGAATCTATTATCTGTCACCTTCTAGACCAGTAATTCTCAACCAGGGTTACGTGGAACCCTAGGGTTCCTCCAGAGGTTGCTATGGGCTTCTTCAGGATTGGGCCATTTCTGCCTCTCGGATAAGTTCCCACCGACACCATTGATCTTTTTATCTATCTGTAAGGGGGTAATTCTTCCCAATGACCACAAGTGTAAGGAGCATTCTTCCCACTGACCATCACACTAATGTATCATGAGTTGTAGATTTCTAATATTTAGCAGGGGTTCCCCGAGACTGGAGAACTATTTCCTCTGTGTTGAAAAGGTTGAGAAAGGCTGTTCTAGACGCCTCTAAGGCATGTATCCCTTTGGCGTGGAAATCATCACTACCCCCAACAGTAAGGCTGTGGCTATGTAAAGTGAAAGAGATCAGAAAAATGGAAGAAATGGTTCTCTACGCACGACACCAGCAGGAATGCTACTCCAAGACCTGGTCGCTCTGGAATGTCTTTTTGGTCTCAGATGAGGGAAGAACCCTCCTTGACAGTAACCTGTATAGTTAAAACCTATCCATCTCCCCCCACGTTGAGCAAGCTCACATAGGGTTTATCTCTGCATACCTGTCCCCTATCCTCTCCCCCTTCTTCACCATTTTTTCTCGCTTCTCTCTCTTTTTCTTTCTTCCCACTCTCTTTTCTTTTTTTTCTCTTTTTATTTATTTTTTTTCATTTTTGGTCCCTTGGATCTGGGCCCCTGGGGTCCAAGATTTTTTCCCTAATATATAAAGTTATAAAATTGATTGGGACTGGTCTGGGACTATAGATAAGGCAGTGTATATGGTTTGTTTTTACTTATATGTTAAGTACGCCAGGAGTTAACATAATGTCTCTATCATCACTATTGCGGAATAGGAGAGACATTCTAGACCAGGGATCTTCAAACTATGGCCCTCCAGCTGTTGTGGAACTACACATCCCATGAGGCATTGTAAAACTCTGACATTCACAGACATGACTAGGCATGTTGGGAATTGTAGTTCCTGAACAACTGGAGGGCCATAGTTTGAAGACCCGTTCTAGACGACGATACAATACTGGGTTTTAATTTGCAATGTTTAATATCAATGTTGTGTTGTGCTTTTTTCCGGAATGCCCTGATGTATGTCCTTGACTGTGTCCTACGATTACCGCAATTATCTGTGTATAACACGCACTTTTTTACCCTGAAAACAGAGGGTAAACGGTGCCTGCGTGTTATACACCGATATCTGTTTTGTTTGTTTTTTTCACCAAGGGGGGGGGGGGGGGGGGATCGGGCAGTCCATCCACCTCTCCTGGCCGCGAGACAGCGCTGCCAGGACAACTCCAGATAATGTTAATGCCGGTCGCCTCCCACACAACCTCCCCCATGCCATTGTATGGCAATTCAAACCCCTCCACCAACGCCGCTCTCCTCCTCCCGCTCCGCCCCCTTCCTCGAGTGTAGCTTGTGATTGGAGGAGGAGAGCGGTCATGTGACCGTCAATGATTCAGAGCAGAGATATGTCACATGACTGCGTCCTCGGCGCCAATGGAGGTGTTCAAAAGATCCACACATGACACAGGAGGAGCGGCGCACGAGGGGCCGGCATCGATGGCAATGCAGGGTTCAATGTGTCATGCAGGGGGCTCAATGTGTCATGCAGGGGGCTCAGTGTGTCATGCAGGGGGCTCAATGTGTCATGCAGGGGGCTCAATGTGTCATGCAGGGGGCTCAGTGTGTCATGCAGGGGGCTCAGTGTACCATGCAGGGGGCTCAGTGTACCATGCAGGGGCTCTGTGTGTTATGCAGTGGGTCAGTGTGTCATGCAGGGGGCTCAGTGTACCATGCAGGGGGTCTGTGTGTTATGCAGTGGGTCTGTGTGTTATGCAGGGGGCTCAGGGGTCTGTGGAAAGATTTTTTCCTGAAACTTCCCTCTTAAAGTTAAGGTGCGTATTATACGTCGGTGCGTGTTATACGTCGATAAATACGGTAAATAAAATATTGAAGAAAAAAAAACCTGAATGTTTAACTCACGTCCAATTCAAGCTCTTCACCCAACTCCTTACAGCTGCAAAACAAACATTGGCGAAAGTTTGGAAAACCCCTATATTGGCGTTAGCTGAGACGAAAAACAGAATGGATAATTCCATGATTCATGCTAAAATGATGGCTATTGAGCGTAATCAAATGTCCAAATTTCCTAAATTATGAGAAAGGAAACAAATAGTGTAGCGCTCTAAAAATACATGACACGTGACACGTATAGCAAACAATGGGTAATGAACCCAAATATTCACAACTTATACATAAAACAAAGGAACATGTGCAAATGTGATAAACAATGTCACAACTAATAAATGTCCAAGAAAAATCAAGGTGACGCTATAAAAAATATAGTTCAAAACTTCATGTGAGTGTCCAAAACAGTGAACCAGGATGTATGGCTTAAAGTGAAGGGTACCACCACCGAAAGTTAGGAGGCTTACAAGAGCATTTGAACCCACAAGAACATATGTTCTGCGGGTCAAACGGGCTTGTGTTATTTGAACAACCATTGGGAAAGAACCCTCAGATTGTTGGAACAGGAACACCCGGCTATCCTCAGGATCTTTGTGGGTTTGTCTCATAGGAGACGATGATCAGATGTCCATAAATGTGGTAGGGGTAGTTAAAGAAGGAAGAACAGAAAGCGCCCCACCAGTGCCCATCAGCACCACCTATCAGTGCCTATCAGCACCACCTATCAGTGCCCATCAGCGCTGCCTATCAGAACACATCAATGAAGGAGAAAAATTACCTGTTTGCAAAATGTTATAACAACATTTTCAGCATTTTTTTGTTTGTTTAGCAAAAAATAAAAACACCAGTAGTGATATTGTAGTGTAACGGTTTCAGCCAAATGATCAGACCAGCGGTGATATGCAATTACTATTTTACTTAACAATGAACTTCAACATAAATTGTACCAGAGTTCTGTGAACACGGTATACAGTACAGAACATTAATATGAACCGTGAAGAAAAAGCATATAACAATTATACTGCCATTCAACTAATGTCCACTAGGTGGCAGCAGCATGTGGTGAGTTCAATCTTCAAATAAAATAGAGGGTAAAAGAATCTCACATGTCCAAGATAGTAATCGGTCTTTCAACAGACTGTAAGCTGAGTGGACCTCCTTCTGGCACAAACTTCTTGCTGGCACTGCTTTCTACTTGCTTTGGTCAGGAGGTTCTGGTGGCTGCAGATAGGGCCAACCCACTTCATGGACAGCTTCTGAAAATGGACTGTAACAGAGTCCTCTCCAGTGACTGGTGCTTGGAAAGATGCTGCGTGCTCTTGTGCTCACTGCTGGTGGCCCGCACACCAGACTTAACAGGGGAGGACCCAGCACCTGGGAACAGCTCACTTGCCCAGTCACTGCTGTCCCATCAGGCAGGATCTCTCTGAGCACAGGAAGCTGGGTGGAGCTGACATTTATATCCGCCGGGCGGATCCAGGAGCTCAGAGAATTGTGGGGGGTTGAGTTAAAGGGACCTGCACCAGAATCTGGACAAAGGGGCATCCCACTGCAATATATTACCACCAAAAGAAAGCTCTATTTGTGTGAAAAAAAAATTATAAAAATTTATTCCGTGAGAAACACCTAAAAAAAAAAAAAAAATCAAGGGCAGTTGTTAAATTTTGCTGTTTCCACCTGAATTCTGGGTTGGGCAGCGAATAAGGGAAGTATGGGAGCTGCAGAAAAATTGGGGAGCTGCCAATCAGGACTTGCAAGCGCATTCCAAAAGAACACTATGGGTCCAGTGGCAAAGCGTGGGAGGTGCAATGGGGGGCCACCGGCCCGGGCGCAAAATTTAGAGGGGGTGTAATTATACAATACATTTTAATGAAGTTAGAAAACTTACATTTAGCAGGTAAAAATCAGCACTTTAAAATAAAATGGCGGCAGTGGAGTCCTTTCCTAAATTATGGATCCCTTGGATTAAACACTATTTTATAAATTCTTTATTTTTATGACAAGGATAATTTTACAGCATTACATCTAAATACATCAATACAACATATCCTATTTCATTACCAACTTCCTCTTGGAAAGGTTACTTGCTATGGTAATGTTATGTTATCTTTAAATTGGTTCGTTAGTTATTCTCATTACTGTATTATTCCCTCTGTAGCCGCTTACTTTATACCCTTGTTCCTTTTTCCTTCCTCCTCTACCTAGCCTTAACAAAGCAAGGAAAAAATAAATAAATAAATAAAAAAAATACAAATAAATACAAAATACAAAAAAAAAATGATTAAACACTATTTGCCACCATCTTTCAATGATTCTGTCTTAGTGCCATGGTAGTCGATTGTATTCAGCTCATAAAGTACCTGGTATTGGCTTTTGGATCAACAGTTTGGACCCCCCTTTATTTTTTTTTTACCTTCTCTTTATTCTCTCTATTCTTTTTATCCCATTTATAATTTTGAAGCTCTATGTTTGACAGTTTATGATATTCATCTTTGGATAAATTGAATTTATTCTTGTTGGTTCAACCTAAATATCTCAATGTAAAATATATCTTCTTACAGCTTGTTACCAACACATCAGACTCTATATGACTATCTAACGTACATCTTGTACTCTTACCAACTCATTTTATAATGAGCTTCTATACCATTGTCAATATATGTTCAACAACCTCTCTGTATTGTATATTTTGTTGTAATAAATAAAATCTTGTGACAAGATATAATGTGAATTTCATCTTTCTTTGCTACAAAAACACAGGGGCATCATTGGAAAGACACCCAGCGCTGTGCGCTATTATTATTATTATTATTATATTTAGCATTGAGCCTGCAGAGAGCCGGTGACTGAGGATGGCCGGAGATATTACAAATTAAACATCATGCCCTCAGGACAGCCATTTGACCCAGAAGATTGGGGGATGAAATTGCAGGATATTTCCCGGGAAGCTTGGATCAAGCCATCTGAGAATTATCACCTTCTTCATTCAGCACTCCGTGTGGTTTTATTGGTAGAAATCGTTCCTGCTGGCAGCAATGGATATGAGGTGGAGGATATCAGGACATCAGAGGCATGCAAGAATAATTCATTTAGGAGAATTCCCGACCTGACTCTATGGGCAGGAAAAACTAAAGAGGAACCCCAGACAGAAAATAAGCACCTCTGTTCAAACTATTTCACTATCCTATGTCTACCTGTAACATCGTTCCTTCCATTTAACCACTTAAGGACCGGAAGATTTTCCCCCTTAACGACCAGGCCATTTTTTGCGATACGGCACTGCGACTCTTTAACTGACAACTGCGTAGTCTTGTGACATTGTACCCAAACAAGAAAAATTGAGCTAGAATAGAGCTTTCTTTTGGTGGTATTTGATCGCCCCTGCGGTTTTTAGTTTTTGCGCTATAAACAAAAAAATAAGAGCGACAATTTTGAAAAAAAAAAATATTTTTTTTACTTTTTGCTATAATAACTATCCCCCAAAAATATATAAAAAAAACGTTTTTTTTCCTCAGTTTAGACTGATACGTATTCTTCTACATATTTTTGGTTAAAAAAATCGCAATAAGCGTTTATTGATTGGTTTTCACAAAAGTTATATCATCTACATAATAGGGGTTAGTTTTATGGCATTTTTATTAATATTTTTTTTTTTTTTACTAGTAATGGCGGCGATCTGCGATTTTTATCATGACTGCGACATTATGGCGGACACATCGGACAATTTTACCCCTTTTTTGGGACTATTGTAATTTTTACAGCGATCAGTGCTATAAAATTGCATTGATTACTGTAAAAATGACACCGGCAGTGAAGGGGTTAATCACGAGGGGGCGATCAAGGCAGAACGGGGAGATGCTTGTTTACATTAGCATCTCCTCGTTCTTCAGCTCCGTGAGATGATCGTGGGTATGCCCGCGGCGATCGAGTCTGCGGGACCCACGATCCGACTCACGGAGCTCCCGGCAGGCGCACATGACCACACACCGGCAAATTCAAAGGGACGTACCTGTACGCCCATTTGCCCAGCCGTGCCATTCTG
Source organism: Lithobates sylvaticus (assembly GCA_028564925.1). Lineage (NCBI taxonomy): Eukaryota > Metazoa > Chordata > Amphibia > Anura > Ranidae > Lithobates > Lithobates sylvaticus. The sequence continues at coordinate 585,911,324 of CM053029.1, forward strand.
CCAATGTATATGTACATGCGGCGGTCGGCAAGTGGTTAAGGACCAGAAGATTCCCCCCCAAAAAAAAATTCTTCCTCAGTTTAGGCCGATATATTTTTCTACATATTTTTGGTAAAAAAAAAAATTACAATAAGCGTATATTGATTGGTTTGCACAAAAGTTATAGCGTCTACAAAATTTTTATTCTTTATTTTTTACTAGTAATGTGATTTTTAGCGAGACTGCGACATTGAGGTGGACATATCGGACACCTAACTGACGTTTTTTTGGGAACCAGTGACATTATTACAGTAATCAGTGCTAAAATATATGAACTGACATTGTATTGACACTGGCAGTGAAAGGGTTAACACTAGGGGGCGATCAAAGGGTTAAATGTTTTCCCTCACTGTGTGTTCTAACTGTATGGGGGATGGGGCTCACTGACACAACACACAGATCCGTCTTCCTGCATAGCAGAAAGACAGGATCTGTGTGATCTCCCATGTCAGAACGGAGATCTGCCTTGTTTACACAGGCAGATCCCCATTCTGTCACTGCAGGGAACAATCGCTGCTACCCGGCGGACATCGAGTCCGCCCCACCCGCTGATTGGCTCCCCACGCGCGCGCGCCCACAAACTAGAGTTCCCGAGTTGACATACAATGACGGCCAGTCACGGGAACGAGCCGACCTGCCCCAGTACAATGACGGCGGCTGGTCGGCAAGTGGTAAAAGCGGTATTTCTTTGATATGGTGGCTGCATTTGTTTTATTTTTTAGGCTTTTTTTCTTATTTTTCCAACTTCCCTTAGCAGATCAAGCTGTCCAGTAAAAGTGGCAGTTAAGGGGTTGAGACAAACCATTTATCACTGACAGGGATGTTTACAATGATCAGCTTTTATGTATCAATGTAAAACCTTTATCCTAAAAGGAAAACAACTGTTGCTGTAACTGCTTATAACAGCGTTTCCTAAACCTTCTTGTCTTGTGGCGCACCAAAAAAGATCTAAAAATGTGCATTGTGGGCACTGATTGGCATCCCTGGTGGTCTAGGGTGGCATACCTGGTGGTAACTAGTGGTGGGCATCCCTGGTGGTCCTGGTGGCGTCCCTGGTGGTCCAGTGTGGGCATCCTCGGGGGGCTGCACTGATAATCAATCAGCACAGACCCCCCCCCCCCCCCGTCAGAGGAGCAGCCAATCGGCTCTCCTCTACTCTATTCCTGTTTACATCGTGATCAGCCGTGATTGGACGCGGCTGATCACGTGGTATAGAGTCTCCCTGTCAGAGACTCTTTACCTAGATTGCAGTTGCGGTGTGTCAGACTGATACACCGCAACAACGATCGGCTTGATATCCTGGCGACGTCATATGACTTCCGGTCAGGATATCGCAACCACTTTGCCGACATCATATTGCTATATGGCGGGCGGCAAGTGGTTAATAACATTTAATTGCAATATGACTTGTGTCGCAATTGTATACGCTATATACTTTATTTGCTATTTTTTTTTTCCCCACGAAAGTGGAGTTACCCTTTAATGAACTGATGGGCTGAATCGTCTGACGTCTTCATTAGGGTCGGAAAATGTCTCTCTTGTCCTGAGTGACAGATATATTTTCGGAAGGAACGATGATTGACTTGAACCCAGATCCAAATATACTTAACTCATATCCAACGTACATTAAATCTCAGCAAAACAATCAAGGTAAAAGATCGCTGATCACTTAACAGATGACCCGCTAATTGTAAACTGGTATTTTAGGATAATAATGAGAGCAGCTCATGCGTAATGCTCTTCTTTGGAAAAGTCCCAAAGCCGCAGAGCAAGGCGCTTTGAATGCTAAAGCTGTAGTCATAAAAGGTGCGACACGGATGAGTGCTTTGCTTTGATTGCCGCTCTGGTACATGTCGATTACTTGGGCCCATTTAAAAAAAAAAAAAAAAAGAAGCCCATTTGAGAATCATAGAGATGGCTGCAACTATGGCATCCAGGTCCGCACCTTTGGGTGAACAGAGTGCTCTCTATAGCAGCTTCGTGGAGGGTGAAATCAGTGAACTAACCTCAAATTATGATGTCATCTCTGGAATTTTTTAATACTGAGAAGATCAAAACCCATGAAGTGGGATCCTGAGAAAGAATGCATTGAGACAATTTTGGCAACAGCGTGTAAGTACTATAGAGCAACACTGCCATCTACTGTTCACTTTAGAATATTCTCTTCTGGCTGCACAGGTAATACGGAGCCAAGTAAACGGGAGTGCAAGATGGCATACACCGAAATATTAATAATACTCACGTAAATGTTTATGAATATATAAAAGAAAACAGATACACAAGACAAGGTGTGATTCTGGAGGAAATTATTTTCTTGATCTTTTTTTTTATTTTATATTTTTATTTAGTAAGCGAGGATGCATAAGACAGCAAAACATTTGGCCACAAGAAATTATATAATTGTACAATTTCAGGGCAATTCACACAGCAAAGGACACCATATTTTGCTATATTTTCTGTTGCATTAAAACTTTACAAAAGGGGTGGTGCATCTATACCTGGTATAGCTCTAAATTCCTACTTCCAGTCTGAGCCTTTTCTGGTACTTTTGTTCACATGTAACAATCAGTATTTTTTGCTAGAAAATTATTAAGAACCCCTAAGCATTTTTTTTTGTTTGTTAAAGGGGTGTTCCAGCCTTAAAAAAATTTTTTAAAAGTCAGCAGCTACAAACACTGTAGCTGCTGACTTTTAATAAGGACACTTACCTGTCCAGGGCGCCCGCGATGTCGCCCAAACCCCCCCCCCCCCCCCCAGGGCAGATACGTCCCTTGTATTGTGTCCCGGCGCCGCCATCCTTGCGGCTTCACTGCCCGTTTCCTACTGCGCATTCGCAAGTCGCGCGTCGCTTTGTGAATGGCCCTGTTGTGTTCTGGGACACACAGATGTCCCGGAAGGCAACAGGGCTGCTCACCGAAGAGGAGGAAGCGCCGCGGAATGGAAAGAGGCAGATTAGGAAGACTGCCTAGCAACAGGGGTTTCTGGTAAGTTAAAAAACATATTTTTTTTTTCAAATGTTTTATTTTTTATTTTTTTAAGAATATTAATAGTTACAGTTACATTGTTAGCTAGGCTGAAAAAAGACACAAGTCCATCCAGTTCAACCATAAAAAAAAAAAATAGTAAATAAAAATAAAAAATATCGTACAATCCAATATACCCCAATTCTATACCCACAGTTGATCCATAGGAAGGGAAAAAAAAAAACAGCAGAGCATGATCCAATCTGCTACAGCAGGGGAAAAAAATCCCTTCCTGATCCCCCGAGAGGCAATCGGATTTTCCCTGGATCAACTTTACCTATAAATGTCAGTACCCAGTTGTATTCTGTACATTTAGGAAAGTATCCAGGCCTTTCTTAAAGCAATCTACTGAGCTGGCCAGAACCACCTCTGGAGGGAGTCTATTCCACATTTTCACAGCTCTTACTGTGAAGAAACCTTTCCGTATTTGGAGATGAAATCTCTTTTCCTCCAGACGTAAAGAGTGCCCCCTTGTCCTCTGTGTTGACCGTAAAGTGAATAACTCAACACCAAGTTCACTATATGGACCCCTTATTTATTTGTACATGTTGATCATATCCCCCCTTAATCTCCTCTTCTCAAGAGAGAATAAATTCAGTTCCTCTAATCTTTCCTCATAGCTGAGCTCCTCCATACCTCTTATCAGTTTGGTTGCCCTTCTCTGCACTTTCTCCAGTTTCCCGATATCCTTTTTGAGAACTGGAGCCCAAAACTGAACTGCATATTCCAGATGAGGTCTTACTAATGATTTGTACAGAGGGGGGCAAAATGATATCTCTCTCTCTGGAGTCCATACCTCTCCTAATACAAGAAAGGACTTTGCTCGCTATGGAAACCGCAGCTTGACATTGCATGGTATTATTGAGCTTATGATCTACCAAAACCCCCAGATCCTTCTCCACTATGGATTCCCCCAGTTGTACTCCCCCTAGTATGTATGATGCATATTCTTAGCCCCCAAGTGCATAACTTTACATTTATCAACATTAAACCTCATCTGCCACATAGTCACCCAATTAGACAGAGCATTGAGGTCGGCTTGTAAATTGGAGACCTTCTGTAAGGACGTTATTCCACTGCATAGCTTGGTGTCATCTGCAAAGACAGAATTTTACTTTTGATCCCAGACCCAATATCATTTATAAAGATATTAAAAAGTAAGGGTCCCAGCACTGAACCTTGGGGTACACCACTGATAACCTTAGACCAATCAGAGTAAGAATCATTAACCACGACTCTCTGAATTCTGTCTTTTAGCCAGTTTTCTATCCATTTACAAATCGATATTTTCAAACCTGTAGACCTTACCTTACACATGAGCCGTGTGTGGGGAACTGTATCAAATGCTTTTGCAAAATCCAAGTATACCACGTCCACAGCCACGCCTCTGTCCAAGGTTTTACTTCCCTCCTCATAAAAAGAAATCAGGTTTGTCTGACAACTTCTGTCTTTCATGAACCCATGCTGTATACGTGAAGGTAAAAAATTCACTAGTACATTTACTAGTGCGGTGTGATGCAGTCAAAAAACAGTTTCCCTAATTGTAGGTGACTGTGAATATAGCTGTTATAATAAAGAGAACCGTGCCACCCACTCTGGTGTTATTAACCCACCCCGTATTCCTGCCTATTCTTATGTGCAAACTACAATAGGCAATATAAACCTCATAAAGTGCTATGTGCTAAATGTGCAAAAATCTATATGCAAAAATCTATAAAAAATCTATATAAAATAAATATATACCTATCACAAAAATATATATTACTGTGACAATGGATTAATGTGACAATGAATTTATTCCCGTGCAAATCCGTTATATAAATCACAAAGGGTACCATCAACCATGCATCAAACTTATGTATCATGCAGAATATATCTAAGAAATGTGCCAAAAAATATATATCGTATTTATCGGCATATAACACGCACTTTTTCCCCCTTAAAATCGTGGGAAAGTCGTGGGTGCGTGTTATACACCGATCCCCCCAAAAAATGTGGCAAAAAAAAAAAAATCGAGCGGCGCCGTAAAATAGCGAGCGCCGACGAAAAAGGCCGATCTGACTGCTCGGCTCGCAGTCCCGCCTCCCTGCGCTCGCTTCCGAAACAGCAGGGAGGCGGGACTGCGAGCGGAGCTGAACAGTCGGCTCGGTCTTTTCCGCCGTCGCTCGCTCGGTCTTTTCTGGTGGCGCTCACTCTGTCTTTTTCGGCGAGACTTGCGCTGTCTGTCTAGGCGGCAAATTTAAACGTGGGCAAGCTGCAAATGACGCTGGCAAGCTGCAAATGACGCTGGCAAGCTGCAAATGACGCTGGCAAGCTGCAAATGACACTGGGCAAGCTGCAAATGACACTGGGCAAGCTGCAAATGACGCTGGGCAAGGCTGCAAATGGCGCTGGGCAAGCTGCAAATGGCGCTGGGCAAGCTGCAAATGGCGCTGGGCAAGCTGCAAATGGCGCTGGCAAGCTGCAAATGACGCTTAAATGTAAGGTTTTTTTTTTCCCTAAACTTCCCTCCTAAAACTTTTTTTCCTTAAAATGCTCTCCTAAACTTGGGGTGCGTGTTATACACCAATAAATACGGTATATATGAAAATGTCCAATTAGTGACACCGCTGTGGAAAAAAATCTTCTATATCCTGGTGCTATACAAACACCCTAGATGGCAATCCACCACCTCCTATGTAATGCCACTCACCAGAACCCGGTGAGTTTGAGCCTTTGGCTGGATAACCACTCCTGAATCTGATCGTTCCAGTCTCCTATTCCATATGTTCAGTTTCCACCCTCAAAAAGAATAAATTGCTTCCATAGTGTAGTATATTAAAGTATATTTATTTTAACCACTTGACCACTGGGCACTTAAACCCCCTTCCTAACTAGACCAATTTTCAGCTTTCGGTGCTCCCACACTTTGAATGACAATTACTCAGTCATGCAACACTGTACCCAAATGAATTTTTTTGTCCTATTTTTTTTTTTTTTGTCCCGAGTATTGCACAGTGTTGGCAGAGTATTGCAGTGTTGGCAGAGTATTGCACAGTGTTTAACTGTAATTGAGCAGCGCTGTGGGCACTACACATCCAGCCCACAGCACTGCTGACATCTCTCCCCCTCTCCGCTTCTCCCCTCTCACTGTACCGATCGGTACAGAGAGGGGAGGGAGGAACCGGTGTCATGACATGACGCCGGTTTGTTTACATGTGATCGCTCCGTCATTTGACGGAGCGATCACGTGGTAAATGGCCGCTATCACGGATGTTCCCGAGTGCCCACCCCAGGGGGCGCGTGGGAGCAAAATTCTGGGAGGATGTCCTACGGACGTCCACCAAGAATAAGCCGACCGCGCTGTAGCCGTCTTTCGGCTATGGCCGGTCGGCATGTGGTTAAAACAGTAAAAAAGCATATGTTCCACTCACATTTGTGTGTGCCTTAGCCGTGTTTCCTCTCTGCTCGCGTGCGCTCCACGCCTCCGTTCAAACCGGAAGTCGCGTCACAAATTTCCCAGCAGCCACTATGCGTTTCGCAAGTGATAATTGTGTCATCGGGAAGCTCAATTATCACTTGCGAAACGCGTAGTGGCTGCTGGGAAATTCGTGACGCGAGGTGGTGGATTCACATCTAGGGTGTTTGTATAGCACCAGCATATAGAAGATTTTTTCCACAGCGGTGTCACTAATTGGACATTTTCATATATATATATATATATATATATATATATATATATATATATATATATATATATATATATATATATGTTGGCACATTTCTTTTATATACTCTGCATGATACATAAGTTTGATGCATGGTTGATGGTACCCTTTGTGATTTATATAATGGATTTGCACAGGAATTAATTCAGTGTCACAGTAATATATATTTTTGTGATAGGTATATATTTATTTTATATATTTTTATTTTTGTATATATATTTTTGCACATTTAGCACATAGCACTTTATGAGGTTTATATTGCTCATTGTAGTTTGCACATAAGAATAGGAAGGAATACGGGGTGGGTTAATAACACCAGAGTGGGTGGCACGGTTCTCTTTATTATAACAGCATTAATCCATGCTGTCTGTTGCTTAAAAAAATGTTTTCCAGCAAGAACTCGTCTATGTGGTCTTTTATTAAACGCTCCAGTATCTTCCTGACTATACAAGTTAAACTAACAGGTCTATAGTTACTTGGTATAGACTTTGTTCCTTTTTAAATATAGGCACCATGTTTGCCCTGCGCCAATCCAGTGGTACTATTCCCGTCATTAATGAGTCCCTAAAAATTAGATACAATGGTTTTGAAATTACAGAGCTCAATTCTTTTAGGATCCGTGGGTGGATGCCATCAGGTCCAGGTGCTTTATCCACCTTTATTCTGTCTAAATATTTCTGGACCATATCACTTTTGAGCCATTGTGGATCATTCGGAGCTGTGTCACTACCACCCCCATTATGGACATGAGCTCCCCCATGCTCTTTTGTATACACAGAGCTGAAGAAAGTATTTAATAAATTAGCCTTCTCTTTGTCCCCTGTCACCCACTCTAGATTATTTTGTAAAGGGCTTACATGCTCAGACCTGGCCTTTTTACTATTAATATATTTGAAGAATTTTTTGGGGTTTGTCCTACTATCTTCTGCAATCTGTCGTTCGTTTTGAATTTTTGCATCCTTGATTTCCTTTTTACATATTCTGTTATATTCTTTGTAACATTTAAACAACACTAGTGTTCCTTCACTTTTTTTATATTTTTTAAAAGCTCTTTTCTTATTGTTTATACCTTTTTTAACTTTGACCGTGAGCCACATTTTGGTTTTATTTTTAGCCTTTTAAACTTATTGCCCATGGGAATATACTTTGCAGTGAGGTCCCAAACAGTCTTTTTGAAGAATTCCCATTTCTGTTCTGTGCTCATTGATGCCAATATTCCCTCCCAGTCCAAGTCCTGGAGAGCAGCCCTCATCCTTGGAAAATTTGCTCTCTTGAAGTTGAGTGTTTTTATCTTTCCCGTATTTATTTCTTGCTTACAGCTAACATCAAATGAAATCATGTTATGGTCGCTGCTACCCAGATGTTCCTTTATCTGAACATTAGTAATATGCTCTGCATGGTTTGAGATTACCAGATCCAGCAGAGCATCATTCCTAGTTGGGGCCTCAATAAACTGGACCATAAAATTGTCCTGTAATAGGTTTATCAATTTTTGCCCTTTAACTGTCCCAGCAGTGCCATTACTCCAGTCAATTTCTGGGTAGTTAAAATCCCCCATTATTATCACTGTCCCAGCCCTTGCAGCCCTTTCCATCTGTGCAAGGAGCTGAGTATCCACCTCCTTGTGAACATTGGGTGGTCTATAACAAACCCCAATGATTAACTTAGAACTATGCACATCTATATGCAGTTCCACCCATGATGATTCAGACTCATCACACTCTCCATCAACCAGGTCCTCTTTCACACTCGCTTTGAGATCACTTCTCACATAGAGACAGACCCCACCACCTTTCCTTTTTACCCTGTCTCTCCGAAAGAGTGCATAGCCAGGAATATTAATAGCCCAGTCATGTGAAGATTGAAGCCAAGTTTCAGCAATACTGATTACATCATAGCTCTCCTCATGCACCAAAGCTTCCAACTCACCTATTTTGCTTGGCAGACTTCTGGCATTGGTGAACAAACCCTTAAATGCATTACTACATTTTGCTCTGGTGTTTTTCATATCATTTTTAGTAGTACAGATGGCACTATAGTTTCCAATGGCAGTTTGCAACATGGGAAATTTCTTGTCACCTGCCATAACCCTCCCCCCATCTATTTCCATTCCACCATCCATTAATGTCAGACCCCTAACTAACCTGTCTGCCCGATATAATTCTAGTTCACCCTCCCCCCTCAATCCTAGTTTAAATACTCCTCCAGCCTTCCCATAAACCTCTTCCCCAGCACAGCACACCTTCCATTCAAGTGCAAACCGTCATTAGCATATAGGTTAATGCTATTTTTATTTTTAGGGTGGTCCTCTACTTTAAAGCAGATGCCCTAGAGCAGGCATATGCAATTAGCGGACCTCCAGCTGTTGCTAAACTACAAGTCTACAAGTCCCACCATGCCTCTGCCTCTAAGTGTCATGCTTGTGGTTGTAGAGTCTTGCAGTGCCTCATGGGACTTGTAGTTCTGCAACAGCTACAACTGGATGGCCGCTAATTGCATATCTCTGCCCTAGAGAATAAATTAGTGGGTTTTGTAATTTTTTATGTCACACAGTATTTGCACACTTTTTTGGAATTTTAGTGCAAAAAAACACAATACACCAGCCAATTTTTTTGTAAAATATACAAGTAGCCGAGTAAATAAAGTACCTTGCAAAAATATTCACCCCCCTTGGCTTTTTATCTATTTTGTTACATTACAGCCTTTAGTTCAATGTTTTTTTAATCTGAATTATATGTGATGTGTCACGTTCCGGGTATGGCGGGGAACAGGAGGTGGATCCCCTATGTCAATGAGGCGATAGCACGGGTTGTATTGGAGGACCGGTTCTAATGTTGCTACTGGTTTTCACCAGAGCCTGCCGCAAGGCGGGATGGACTTGCAGCGGCGGCAGCAACCAGGTCGTGTCTTCCAATAGCAACTCGACCCCACTGACAGCTGAGACAGGCGCGGTACACAAGGATAAGGCAGAGGCAAGGTCAGACGAAAGGTTCGTAGTCGGGGGCAACGGCAGAGATCTGGATACACGGTAGGAGCAAACACAAAACACGCTTTCACTGGGCACTGTAGGCAACTCAAGATCCGGCCAGGACAGGAAGGGGAAGTGGGTTTAAGTATGGTTTAGAAAACGGCACTTTGGACCAGGCACCAATTAACTGTGCGCTGGCCCTTTAAATGCAGACAGTGTCGTACGCGCGCCGGAAGGAGCCGGCAGGGACAAGGTGAGGGGAGCGGGACGCAATCCCTGGGCGGCCGTGGATCGCGTCCCGGGGAGAGGGCAGCGCCTGCGGTCGGGAGAGCCGACCGAGGCGCTGAATGACACAGAACGCCGTGAGCGCTCCGGGATGGATGGGGCACCCGGAGCGCTCGGCGTTACAGTACCCCCCCCCTTGGGTCTCCCCCTCCTCCTGGAACCCAAGAACCTGAGGATGAGATCCTTGTCAATGATGTTACCCTCAGGTTCCCAGGACCTCTCCTCAGGACCACAATTCTCCCAGTCAACAAGATAGAAGCGTTTACCTCGGACGGTTCTAGAGACGAGGATCTCTTTAACGGAGAAGATGTCGGAGGAGCCGGTGACCGGAGCAGGAGCGGTGACCTTGGGGGAAAAGCGATTAAGAACAAGGGGTTTGAGGAGGGAAACATGGAAAGAGTTGGGGATGCGGAGGGAAGGAGGAAGGTGCAGTTTGTAGGAAACGGAATTGATCCGAGCCTTGATCTTGAATGGGCCGAGGTAACGGGGGCCCAACTTACAGTGGTGTGAAAATGTGTTTGCCCCCTTCCTCATTTCCTGTTCCTTTGCATGTTTGTCACACTTAAGTGTTTCGGAACATCAAACCAATTTAAACAATAGTCAAGGACAACACAAGTAAACACAAAATGCAATTTGTAAATGAAGGTGTTTATTATTAAAGGTGAAAAAAAATCCAAACCATCATGGCCCTGTGTGAAAAAGTGATTGCCCCCTAAACCTAATAACTGGTTGGGCCACCCTTAGCAGCAACAACTGCAACCAAGCGTTTGCGATAACGTGCAATGAGGCTTTTACAGCGTCCTGGAGGAATTTTGGCCCACTCATCTTTGCAGAATTGTCCTAATTCAGTTACATTAGAGGGTTTTCGAGCATGAACGGCCTTTTTTAAGGTCATACCACAACATCTCAATAGGATTCAGGTCTGGACTTTGGCTAGGCCACTCCAAAGTCTTCATTTTGTTTTTCTTCAGCCATTCGGTGGTGGACTTGCTGGTGTGTTTAGGATCATTGTCCTGCTGCAGAACCCAGGTTCGTTTCAGCTTGAGTACACGAACAGATGGTCGGACATTCTCCTTCAGGATCTCTTGGTAGACAGCAGAATTCATAGTTCCTTTTATCACGGCAAGTCTTCCAGGTCCTGAAGCAGCAAAACAGCCCCAGACCATCACACTACCACCACCATATTTTACTGTTGGTATAATGTTTCTTTTTCTGAAATGCAGTGTTCCTTCTACGCCAGATATACTTGGACACACACCTTCCAAAGAGTTCCACTTTTGTCTCATCGGTCCACAGAATGTTGTCCCAAAAGTCTTGGGGATCATCAAGATGTGTTGTGGAGAAATTGAGACAAGCTTTGATGTTCTTTTTGCTCAGCAGTGGTTTTCTCCTTGGAACTCTGCCATGCAGGCCATTTTTGCCCAGTCTTTTCCTGATGGTGGAGGCATGAACGCTGACCTTAACTGAGGCAAGTGAGGCCTGCAGTTCCTTGGACGTTGTTGTTGGGTCTTTTGTGACCTCTTGGATGAGTCATCGCTGCGCTCTTGGGGTAATTTTGGGCGGCCGGCCACTCCTGGGAAGGTTCACCCCTGTTCCATGTCTTCGCCATTTGTGGATAATGGCTCTCACTGTGGTTCGCTGGATTCCCAAAGCTTTGGAAATGGCTTTATAACCCTTTCCAGACTGATAGATCTCAATTACTTTCTTTCTCAATTGTTCCTGAATTTCTTTGGGTCTCGGCATGATGTGTAGCTTTTAAGGATCTTCTGGTGGACCTTACTGTGTCAAGCAGCTCCTATTTAAGTGATGCCTTGATTGTGAACAGGTGTGGCAATAATCAGGCCTGGGTGTGGCTAGAGAAATTGAACTCAGGTGTGGACAACCACAGTTATAGTATGTTTTAACAAGGGGGGCAATCCCTTTTTCACACAGGGCCATGATGGTTTGGATTTTTTTTCACCTTTAATAATAAACACCTTCATTTACAAATTGCATTTTGTGTTTACTTGTGTTGTCCTTGACTATTGTTTAAATTGGTTTAATGTTCCGAAACACTTAAGTGTGACAAACATGCAAAGGAACAGGAAATGAGGAAGGGGGCAAACACTTTTTCACACCACTGTATAACTGGGGATGCGGAACCTGATGTACCTGGAGGAAAGCCACACCCTATCACCAGGGGAGAATACAGGAGGAGGTCTTCTCCTACTGTCAGCATGTTTCTTCATGCGGGAAGAGGCCAGGGCAAGCGACTTTTGGGACTCTTTCCAGATGGACGACAGCTCTTGGGTGACCTCGTCTACAGCGGGGACTCTGGAAGAAGTGGGGATGGGTAGGGGGGGAAGAGGATGACGGCCGTAAACCACAAAGAAGGGTGATTTAGAGGTGGACTCAGATTCTTTCAGGTTGTAAGAAAATTCGGCCCAGGGCAGGAGGTCAGCCCAGTCGTCTTGACGAGCAGAGACAAAGTGTCGCAGGTAGGCCCCAAGGATTTGGTTGACTCTCTCCACTTGTCCATTGGACTGTGGATGATAGGCAGAGGAGAAGTCCAGCTTGACTTTCAATTGACTGCAGAGAGCTCTCCAAAACTTAGATACAAACTGGACGCCTCTATCCGAGACGATGTGAGATGGAAGTCCATGAAGAAGAAAAATCTGGAGGAAGAAATGTTTAGCAAGTATAGGTGCAGAAGGGAGGCCTGGAAGCGGGACAAAGTGTGCCATTTTGGAGAAACGATCCACGACCACCCATATGGTAGTGTGGCCGTGGGAAGGAGGAAGGTCCGTGATGAAGTCCATAGCTATGTGGGCCCAAGGTCGTTCAGGCACAGGCAGAGGGTGAAGAAGGCCAGCAGGCTTTTGATGAGGGGTCTTGTCTCGGGCACATATAGTACAGGCCTGTACGAAGTCTGTCACATCCTTTTTTAAGGAGGGCCACCAGTAATACCTGGAAATCAGTTGGAATGATTTCTTGATTCCAGGATGACCAGCGAGATGAGAGGAGTGACCCCATTTGAGGATCTGAAGACGAAGACGTGGAGGGACCAAGGTTTTCCCAGGAGGAACTTGCAGCAAGGAGGCAGGAGCAGAAGAGATCAGACACTCAGGGGGTACAATGTGTTGTACAGGAGACTCAGACTCAGAAGAATCGGTGGAACGTGATAGGGCGTCAGCCCTGACATTCTTGTCTGCAGGACGGAAGTGGATCTCGAAGTTGAAGCGGGCAAAAAACAACGACCACCTAGCTTGGCGTGGGTTTAATCGTTGGGCGGATTGGAGGTAAGAAAGATTTTTGTGATCCGTGAAGATCGTGATGAGGTGAATGGACCCCTCAAGGAGATGTCTCCATTCCTCAAGTGCTAGCTTAATGGCCAGTAATTCACGGTCTCCGATGGAGTAGTTCTTTTCAGGGGGAGAGAAGGTCTTGGAGAAGAAACCACAGGTGACGTTCTTGCCCTTGGGGTCTTTCTGAAGAAGCACAGCTCCTGCCCCCACAGAGGAGGCATCGACTTCCAGGAGAAACGGTTTGCGAGGATCGGGCCTGGACAAAAACGGGTGCAGAGGCAAAGACAGATTTGAGGTGGTTAAAGGCCTCCTCAGCTGGAGGGGGCCAGGACCTAGGATTAGCATCCTTTTTGGTTAATGCCACAATAGGCGCGACAATGGTGGAGAAGTGAGGGATGAACTGGCGATAGTAATTGGCGAATCCAAGGAAACGCTGGATGGCCCATAGTCTGGTAGGACGTGGCCAGTTCAAGACGGCAGAAAGCTTCTCCGGGTCCATTTGGAGACCTTGTCCAGAGACCAAGTAACCTAGGAAGGGAAGACTGCAACGTTCAAAGAGACATTTCTCTAGTTTGGCATAAAGATGGTTCTCCCGAAGCCGTTGGAGCACTTGACGGACCTGAAGACGGTGTTCCTCCAAGCTGGCGGAAAAAATCAGGATATCATCCAGATAGACAATGACACAGGAGTATAGCAAGTCTCTGAAAATCTCATTCACGAAGTCTTGGAAGACCGCCGGAGCATTGCATAAACCGAAGGGCATGACGAGATACTCGAAGTGTCCGTCGCGGGGGTTAAAGGCGGTTTTCCACTCATCGCCTTTACGGATACGGATGAGATTATATGCGCCCCGGAGGTCCAATTTGGTGAAGATTCTTGCTCCACGCAAACGATCAAAAAGTTCTGAGATAAGGGGCAGCGGGTAGCGATTTTTTACCGTGATCTTATTAAGACCACGATAGTCAATGCAGGGACGTAAGGACCTGTCTTTTTTGGCAACAAAGAAGAATCCTGCTCCAGCAGGGGAGGAAGACTTGCGGATGAAACCTCTTTTGAGGTTCTCCTGGACGTACTCTGTCATAGCTTTAGTCTCCGGGATAGAGAGAGGGTAGATCCTGCCACGGGGCGGCGTGGTCCCAGGAAGAAGATCGATAGGACAATCGAAGAGTCTATGTGGCGGCAAGATCTCAGCTTGTTTTTTGCAAAATACGTCAGCAAAGTCCCTGTAACGTTTGGGGAGACTAGACCGAGAGGTAGCGATGAAAACTTGCCTAGTGGGTACCGCTTTGAGGCAATGCCTGTGGCAGGAGGGACCCCAACTTTTGATGTCCCCCGAGGTCCAGTCGAGGGTAGAGGAATGTAGAGGAAAAAGGGAAGTCTGGATGGCCGCACTTCAGCAAAAACTTCTTTATTAGGCAAAAGATAAAATCCAAAGTAGTGACATCTCATGCGATACAGCAAAACAGCAACAGTAGCTTACGCGTTTCACGCCTCAAAGGCGCTTAGTCATAGCTGGTAGAGGAATGTAGCCGGAGCCAGGGTAGGCCCAAAAGGATCTCAGAGGTGCAGTTGGGCAATACAAAAAAGTCTATCTTTTCATGATGGAGAACTCCAATTCTCATGAGGAGAAGTTCGGTGCGGTAACGCACGACACAGTCCAGATTTTGACCATTTACCGAGGTGATAAAAAATGGCTTGACATGACGAGTGACTGGAATATTAAATTTGTCGATGAGTGAGGCTTCAATGAAGTTTCCTGCAGAACCAGAATCCAAAAAGGCCACGGCGGAGAAAGAGGACTTCCTGGGCAAAGAAAACTTCACTGGAACAGTCAGACGTGGAGAGGAAGAGTCCACACCTAGCAACACCTCTCCCACGTTATCTAGGTGCGAGCGTTTCCCTGACGCTGAGGGCGGATAGAGCAATCCTTTAAGAAATGCTCAGGACTGGCGCAATACAGGCACAGATTATGGTCTCGGCGGCGAGTCCTCTCTTGTGTGGTCAGGCGTGACCGATCTACTTGCATAGCCTCCTCAGCGGGAGGCGCAGGTATGGGTTGCAGAGGATTCTGGAAGAGAGGTGCCAGGCGAGGAAACCGCCTGACGCGACCAAAGTCCTTTTCTTGGCGTAGCTCAAGGCGTCTCTCGGTATAACGCATGTCAATGCGGGTGGCCAGCTGGATGAGTTCAGACAGAGTGGCAGGAATTTCTCGAGCAGCCAGCACATCTTTGACGTGGCTGGATAGACCCTTTTTAAAGGTTGCGCAAAGAGCCGCATTGTTCCAGGAGAGTTCGGATGCCAGGGTGCGGAACTGAATGGCGTAATCGCCCACTGAAGAATCTCCCTGGACCAGGTTCAGGAGAGCCGTCTCGGCAGAGGAGGCCCGGGCTGGCTCCTCGAAGACACTGCGAACTTCAGAAAAGAAGGCTGGAATAGAAGCTGTGGCAGGATCGCCACGGTCCCAAAGCGGTGTAGCCCAGGCTAGGGCCTTATCAGAAAGCAGGCTAACCACGAACGCCACTTTAGACCGTTCGGAGGGGAACTGGTCAGACAACATCTCCAGATGGAGGGAACACTGGGATAGGAACCCTCGGCATAGCTTAGGATCCCCATTGAACTTGTCAGGAAGGGACAGGCGGACCCTAGCAGCAGCAACTCGTGGAGGAGATGTAGGAGCTGGCGGTGGAGACGGTAGAAGCTGCTGTAGCATAGCAGTCAACTGCGCCAATTGCTGTCCCTGTTGAGCGACCACCGTGGTCAGATCCGAGAGGCTTGGCAGCGGGACCTCAGCAGGATCCATGGCCGGATCTACTGTCACGTTCCGGGTATGGCGGGGAACAGGAGGTGGATCCCATATGTCAATGAGGCGATAGCACGGGTTGTATTGGAGGACCGGTTCTAATGTTGCTACTGGTTTTCACCAGAGCCCGCCGCAAGGCGGGATGGACTTGCAGCGGCGGTAGCAACCAGGTCGTGTCTTCCAATAGCAACTCCACCCCACTGACAGCTGAGATAGACGCGGTACACAAGGATAAGGCAGAGGCAAGGTCAGACGTAGCAAAAGGTCAGGGCAGGTAGCAAAGGTTCGTAGTCGGGGGCAACGGCAGAGATCTGGATACACGGTAGGAGCAAACACAAAACACGCTTTCACTGGGCACTGTAGGCAACTCAAGATCCGGCCAGGACAGGAAGGGGAAGTGGGTTTAAGTATGGTTCAGAAAACGGCACTTTGGACCAGGCACCAATTAACTGTGCGCTGGCCCTTTAAATGCAGACAGTGTCGCGCACGCGCGCCTGAGGGGCGGGCCCGCGCGTGCCGGAAGGAGCCGGCAGGGACAAGGTGAGGGGAGCGGGACGCAATCCCTGGGCGGCCGTGGATCGCGTCCCCGGGGGGGGAGCGATGAGGTGGGGCCGGTAGGCAGGGGAGAGGGCAGCGCCTGCGGTCGGGAGAGCCGACCGAGGCGCTGCATGACACAGGGCAGGTGGACTGAAGGGGAACGCCGTGAGCGCTCCAGATAACAACAAAAACCTGGGGAATGCCCAGGGAGCTGGATTGGGGCACCCGGAGCGCTCTCGCACCCTGATTACTAAACTAAGAGTGTGAGTGGTTTGCAAACGCATGCGTAAGCCACAGAGCCTCGTCAAGGCACCCTGATATCTGTGGTCCTAACACTAAACTAAGAGTGTGTCCCCACAGTGGAGGGCACTGAAGGGAGCATTCTAAATGGGTAGATGCAAAAGGTGTTTGGGCGTTGCTGGACCAATACAAACACTATGTGTTAACAAAAACGTGTCCACCGCCTCCCATCTACAGCTGGCTATCGCAGGAGGCATTGGGAAGGCTGAACCTGGGGGAGCCACCCCTTCTTAACAAGGTACAGGAGCACACCAAACGAGCCTCGTCAAGGCACCCAGTCCTAACACTAAACTAAGAGTGTTGCACACTAAATGGACTGAAGGGGAGCAAAGGTGTTGTGCACAATGGCGTTGCTGGACCAATACAAACACTATGTGTTAACAAAAACGTGTCCACCGCCCCCATCTACAGCTGGCTATCGCAGTAAGAGGCATTGGAAGGCTAAAGCAGATAACAACAAAACCTGGGGAATGCCCAGGAAAAAACCAAGCCTACTTACCACCAGCTCGCAGACAACCAAATTGACCTGTCTAACAGTATGCGTTAAAAAACAGGGGTTTAGTCCGCACGCATTTGCAAACGCATGCGTAAAGCCACAGAGCCTCGTCAAGGCACCCTGATATCTGTGGTCCTAACACTAAACTAAGAGTGTCCCCACAGTGGAGGCACATGCATTCTAATGGGTAGATGAGGGCAGGTGGACTGAAGGGGAGCCACCCCTTCTTAAAGGTACAGGAGCACACCAAACGCCCAGCAGATTGCACAATGGCTGCAAAGGTGTTGGTGCGTTGCTGGACCAATACAAACACTATGTGTTAACAAAAAACGTGTCCACCGCCCCCATCTACAGCTGGCTATCGCAGTAAGAGGCATTGGAAGGCTAAAGCAGATAACAACAAAACCTGGGGAATGCCCAGGAAAAAACCAAGCCTACTTACCACCAGCTCGCAGACAACCAAATTGACCTGTCTAACAGTATGCGTTAAAAACAGGGGTTTAGTCCGCACGCATTTGCAAACGCATGCGTAAGCCACAGAGCCTCGTCAAGGCACCCTGATATCTGTGGTCCTAACACTAAACTAAGAGTGTCCCCACAGTGGAGGCACATGCATTCTAATGGGTAGATGAGGGCAGGTGGACTGAAGGGGAGCCACCCCTTCTTAAAGGTACAGGAGCACACCAAACGCCCAGCAGATTGCACAATGGCTGCAAAGGTGTTGGTGCGTTGCTGGACCAATACAAACACTATGTGTTAACAAAAACGTGTCCACCGCCCCCATCTACAGCTGGCTATCGCAGTAAGAGGCATTGGAAGGCTAAAGCAGATAACAACAAAAACTGGGGAATGCCCAGGAAAAACCAAGCCTACTTA
Organism: Lithobates sylvaticus; assembly: GCA_028564925.1. Classification (NCBI taxonomy): domain Eukaryota; kingdom Metazoa; phylum Chordata; class Amphibia; order Anura; family Ranidae; genus Lithobates; species Lithobates sylvaticus. The sequence continues at coordinate 585,929,639 of CM053029.1, forward strand.
CCACCAGCTCGCAGACAACCAAATTGACCTGTCTAACAGTATGCGTTAAAAACAGGGGTTTAGTCCGCACGCATTTGCAAACGTGAAAAAATCTTTCGTGGCAGGCAGGCACTGGCAGGCAGTGGCAGCAAACAGAGCTCCTATATTTTGTTCCCAGAAGCACCTATAGGACTAGTAGTGTGTTCGTGGCAGGCAGGCAGAGCTCCTATATTTTGTTCCCAGAAGCACCTATAGGACTTGTAGTGTGTTCGTGGCAGGCAGGCACTGGCAGCAAACAGAGCTCCTATATTTTGTTCCAGAAGCACCTATAGGACTTGAAGTGTGTTAGTCCCATCACACAGACCTATATTTTCTTCCCAGAAGCACCTATAGGACTTGAAGTGTGTTAGTCCCATCACACAGAGATCATATATTTTGTTCCCAGAAGCACCTATAGGACTTGAAGTGTGTTAGTCCCATCACACAGACCTATATTTTCTTCCCAGAGGCACCTATAGGACTTGTAGTGTGTTAGTCCCATCACACAGAGATCATATATTTTGTTCCCAGAAGCACCTATAGGACTTGAAGTGTGTTAGTCCCATCACACAGACCTATATTTTCTTCCCAGAAGCACCTATAGGACTTGAAGTGTGTTAGTCCCATCACACAGAGATCATATATTTTGTTCCCAGAAGCACCTATAGGACTTGAAGTGTGTTAGTCCCATCACACAGAGATCATATATTTTGTTCCCAGAGGCACCTATAGGACTTGAAGTGTGTTAGTCCCATCACACAGACCTACATTTTCTTCCCAGAAGCACCTATAGGACTTGAAGTGTGTTAGTCCCATCACACAGAGATCATATATTTTGTTCCCAGAAGCACCTATAGGACTTGAAGTGTGTTAGTCCATCACACAGACCTATATTTTCTTCCCAAAGCACCCATAGGACTTGAAGTGTGTTAGTCCCATCACACAGAGATCATATATTTTGTTCCCAGAAGCACCTATAGGACTTGAAGTGTGTTAGTCCCATCACACAGAGATCCTATATTTTGTTCCCAGAAGCACCTATAGGACTTGAAGTGTGTTAGTCCCATCACACAGAGCTATATTTTGTTCCCAGAAGCACCTATAGGACTTGAAGTGTGTTAGTCCCATCACACAGAGATCCTATATTTTGTTCCCAGAAGCACCTATAGGACTTGAAGTGTGTTAGTCCCATCACACAGAGCTATATTTTGTTCCCAGAAGCACCTATAGGACTTGAAGTGTGTGTTAGTCCCATCACACAGAGATCCTCTATTTTCTTTGCAGAAGCACCCACAGGACTTCTAGTGTGTTAGTGGCATCACACAGAGCTCCTATATTTTCTTCTCAGCAGCACCCACAGGACTTCTAGTGTGTTAGTGGCATCACACAGAGCTCCTATATTTTCTTTGCAGAAGCACCCATAGGACTTCTAGTGTGTTAGTGGCATCACACAGAGCTCCTATATATTCTTCTCAGCAGCACCCACAGGACTACCGACTACAATGGCTGGAAGACTGCCAAGGGGAGGCAGAGCGTGCAGAGCCAAGAACACAGGGCAGGCAGGCTCTGTTTCTAGTGGACGTGGCCGTGGACGTGGTCGTGCATCGTCATCAGCACGTGGCCATGGGACACGCGCGTCTTTGTTTTCGGCAGCTGGACATGTGGAGCCGCATCATGCTGAAGGCTTGGTAGAATGGATGACCAAGCCCTCCTCATCCTCTCTCACCCAGGCTCAGGGTACTGGCAGAGCAGCTGCCAACGCGTACTCAATGGCATCATCAGCCACCCCTTCCCTAGACCCACCATGTCCTCCTGAGGAGTCCCCCGAACTCTTTGAGCACAGTGTTGGGTACATGCTCCAGGAGGATGCCCAACGATTCGAAGGCTCGGATGATGATACCCAGCTTGAGGAATCTGGCAGTACTGTTCCACCAGCTGCAGCTTACTGCCAGGTTTGCTCTAGTGGTGAAGAGGGAGGGGATGATGAGGTCACTGACTCCACGTGGGTGCCTGAAGGAGAGAGGATGAGGAGGAGGACGAGGAGGAGGAGGATGCGGCGTCACATGTCCAACGAGGCAGGATGCCCCCTGGAGGCCAGGTAGAGGCCAGCACAGCAACTGTACAACACCGCAGAGCTCCGCCTGTGCAGGGCGCTGCCTCTGCACGTTATCAGAAAAGTTCTTTGGTGTGGGCCTTTTTTGAGACGAGTGCATCAGATCGCACCACTGCTATTTGCAATATTTGTCTCAAGCGTATCTCGCGTGGCCAAAAACATCAGCCGCTTGGGCACCACAAGCATGAGCAGACATATGTCGACCTGCCATGCAGCTCGTTGGCAGGCACACATAAAAGACCCACACCAAAGAACTAAGCGGACCTCTCCTTGCTCCTCATCAGCTGGGATCTCCATCCCCACTACACCTTCAGTCCTCTCTGAAAGCTGCTCTGAGAGGACTGAAGGTGTAGAATTAGGTGTGTCACAACCAAGTACTTGCAGTACACCGACGTCCGATTGCAGCAGGCAAATTTCCCTGCCCCAGCTGCTGGACCGTAGAAAGAAGTACACTCCCAGCCATCCACATGCCCAGCGGTTGAATGCTAGCTTGGCTAAATTGCTAGCACTTCAACTGCTGCCTTTTCAGTTGGTAGACTCGGCCCCCTTCCGTGAGTTTGTTCAATGTGCGGTTCCTCAGTGGCAGGTTCCCAAACGCCACTTTTTCTCACGGAAGGCGATTCCGTCTCTCTCTACCGGCATGTGGAAGGCAATGTCCATGCCTCGCTGGACAGGGCGGTCAGCGGTAAGGTGCATATTACCGCTGACTCATGGTCCAGCAGGCATGGACAGGGACGGTACCTTTCTTTCACGGCCCATTGGGTCACTCTATTGGCAGCTGGGAGGGATGCAGGACAAGGTGCAGTAGTGTTGGAGGTTGTTCTGCCACCACGCCTCCAAAACGCTACTACTGCTACTGGTTGTGACACACCTCTCTCCTCCACCCCCTCCTCTTCTTCTTCCTCCAGTGCTCTGTCCTTGGAACCAGCGGTGCTCCGTAGGCGTACAAGGGGCTACGCAAGTACGCAGGCAAAAAGATGCCATGCCGTGCTTGCGATGGTGTGTTTGGGGGACAGGAGCCACACTGGGCCAGAGGTTCTGGCAGCTCTGCAGGGGCAGGCCGAGAGGTGGTTGACGCCACGTCAGCTTAAGCCAGGAATGGTCGTTTCTGACAATGGCACCAACCTCCTCTCCGCCCTGCGACAGGGCAGCTCACCCATGTGCCCTGCATGGCTCACGTCCTCAACCTGGTGGTGCAGCGGTTCTTGGGCAGGTTCCCAGGCTTACAGGATGTCCTGAGGCAGGCCAGGAAAGTCTGTGTGCATTTCCGCCGATCTTATAATGCCAGTGCTCGGCTGACTGAGCTGCAAAAGGAGCTGAACCTGCCCAAGAACCGCCTAATATGTGACATGCCCACCAGGTGGAACTCAACGTTGGCCATGCTGCAGCGACTGCACACGCAGCAGAGGGCCATCAATGAGTACCTTTGCGACTACGGCACCAGGACAGGGTCAGGGGAGCTTGGTTTTTTTTCCCCACGTCAGTGGAGCATGATCAGGGATGCATGCACTGTCCTCTCACCATTTGAGGAGGCCACGAGGATGGTGAGCAGTGACAGTGCATGCATCAGTGACACTGTCCCTCTTGTCCACCTGTTGGAGCATACGCTGCGTGGGATAATGGACAGGGCACTTGAGGCAGAACAGAGGCAGGAAGAGGAGGACTTCCTTGCCTCTCAAGGCCCCCTTTATCCGGACAGTGTTCCTTCTGTCCACCCATCACACAGGAAGAGGATGAGGAGGAGGAGGAGGAGGAGGAGGAGGAGGATTGTGTGAGCATGGAGGTGGAGCCTGGCACTCAGCATCAGCAGCAGCAGTCTTTTAGGGATGATGTACAGTCCCAACAAACCAGTGGACTTGTACGTGGCTGGGAGGAGGTGGCTGGCGATCATGTCATCCTCAGTGACCAGAAGACTCCGGACCGAATGCCTCAGCTAACCTACGCTGCATGGACTCCCTGATCCTGCAAAGCCTGCGGAAGGATCCTCGTGTTCTTCGGATCAAGGAGAGGGACCATTACTGGCTGGCCACTCTCCTTGATCCGCGGTACAAGGGTAAGGTTGCGGACCTTATCTTGCCGTCGCAGAGGGAGCAGAGGATGAGACATCTCAGGGAGGCCTTGCAGAAAGGTCTGTGCAACGCGTTCCCAGAAACTGGGAGGTTACAAACTCCTGGTCCTGGGCGACGAGTTGCTGAGGCTTCGGTCAGTAGCAGAAGGAGCGGTGGGGAAGGTGGACGTCTGACCGATGCGTTCAGACAATTTTTTTAGTCCGCAGCCCCAAGGTATGATCGGTTCCAGAACCATCGCCAGCGTCTGATATACATGGTGCAGGAATACCTTGGGGCAAGGTCAGACTTGGACACCTTTCCCACCGAAAATCCTCTGGCTTACTGGGTCCTGAGGATGGATACTGGCCAGAGCTTGCACAGTATGCAATTGAGCTATGGCCTGTCCTGCCTCCAGCGTTCTTTCCGAACGCACATTCAGTGCTGCTGGAGGATTTGTCACCGATCATAGGGTGCGCCTGTCCACCGCCTCGGTTGATCGACTGACCTTCATCAAAATGAATCAGTCTTGGATCACCACCAGCTACCAGGCACCTGAGGCGGATATAACCGAATAATTTATAATGTCACATCCCTTCAAGACTGCCTATGCTGATGCTGAGTGACTGTCCTCTTATGTTCACTGACTATCCTCTTCCTCCTCCTCAATGATCCATGCCACCACACCAGTGCCTAAGGCACAATTTTTCAGCCTTTGTTTAACAGGGGCGTGTACATACAATTTTTATAAAAAAATGCTTCGCAACACGTGTGACTGCTGTGCTCCAAGTACAGTATCTGTGAGGGGTTGCAGTGTTGTGGCACCAGCACCAGTGCCTAAGGCACAATTTTTCAGCCCCTGTTTAACAGGGGCGTGTACTTACAATTTTTTTAAAAAATGCTTCGCAACACGTGTGACTGCTGTGCTCCAAGTACAGTATCTGTGAGGGGTTGCAGTGTTGTGGCACCAGCACCAGTGCCTAAGGCACAATTTTTCAGCCCCTGTTTAACAGGGGCGGGTACTTACAATTTTTTAAAAAAATGCTTCGCAACACGTGTGACTGCTGTGCTCCAAGTACAGTATCTGTGAGGGGTTGCAGTGTTGTGGCACCAGCACCAGTGCCTAAGGCACAATTTTTCAGCCCCTGTTTAACAGGGGCGGGTAATTACAAATCTTGATCTAATAGTTCACAGCAGGGCCCATTCCTGCGCCCACCAAGAGTAACTATGAGGGCCTACAGTCTTGTGGCAACACCGTCCACCACCACCGCCAAAGGCCCAATTTTTCTGCCCTGTTCATCAGGTGCTTGCAATTACAAATCTTGATCTAATAACTCACAGCAGGGCCCATTCCTGCGCCCACCAAGAGTAACTGTGAGAGCTTACAGTCTTGTGGCAACACCGTCCACCACCACCGCCAAAGGCCCAATTTTTCTGCCCTGTTCATCAGGTGCTTGCAATTACAAATCTTGATCTAATAACTCACAGCAGGGCCCATTCCTGCGCCCACCAAGAGTAACTATGAGGGCCTACAGTCTTGTGGCAACACCGTCCACCACCACCGCCAAAGGCCCAATTTTTCTGCCCTGTTCATCAGGTGCTTGCAATTACAAATCTTGATCTAATAACTCACAGCAGGGCCCATTCCTGCGCCCACCAAGAGTAACTGTGAGAGCTTACAGTCTTGTGGCAACACTGTCCACCACCACCGCCAAAGGCCCAATTTTTCTGCCCTGTTCATCAGGTGCTTGCAATTACAAATCTTGATCTAATAACTCACAGCAGGGCCCATTCCTGCGCCCACCAAGAGTAACTGTGAGAGCTTACAGTCTTGTGGCAACACCGTCCACCACCACCACCACCACCACCGCCAAAGGCCCAATTTTTCTGCCCGGTTCAACAGGTGCATGCAAGTACAAATCTTGATCTATTAACTCACAGCAGGGCCCATTCCTGTGCCCACCAGTCTTGTGGCTACACCAACATCTAATAGGGCAAATTTCTGCAGAGTATATACGCCAGGCCCCTACTTTCAAACATCCAACTTACAAACGACTCCTACTTGCAAATGGAAAGAGAAAACAGGAAGTGAGAGGAAATCTACCCCTAGGAAGGGAAATTCTATCCTGTTAGATTTAATTTGGGAAAAAGGTATCTCCTCTCTACTGATACTTTATCACCAATCCTTGTTTCAATTAAAACCCCACTTTTTCCAAAAACATTTGTCATTGGGACGGAAAGTGAGGTGACATGTTCTGAACAGATGTGCAAAGACAGCAAATGTTACAGGGGTGATAACCCCTCCCTATGTTCTCCAAAAAGCTTAAAAATAGATTTTTTTGGGATGGAGCTACACTTCATAATGTACCTGTTCAGATTCTACTTAAGAACAAACCTAAAGCCGCAAGTGGTTTTAAATGGCTTCTTTTTTTCCTTTACAAATGTCATTTTGTGCAAGGACAGTTCTAAACACGGGAAACACATGCCACTTCACAGGCATACTTTAGACACCCCCCAGGTACCATATTTAAAGGAAAATTTCACTTTTTTTTTCACTTTATGCATCATTAAAATGACTGCTCCCGAAAAAACGTTAGTTTTTAAAAGTTCTTTTTGCATTGATATATGTCCCCTGGGGCAGGACCCGGGTCCCCAAACCTGTTTTATGACATTAACATGCATATTGGCCGTTGTAATTAGCACTTTTGATTTCGAACGTTCGCGTCCATTATAACGTATAGGGTTCGAAAATTCGCGCAAACTTTCGGTCCGTTCGAAGGTTCTGGTGCGAACCGAACCCGGGGGTGTTCGGCTCATCCCTAATCATAACACAATAGTCTAAGTTGGTGAAGTAAAATTAGAAAAATATATACATAAAACTATTTTTCAAAAATAAAATAAATGATAATTGGCATGTATGTATGTATTCACCCCCTTTGTTATGAAGCCCATAAAAAGCTCTGGTGCAACCAATTACCTTCAGAAGTCACATAATTAGTGAAATGATGTCCACCTGTGTGCAATCTAAGTGTCACATGATCTGTCATTAACCATTTGCCGCCCGCCCTATTGGCAAAAGACGTGGCAAAGTGGTTTTAAAATCCTGACCAGACGTCATATGACGTCCTCAGGATTTTGAGCCCCGGGGGCGCGCATTGCGGCGATCGTTGTTGCGGGTGTCAGTCTGACGGAGACTCTTTACCACGTGATCAGCCGTGTCCAATCACGGCTGATCACAGTGTAAATAGAAAGAGCCGGTGATCGGCTTTTCCTCACTCTCGTCTGTCAAACGCAAGTAGAGGAGAGCCGATCGGCTGCTCCTCTGACAGGGGGGGGTCTGCGCTGATCGATTATCAGCGCAGCCCCCCCCCCCCCCGAGGATGCCCACACTGGACAACCAGGGACGCCACCAGACCACCAGGGATGCCCAGCACCAGGTATGCCACCCTAGACCACCAGGGATGAGACACAGTGCCCATAATGGATACCAATCAGTGCCCACAATGGATGCAAATCAGTGCCCACAATGGGCATCACTGATTGGCATGCATTATTGTTTGGCACTGATTGGCATCCATCAGTACAAAACCAAAAAATACAATGCCGCCTATCAGTGCCTATCCGTGCCACCTATCAGTGCCCATCCATGCCACCTATCAGTGCCCATCCATGCCCATCTGTGCCGCCTATCCATGCCCATCTGTGCTGCCTATCCATGCCCATCCATGCCACCTATCCATGCCAATCCGTGCCAGCTATCAGTGCCACCTATTAGTGCCCATCCGTGTTGCCCATCAGCGCCACCTATCAGTGCCCATCAGTGCCGCATATCAGTGCCCATCAGTGCCACCTCATCAGTGCCACTTCATTGGTGCCACCTCATTGGTGCCCGTCAATGCCGCCTTATCAGTGCCCGTCAGGGCAGCCCCATCAGTGCCCATCAGTAAAGGAGAAAACTTACTTATTTACAAAGTTTTGAAACTGAAACAAACAAAAAAATTTTTTTAAAAAATTCTGTATTTTTTTTATTTGTTTAGCAAAAAATAAAAACCGTAGAGGTGATCAAATACCACCAAAAGAAAGCTCTATTTGTGGGAAAAAAATTATAAAAATTTCATTTGGGTACAGTGTAGCATGACCGCGCAATTGTCATTCAAAATGCGACAGCGCTGAAAGCTCAAAATTGGTCTGGGCAGGAAGGTGTTTAAGTGCCCGGTATTGAAGTGGTTACATATACACACCTTTTTAAAAGGCCCCAGAGGCTGCAACACCTAAGCAAGAGTCACCACTAACCAAACACGGCCATGAAGACCAAGGAACTCTCCAAACAAGTAAGGGACAATGTTGTTGAGAAGTACAAGTCAGGGTTAGGTTATAAAAAAAAATATCCAAATTTTTGATGATCCCTAGGAGCACCATCAAATCTATCATAACCAAATGGAAAGAACATGGCACAACAGTAAACCTGCCAACAGATAGTTGCACACCAAAACTCACGGACCGGGCAAGGAGGGCATTAATCAGAGAGGCAGCACAGAGACCTAAGGTAACCCTGGAGGAGCTGCAGAGTTCCACAGCAGCGACTGGAGTATCTGTACATAGGACAACAATAAGCCGTACGCTCCATAGAGTTGGGCTTTATGGCAGAGTGGCCAGAAGAAAGACATTACTTTCAGCAAAAAACAAAATGGCACGTTTGGAGTTTGTGAAAAGGCATGTGGGAGACTCCCAAAATGAATGTACATGGTATTTCATATTAGCAGGCATTGGTACACCATATGCAAAAGATCTGCTATAAGATAAATACACATACACATTAATAGTTACATAGTACTCAATGAATTTTGAGTGTATGAAAGATGTATATGGGCCAGTGAATGGGTAATGAGCCAGACTTGACTGAGCACCCCATGGAATCTCAACGCGTTTCATGGCTATATGCCATTCATCAGGAGTTGGGTACAGAAGTAAACTGTAAATATAAATAGATGTATAGTATTAGTAAATATGTTCTACCCCTTTAGGGGAGAAAAGACCTCATGGGGAGAAAGAGATCTATACTCAGCTTCATCCTTTCTACTATACCTGAACTTTGAGGATGATAAGGTATGTGAAACTTCCAGTCAATTTTGAGCGTTTTTACTAGATCTTGGCAGACTTTGGCCAAAAATGCAGGGCCATTGTCTGAGTTGATCTGAAGTGGACATATCCCCATCTGGGAATTATTTCCTGTGTAAGAATTCTCACGACTGTTTGTGCATCTTCCTTTGTTCTGACAAACATTTCTATCCATCTTGAGAACATGTCCACTATTACAAGTGGGTCTCCTTGTCTCTTACCTAACTTAGGCATGTGTGTGAAATCAATTTGTAAATGAGTGAATGGTGTGGATGGAAAGATTAGGTGCTCATGTTTTTCCTTGTGAGGGTTGCTGGGATTATTCCGGATGCATGTGAAGACCAGGGATGTAAAAACCCTTGTCTAATAATTCACATGTGACCTGCCAGCCTCTGTGTCCTGCACCATGGTATTGTACTATATATATATATATATATATATATATATATATATATATATATATATATACACACACACACACACAACATTCCAGTGTGGCTGTACAGTGAGTCTGATTAGTACAGATCAGACTGGATTTCTCGGTCACCCTGTGCCCCTATTAGAGACAGGGTGACTTAGACATAGCATAGCAAAGAGTGCACAACAAAATGAAACAATATGCTATATATATATATATATATATATATATATATATATATATATGAGTATATTGTCTCATTTTGTTGTGTACTCTTTGCTGGGTCGTTTGGGATGTGGCTGTATTCCAATGTTCTATTGTGTATGTCTGCCTTGGATATTATAGTATTATAGGATGTGTATGTAGATTAGCTGTGAGATTGGTGGGGACGAATTCCTCCAACAGCCTCACTGCTGATTGGACAGTCTACCCCGCCCGGAATGCAAAGGGGGGGGGGGGATTGTCCAGAGTATTACCTGTGTACCTGTGTTTTTCAATAAACGGTCCATGTTTAGCAACCAAACAAGTATTGTCTTGTTTTGTGGTTGTTAGCGGTTGGGATAATTGATATCTATATTCAGACTGGGAGGAAGCGGTATATGACAAAATAACTCAAGTGGAGTGTGGGTCGTTTCATTACACTACTTATAACATACAAGAAAAAGATCGAACACGAACATGTAAGAAATTTTTTTACTAAAATTCAAAAACAGAATTACTGAGTTGGAAAAAGGATCACCCATTTTGTGTCAATATTTTGTTGGACCACCTTTTGCTTTAATTTCAAACTTTAGTCTGTTGGGATTTGTCTCTACTAACTTTGCACATCTAGACTTTGCAATATTTGCCCGCTCTTCTTTGCAGAACTGCTCAAGTTCAGTTAAATTTGATGGTGAGCATTTGTGGACTGCAGTCTTCAAGTCATTCCACTGATTTTCAATGGGGTTTAAGTCTGAGCTCTCACTAGGCCATGCAAGAACATTCACCCTTTTCTCCTTCAACCACTGTGTGCTAATTTTTGTTGTGTGCTTTTGGTCATTGTCATGTTGGAAGTTGTCTTCTTCCCATTGACAACTTTCTGGCAGAGGGCAGCAGATTTTCCTCAAGAAATTGATGGTATTTTGCCCCATCTATTTTTCCTTCTATCCTGACAAGTGCTCCAGTCCCTGCTGCAGAAAAACACCCCCATGACAGGATATTACCACCTCCGTGCTTTACTGTAGGAACGGTGTTAATTGGATGGTGAGCTGTACTGGATTTCCACCAGACATATCGTTTGGCATTGAGGCCAAATAATTACTATTTAGTCTCATCTGACCACAACTCCACACAGTTTGAAAGCACTCCCTTGCAAACTGCATTTAACCCTTTGTTGTAGCCCCTGATGTAAACCCCTTCCCTGCCAGTATCATTAGTACAGTGACAGTGCATTTTTTAGCACTGATCACTGTATTAGTGTCACTGGTCCCCAAAAAGTGTCACTTAGTGTCATATTTGTCCGCCACAATGTCGCAGTTCCGCTAAAAATTGGTGATCGCCCCATTACTAGTAAAAATAAAAATGCCATAAAAATACCCCATAGTTTGTAGATGTGATGTATACACTTAGATGTGATATATACACTTTTGGGGATTTTTTTTTTTTTACCAAAAATATGTAGCAGAATAAATCTTGGCCTAAATTGATGAGGAAATTAGATTTTTTACATTTTTTCTTTTGGTATGTTTTATAGCAGAAAGTCTTTTATTTTTTTTTAAATTGTCTGCCTTTTTTTGTTTATAGCACAAAAAAAAAAGAAAAAAATGCAGAGGTGATCAAATACCAGCAAAAGGAAGCTCTATTTGTGGGATAAATTTTGTTTGGGTACAGCGTTGCACGCCCGCGCAATTGTTAGCTAGAGTAGCGCAGTGCCAAATTGCAAAAAATGCTTTGGTCAGGAAAGGGCTGAAACCTACTAAAGCTGAAATGGTTAAGCTGTCAGTGGGGAATCCCGCTGACAGCTGATGACTTTTTGGTTGTTAAGGATTTGGCGGCTGCCTGCTCCTTAGCAAACAGCTATATACAGAGTGTTTAAAGAAAACGCAAAATGCACGAAAACTGCATGCAAAAACGCAATAAAAACGCAAAACGTGCTTTTAAAACGCATCGGGTGTAACTGCATAGATGTGAACCTAGACTTACAGAACCACCCGCAATGTACTGCGGATGGGCTGCCCGTATAGGCAACGTGACGTACTGGTTTGTCGCTGCCTGTTTCCAGATTTAAGGTGCATGCATGTGCCCCCCCTCCACTGCCGACAACTGCTGTGATTGTACACAGCGGGATTCTATCAGCAGGTCCAAGCCAATGATTTATGGCTGGGACCTGCTAATCCGCTGTGTCCAATCACAGCCCAGAGCTCTGTGTTGACAATCAACACAGGGCTCTTTACAGAGGGAAAGATCTCTCCGTTTCTTATGTCGGCAAAGCAGAGATAAGAAACAAAGATCTTTAGTAAAAATCAGCACACATTACAAACATTACTCACATAACACATTGTTAGGCACACATTTAACCCCTAAATGATAACTCCTTCCCGGCCAGTGTCATTAACAGGGGCATACAAGGCAAACAAGGCCTTTGCCTTGGGCGGCATTTTTGAGGGGGGCGACGCCAGTGGCGTCTCCAGCTTTCATATTTAGGGGGGGCACATGGGGGGACAGAGACAAAAGTAGGGGGGCCAACTATAAAACGCAATTCTATACCCATACCCAGGATGTGCTAGGTGCAGAGTACAGGGTCCAGGGTGTGCTAGGTGCAGAGTACAGGGTCCAGGGTGTGCTAGGTGCAGAGTACAGGGTCCAGGGTGTGCTACGTGCAGAGTACAGGGTCCAGGGTGTGCTACGTGCAGAGTACAGGGTCCAGGGTGTGCTACGTGCAGAGTACAGGGTCCAGGGTGTGCTACGTGCAGAGTACAGGGTCCAGGGTGTGCTAGGTGCAGAGTACAGGGTCCAGGGTGTGCTAGGTGCAGAGTACAGGGTCCAGGGTGTGCTAGGTGCAGAGTACAGGGTCCAGGGTGTGCTAGGTGCAGAGTACAGGGTCCAGGGTGTGCTACGTGCAGAGTACAGGGTCCAGGGTGTGCTACGTGCAGAGTACAGGGTCCAGGGTGTGCTACGTGCAGAGTACAGGGTCCAGGGTGTGCTACGTGCCGAGTACAGTGTCCAGGGTGTGCTACATGCAGAGTACAGGGTCCAGGGTGTGCTACGTGCAGAGTACAGGGTCCAGGGTGTGCTACGTGCAGAGTACAGGGTCCAGGGTGTGCTACGTGCAGAGTACAGGGTCCAGGGTGTGCTACGTGCAGAGTACAGGGTCAAGGGTGTGCTACATGTGCAGAGTACAGGGTCCAGGGTGTGCTACGTGCAGAGAACAGGGTCCAGGGTGTGTTACGTGCAGAGTACAGGGTCCAGGGTGTGCTACGTGCATAGTACAGGGTCCAGGGTGTGCTACGTGCAGAGTACAGGGTCCAGGGTGTGCTACATGCAGAGTACAGGGTCCATGGTGTGCTACGTGCAGAGTACAGGGTGTGCTACGTACAGAGTTTAGATTTCAGGTGTGCCACATTTCAGTTGAAAAAAAAGCCCGGAGTAAAAGTATACAGTGCAAACACTGTCTGCAGCCATGAAAGATACAGCCACAGCACCTGTGATCATCATTATCATGCTGATGATCACACTGTACTTCATGTGACGGTACTGTATATAGGCTGTACAGTGTGATCATCAGCATGATAATGATGATCACAGGTGCTGTGGCTGTATCTTTCATGGCTGCAGACAGTGTTTGCACTGTATACTTTTACTAATCTTGTCAAAAGTAGTAAGGGCAGTATATTGTAGCAACATCTGCAGTCTGAGTCTCACTCTAGTACTATACTAGCCTGCTGGCTGAAAGAAAATATATATATAAAGGACTGTAAAGAATGTATGAGGCTGCAGAACATTTGGAAATAAGCTGGGAATGAAAGGGTGTCAGGCACACAGTCAGTGTGTGGACTCCTAGTTTGGAATGCCCAAATCTGAGACTGGAGGCTGCAGAATGTGTTCAGTGCGGATTTATGGGAGTGGAGAGCAGAAAGTAACAGCAGATAGTGAACTGGAAAGGGGAGGGGGATGAGGATTGGTGTGAGTGTCTGATCACTGCATAGTTTTATCAGGAGAATGTGGAGCCATGTAGTACACAGAGGGAAGGAAAGTAAAGCTGGGGGTGAAAGATGCCGATGTATCAGGAGAAAGTGAAAGTAACTTTTCTCCTCTCACCTCCATCATTGCAGGAACTTCTGCAGCTTCTGGAAACCCGCGGGATGAATTTGCAGGGATGGACAATGCACTGTGTGTACCCATTGGCTGAGGAGGCAGAAGCACCACCCCCTGCTGCTCTCCCAGCCAATAGGTAGCTGAAGCTCAGGATAGTGCCTCCCTCCCTCCCGACATCATACCGCTATCCAGCGTCTGCAGTTCGGCTCTGGCAGCTGATAGGCTACACTAGCCTGGTTGCTGTGACATTGACTGATGTGGGGGGGTTGTCTCTGCATGGAACAGCTAAGAGCCGCTCAGCATTGATGTCTCTCTCTCCCCTCCTTCCTCTCTCGCACTGAATGATACACAGACGATCTTCACCTTCTCCCCCTTCCCTCTCCACGGAAGTCAAGTATGAAGCTGAGGAGCTCACACTTCCAGCGGTACACACACAGGGGAGGGGGAGAAGGAGCAGATCGTATCATTCAGTGCAAGAGAGGAAGGAGGGGAGAGAGAGACATCAATGCCAATGCCGGCTCTGACGTCACTGGTTGCTAGACACAAGGCGGTTATAGCAACCAGTAACCGGTGTTGTATCATTACCAGTCCCCCATCACGAAGTGTCCGAGGTGTACTGCGCATGCGCAGTACACAGGACACCCTGATTCCGAAAATTGCAGAGGATGAATGGGGCCTGCGCCGTGAGTCCACTTTCAAGCCCCACCATCCAAGTGGACATAGAGTTAGAATATAAAAGAGCAGAGCGCAGCGAGGCCGTGCCCGAAGCGTGGCGAGCGGCCCTCTAAGTTTGACTAACCCTATGTCCACTTGGATGGTGGGGGCTTCTCCTCGACTCACGGCGCAGGCGCCGTTCATCTTCCAACAATTTCCAAACATCTTCATGGTCCGTACTGCGCATGCGCTGCGCATCCGCACTACACTTCGGACACCTAGTGACAGGCGGACACTTGGTGATAGAACACCGGGAATAGACTCAGGAGGTGGAGGCGGAGCTGGAGCCAGCAACACAGCGGCTTAGTCCGTACCTGTCCCCATGCATTCCCAGTGTCTGTTATTTTTAGTTGGGGGGCACATAGGGGGGCACAGTATAATGTTGGGGGGGCCATGGCGCCCCTCTAGGGACGCCATTGGGCGACGCCTTTACCGTGATGATGCCTGCAGCTAGACACCTCTGCCCGGTATAGTTTTTTGAGCCGCCGGTCGGCTCTCGTGTTATAGAAATCTGAGCAGCTGACTAGCCGCCCGATTGCTATTACAAGCAGTGGGAGGGGATGTCCCCCTCCTCCCACTGCCTTTCACATTGTTCTTGGGCTCTCCCATCCCACTGGCTGGCAGGACAGCCAAGCAAAGGCAGGATTGGCTTTGATCCGCTGTTCGTTACAGTAAACCGGAAGCGATGAGGTGACATTACTTCCGGTTTACTTGGAGATCGCAACATTTTGAAAAATTTTAAGTATTCTAAAGCACCGATCTTGGTGTTTTTAATGCTTTTAAGGGCAGAGGAGGGATTTGGGGTCTTGCTGTCACAAGGATGTTTACATTCCTTGTGACAGCAATAAGTGTTAAAAAATAAATAAATGAAAGCAACAGTGTAAAAATAATAAATAAATAAATTAAGTCCTCCTGTGCTCGCCTTCTAAGGTGAACGCGCGTGTCTGTCCTGCACGCACGCAAATTGCGATCGTCCCACGCATGTGAGGTATCACCTCAAACGCCAGATCATGGGCATTCTAACACCAGACCTCCTCTGTAAATCTAAAGTTGTAGGCTTTTAAAGCACCACCTATGGATAGTAAAATGTAAGTTGTTTGTCGCCGTTGCACAGTTGTGTGCAATTTTATAGCAGCCGGGGTGGGACAAATTTAGATGGGGAGGGGACGCCCGATTTTAGCCTTGCCTAGGAAATCACAAAACCAAAATACACCACTGCTCACTAGTACAGTGACAGTGTATAGTATTAGCACTGATCATTGTACTAATGTCACTGGTGATGTCAGTGGCAGTTAGTCAGTGTCAGATTGTCCACCACACTATTACAGTCCCATTATAAGTTACCAATCACCACCATTAGTAGTATTAAAAAGAAAAAAGATTCCAATATATATACCATCATTTGTAGATGCTATAACTTACACTCAAACCAATCAATAAAACATGTATTGGGATTTTTTTTTTTACCAAAGATATATAGCAGAAAAAAATTATGAAGAAATGTGATTTTTTTTTATTAATTCAATATAACTTAAATCAGAAATTAAACAATATTCGTTTTTTTTTTGTTTTTTTTTTTTCAAATTTCCAGTCTTTTTTTGTTTATATAATAAAAAAAAAAAATAAACAAGTGGTGCTCAAATACCACCAAAAGAAAGCTCTATTTATGTGAAAAAAAAAGTGATATAAATTTTGTTTGGGTACAGACTTGCATTACCGTGCATTGCTAAATAGCACAAAACGGCCTGGTCATGAAACCTCCGGGAGCTAAAATGGTTAAATAAGTAAATAGAACTACTATTATTCAACAAAAATGCTCAAAAAAAAAAAAACAATCTCACAATTCATCAGATAATGATAGTGCACCCATTTACATTGATGATGACAATAACACTTATTATCCTTAAAGTGATTTAAATAATATAAATCACACAAAAATGTCCATAGCATAAGTCTCTTTAATTCTACCTTAGGTAGTAGGCCTGGACTAGCTCTTCTCCCTGGAGTCCTTTCAGCTGCTGGAGAGATGACAGGGTGGCTGGGCTCACTCCGTCATGCTGTTGGGGATCTGGGCCAACTGCCCAGGCTCCCTGGAGCTGCACAGTTGTTGCTGGTGCTGGGCAGAGGTTGGTAGCACTCTGCCCTGTTGTCAGCACTTCTGCTGGGGATTCCCCATCATCCACTTCGGCTAACTGTTGGGGCAGGAGGCTGGATTCCTCCACTCGCAAACTGTGTAGCTGCCATTGTGGAGGTGAGCCGGCTGCTTCCTCTTCCTTTTCCTCATCTGGCTGATGGGACGACATGTCTCTGGTACTGTCTCCCAGGAGCACGGATCTTTGCTGGGGAGGAAAGACTGCTTCCTCCACCCTGGCCGACTGTTGGGGAGGGACGACGAACACCTCCTTTATCTTCTCCCCCTGTATCCTGATCTGCTGCTGGGAAGTGACCACCACCTTCTCACCCTAAGCCTCCAGAACTGCCACAGATGTGGGGCAGAGGTCTTGGACCCTCTGTCCGGTGGCCAGTGCTTCAGCTGGGGAAGTTCCTTGTAACTCCACAGATGCTGCTGTTGGTACTGGGCAGAGCTCCGTGGTGTTCTGCTCTGATGCTAGCTCTTTTGCTGGAGGCTCACCTGGTTGCTTTTCCTCAGCAGAAAAGTCAATTAAATCACAAGTCTCTGGAAATGGATCTGGAATTGCTGAAAATCCAGGGCACGGGTTGGCTGCACTTGGGCCCAGTGCCAACACTTTGGCAGGTGACTCATAATCTATAACATCCTCTGATGAACGGTCAATTAAATCCATACATTCTGTGGTCTGTGGCTGAAGAGATGAGCCGACTGCTCCATCTCCCGTACCCTCATCCATCTGCTGAACAGACGCATTCCTCCATCCAAGATCATCCCATGCAGAAACAGGATCATCAAGGTCAATCAGCACTGCATCCGCCATAAGACCGCCACATCCATAGCTGTGGGGGCAGGTTGGCAAAGCACACTGTTACTCTGCCACATTGCCAACAACATTCAGCCAGGATTTCAGAGTTGTCAGCTGGTATTTCCTGATAGTCCCAGGCAAAGGGAGCCCAGATCTGCTGCTGAGCAGAATCTAGCAGCTGTAGATAATCTCAAGATCCCATTCCTGATTGGCTAGAAACTCCAAATCTTCCAGTGTCTAGGAAAATTCTAAGACAGTCAGCATCCATTCTCTGTAGTCCGATATTTCTTCCAAACGCCACTCTAAATCACTCCCAAAGTCAGGGTCCTGTGACAGCCTCTCTAATAACAGCCCCAGGCCGCCGTAGCCACAGGCACACTTGGGCTACATACCAGCGGAGGGCTCAGTAGCTCTTGTCCAACCACATCTCCACCTGGACCAGCCTGGTTAACTCAGCTTTCCATTTCTTATGCGGTTGTTCCCCCAAAAACACCATTCACACTTTGTACTGTGACCAGTACCTTTCCTGGAAGGAGGAGGGAATTTTTCCCTGGTGTCGCTGCTCATGGGCTAGCGCTTCCTTCCAGAGTTCCCAGCGGATAGAATCATACCATCCCAGCAGGACCTGCTCCGATACTGGTCCTCTGTGCTGAATTTGCATCTCTCGCATCCTCATTCCGAATTCCTCTTCCATGGTGGCTGGTATCGGTACCACTCCTCCTCTCCTGCTATCCGGACCTTGGATCCAGGTGGAGGTTTGGATGTCCCAGACTACAGGAAGCATCCCACTGCTTGCCACCAATGTAACAAAATGTCCCACACTCTGCTTTCATCATATATCGCTTCCTCCCAGTCTGAATATAGATATCAGATATTCCAACCGCTAACAACCACAAAACAGACAATACTCATTTGGTTGCTGAACATGGACTGTTTATTAAAAAACACAAGTACACAGGTAATACTCTGGACAATCCCCCCCCCCTTTGCATTTCGGGAGGGGTAGACTGTCCAATCAGCAGAGGTGTTTGCCCCCACCAATCTCACAGCTAATCTACATATACATCCCATAATATCCAAGGCAGACAGACACAATAAAACATTGGAATACAGCCAAACCCCAAACAACCCAGCAAAGACTACACAACAAAATGAGACAATATACAATATATATATATATATATATATATATATATACACACACACACACACACACACACACACACACACAACATTCCAGTGTGGCTGTACAGTGAGTCTAATTAGTACAGATCAGACTGGATTTCTCAGTCACCCTGTGCCCCTATTAGAGACACAGGGTGACTTAGACATAAGAGGTGCATGGGGAGCTGAAACAAGGTTTTCACAACCACCCCAAGTAATTCTGGGTTTCACGAACGCAATCCATATGCAGTAGTCCCTATTCTGTTATAAAATTTTGCAAACAAAAAATCTTTCTTCCTAAATTTATTTTTTACAAAAAAGACAGTCTCGTCATCATCATGTATCAAGGTCTTTACCACCCCCACTCTTGAGTACCAGTGCCATCTGCGGTGGAGAGGACAACCGAGATGAGATACTCTCTAGTGTCCCGTGAATGCATACAACCCGTAAAGTTTTGCTTACCGGACCGATCGTTCCCTCTGAGGATGAACATGGGTTACCATGCGTCCGGAAGTCCCAGCAAAGCCCAGGCAGGGAGGATGGTTCACTTGGACTACAACACTCAAATTTCTCTTCTCCGCGGTCAAGGGTGTGGTGGTATATATATATATATATAGACCTTCCGGGGTGTTGATTCCAGGGCTCCGGGGGACATCCCTTCGAAGGGCGGCAGTCGATCGAATAGGCCCTTGGCAGACTGGGCACCTTGGCGCTTGGTCTTGCCAAGCACACTGTATATCGCTCTACCACCTCGACAAGGAGGTTCACTGTATATCGCTCTAACCACTCTCGACAAAGGAGGTTCACTGTTTTGTTATAAAATTTTGCAAACAAAAAATCTTTCTTCCTAAATTTAGGCCAAAATTGAATCTGCTACATTTTTTTGGTAAAAATAACCCAAATAAAAAATTTCATAAAAAAATCATAATAAGTGGATACTATTTAGTCTGTGTGAAAGTTATAGAGTCTACAAACTATGGTATAATATACTAATATACAGTATATATGAAAATGAATATGAAAATGAATCAATCCTGATGTACTGACGTCTCATTTCCTGAGGCCCTAAAATGCGAAGACAGTACAAATATCCCCCAAATAAACCCTTTTTGCAAATGCAGAGCATCATTGTGACCCGCGACCATTTACCAAGTAGCTTAAGTGGCCCTCGCTCTTCAAAAGCTTGGGCACCCCTGATCTAGGGGCACATTAACATCTAGAGTTAACTGTGTGCCTAACAATGTGTAATGTGTGCTGTTTTTACTTCACTATCTGTCTGTTTTTTGTCCCTGCTTTTCAGGGAGAAGATATACAGAGTTCTGTGTTTTTGTTTCTGGTGTGATTGACCACAGCCGATCAGCTGACTTCCAAAATCATTGGCTGAAATCAGCTGCCAAACTCATGCTGTGTCCAAACACAGCATGGGTCAGCAGGGGGCCCAAACCCGGAAGAGAGGCCGAGACGTACAGCCTGGATCTACTGCCCACTCACAGTACACCTACTGTGGGCGGGCGGCAATCGGTTAAACGTCAGATGAGGCAGGTCAAACACCAAGCCTTTCCTTGTCAAATACTGTTTATCCATTCAAACACGTGCATTTATGTTTGAAAGGAACGCAATCAACAGGAGCTCCAACTTATGTCAGCAATAAAAACAAGAAAAATTGTGCCACTAAAATGTCCACCAAGGTCCACACCAATCCAAAGGAAGATGGGTAAAAAAACACAGCAATGAATTACTAAACGTAATTAAACCAGCTCAATAAAGTCCATTGATGAATCATAAGTCCGTTAATATGGCTGAATATACACCACTGTGATCCACAAATAAATGTGACCCACCACCGAATGGAAAGCCGCTTACCAAAGGGCAAGCACAAAACAGCGTTTGGCTATAACCCAGCCGCGGCCTTTGTCATCTAAAGGACTCAGGGGAAACTTCTGAAGGTGTTCCAGGTGCTAGGCTTTTTTTCATATGGCATACAGTCCAGAAGATCGTGGGGCATATGAGAAGAAAGGGGAATATAGCATAATATCGTAACACAAAGTAATTTATTTAAAAAAGTAAATTAGTACTCACAAACATCGTAAGTTTTAAAATATGTAGTAGAAATGCTGGCCGGCATAATAGGAGCCCTTCCTCCTTCGGAACGACGCAGTGACGTCACTGTATGCCCAGCAATGCATCCCTTAGCTAATGGCGCATTCCAAAGTTTCTGTTAGACAGAGACTCAAGATACAAAGTTCAAAGGAAAGGAAGTGTGGCACTCACGACAGGCTGGCAGACGTCAACTCCTGCAATTCAGAGAGGTTCCTCAAGAAATTTCAGCTTTATGTCCATAATTAGGACTAGATCCTGGTGCCACCCAGCTTAGCAGTTATCCAACTTGTAAGCAGAAGCACGATCCTGGACAATCACAGCTTATTCACTCTCCTTTATTGCTGTAGTAACAAAATGCTAAAAGCACTTAAAAACTTGGCCAATGACAATTTTGTGTGGTTACTCATTTTCTCAAGAGAGACTCAAGATAGGCAGCCACTGTGGCAATTTTTTTTTTTTTAGCAAAAAACATATAAAACACTAATTTTGAACAACAGATAAACATAACTAAAATAAAATTGATCTAAAACCATGATAATTTCTCTTTTAAAGTTTATCAGCTTTTACTCTGGAGTTTTTAGTCTGTTATTACTATATGTATGGAAAAAGATGAAAAGAAACTGCGCTAAGAACTAAACAAATGGCTGGAGAACTGATTCCCGAATCCCAACCATACAATTAGAAGCTGCAATTCTCATGTATAACATTAATACAAAAACAGAAATTGGAAGAAAAATAGAATCACGCTACCCATATGATTCTAGAGGTATAGAATCAAAAAATGAAATGTGTAAACCACCTGTTCAAATAATACAAAACATCCTATAGGTATCATAATAGTGAAAAAAAATTATGAAAATCAAATCCTGATATAAGTCCACAATTGAACTGATTAGTGAAATCCCAAAAAATATTTGCGCAAATTGTGAATCAATACATGAATTTTTGAAGATGTAATCCATAAAGTGCACAAAATAAACTTATTTGAGAATCAAAATTGTGAACGAAGGAATATACAGCAGTGCACTGTGATAAAAAATCCATATAAATGTGAAATGCCGTCTTCAAATCCTATGAGAAGGAGGAGACCGTGTTGAATCGACCACCAAATCACCATGATCCCCATGACAGAGGATCAAGGAATGCATGCAATGAATCACAGCTTGACACCAAAAGACAGCAGGCACATCCAGGGATTCTTGGAAACGGCCAATGAAAACATCAACAGATGTACGGGGTACATAAAAAAATAGAAGCGCTCCATATAGTGTAAAACCTTACAAATATTTATTATTAAAAGAAAGTAATGCACTTACAATGTTGCAGTTAAAAAAGAGCTTGAAGTCCGATGTGCCGGTCGGTGCACAAGCAGACAACCTGTCCTTCTGGAACACGAGGTGACGTCAGCGTGTCGCTCCGTCCTACGCGTTTCGTAAAAACTTATGTCATCCAGGGGCTGATATATACTATATGTATACTATTTAATATGTGATAAACGATTCACAGAGCACAATAGGTCAGCTAAAGAGAGGGAACAGCAGTAGCAGCGTCTGTGGAGACTGGTTTTGTCTGATTGCAACTTTTTCTTGAGCAAGGGCTGCAGATAAATAGGTAAAACGTATGTAGGAGGATTTATTTCAACTCTGTGTATCACCTGAGGCCAGTCACTTTATGTAAGGGCTATGGAGATGCGACCCTGTGATTTGGTCACATGTAGGTATGCTGATTACACGCCTGTTGGCTGGGTTCATATTCATCAAAGGGTTAGAGCTCAGGGCTCACACTTGGAGACAGCTCCGCCCGGCAGACAGGAGGTCGGGTCTAGGAGGTCGGGTGGTAGGAGACAGCTCCATGAGAGAGAGACAGGAGTCTAATGCCGCGTACACATGATCGGACATTCCAACAAAATCCCATGTTTTTTTCCGACGGATGTTGGCTCAAACTTGTCTTGCATACACACTGAACGTCAAGAACGCGGTAACGTACAACACGTACAACGAGCCGAGAAATATGAAGTTCAATAGCAAGTGCTGCTCTTCTGCTTGATTCTGAGCATGTGTGGCACTTTGTGCATTGGAATTATCTACACACGATCAGAATTTACGAGAACGGATTTTGTTGTCGGAAAATTTGAGGGGGGCGTCATATGACGTCCTATGTATTTTGCAGCTCCTGCGGGCCCCTGGGGGCCTGCAGCACGGCGATCATGGATGAGCTGTTTCCCTCGGACACAGCCCATCCCTGGTCCATGTGATCTGCATCCCCGATACACTTGACTGGCCGTGTCCAATCACAGCCGGTCACATGTACTGTCTACATGAACGTCGCTCGTGCACGCCCCTAGGGCACGTGCAGAGCGGCGATCGGGGACGAGGCTTGTCACCCTGACACAGCCCAACCTCAATCGCAGTAAAAAGCCAATGAAATTGGCTCTTTACCACGTGACCGGCTATGTCCAATCACAGCCGGTCACAGAATGTCAACAAACCGCGGAAACGAGATTTTACCTGGTTGTCCTCCTCACACACCGATCGTGTGTGAGAAGAAGATTGCGGTAACATCTCCTTACCGCTTAGTGTACACCAAACACACTGATTACCCCCCCCCCCCCTAATAAAGAGCTGTCACCAGCCATCAAAATACCTGTCACCAGCCATCAAAGTACCTGTCACCGGCAATCAAAGTACCTGTCATCACCTGTCACAGCCCATCTGAGTACCCAAGTACCTGTCCCAGCCCATCTGAGTACCCGAATACCTGAGTACCTGTCACAGTCCATCTTTTTATTTTTTTATTTTTTTTAGCCATCTCAGTTCAACATTAACGCGGACTATGCTCCACATTTTCTGATTCATTGCGTCCGTTTCAGTGTTTACATCATAGTGGCTTTATCTTAGTTGCTGGTTGATCATTAATCAACTTTTATTCCTTTATTGAATTTTTTCCCCCTTTTTTTTTTTTTTTTTTGTAATTTTGTAACCCCCCTCCTCCCCATCCAAACCCTGCTCCGATTGCTGTGACCGTTGGCCCCCCCATGAAACTCGATTTTCAGCTGTTTACATCTAGTTTTTCGACTTCAGCTCTGTGGGCGAAGGGCTTCTGCGAAGCTCCACGTCCTTTTGAACTTTGTCCATTTGTCCCATCTCTCTGCTGTATCTCCGATGGACTCTTCCGGGTTTGTTCTAAGGGATTCCATGAGTCGGGTACTTTCCACATAATCTATCCACTCCCAGATTTGAGGGCTCTCTTGTTTCCTCCAATTTCTTGCTATCTGACGTTTGGCAGCATTAAGCAGGTGCGGTACTAAAGAGTTTTGGTAATTTTTTATAGGTACTTTGGTACCGTGGAAGAGGATCACCCACGGATCCCCCTCCACAGCAACTCCAGTGGCCTCCTTAATATGGTCTAATATTCTGCTCCAATACTTTTTAATCTTGTCGCAGTGCCACCATAAGTGTGCCATCGTTCCCTTCTCGCTACAGCCCCTCCAACACTCGGCTGGGCCTCCTTGTGTGTATTGGCTTGTTCTAGATGGGGTTAAATACCACCTAGAAAGGCATTTGAAATTAATTTCATAGGCCCTGGAGTCAACTGCCGAGCTATATGTTAACTTGAAAATTTTTCTCATTGTTAAAGTGTCAATTTGAGTGCCCAGTTCCCTCTCCCAGTTTTGAATGTATGTAGGTATCTCCCTTCCTTCCACCTCCTGTAGAAGCTTATATATCTTGGATATTGATCCTTTTGTTTCAGATGCTGTAAAGATACGCTCCCAGTGAGTCAGATCATTGCCTTCCCTTATTGGTTGGGGGAGGCTTCTGACAAAGTGGGTCAGTTGGAGATACCTCCATCCATTCATATCAAATAAATCTCTTCTACTTCCTAATTCAGCTAATGTGAAAATCTTCCCCTTGTGTATAATATCTTTCAATTGAACCCTATTGTCTTTTATCCAACCCCCTCCCAGTGTATTTTTCCCCGGTGCAAAATATGCATTATTTTTTAGTGCTATCAGTGGAGAATTGTATTTGGCTCCAGTTGATTTGTAAAATTTATCCCAAATTTTTAGTGTATTTGTGGTCATAGTGTTTGTGCCTTCTTTCAGTGATCTATACTTGGAGGAATCCAAATGTCGTTTCCTAATTGTGAGTTGCAAAGAGTTATTTCCAAGTTTACCCATCTTTTTTTACTATTACTGTTGCACCATTCTGGGATTCTCGAGAGAACTGTAGCATAGTAATAGTTTGCCACGTCTGGTACAGCTAAGCCCCCTCTCTTTTTTTCCTTCTTTAATAGGTGGAGTGAGATTCTGTGCTTCTTATTTTTCCAAATATAGTTCATTAGTATGGAATTTAATTTTTTGAGATACTCCAGAGGTAAGGGAATAGGGAGCATTTGGAATTTGTATGTAATTATGGGTAGTAACGTCATTTTTACGGAGTTTATACGGCCAAGCCACGAGAGAGGTCTTGAGGAGTAGTCCTTACTTTTTTTAGCTATCTCATCTAAAAGCGGAATATAGTTAATTCTGTATAACTCCTTATCGGAAACAGCTAGGTTGATTCCGAGATATTTAATATGTTTTTTCCATGGAAAGACAAATTGTTCCTGTAGCTTCTCCTTCTCTTTTTTGGATACATTTATATTCAAAATAAAAGATTTGGAGCTATTAATTTTAAAATTAGATATCTCCCCGTATGCCTTCAAGATCAACATTAGGTTGGGTAAAGTTCTCTGTGGGTTATTTATGTAGAATAAAATATCATCGGCAAACGCTGCTGCTTTGTGTTCGTCACCGTCTACCATGATGCCTTCGACCTCTATGTTATTTCTGACGGTCGCCAGAAGGGGTTCTAGAGAGAGAATAAAGAGGAGGGGGGACAGGGGACAGCCCTGTCTCGTCCCGTTTTCCATGCGAAACCGGGCAGATGTAGCTCCATTTACTTTAACCCTGGCCTCGGGAGCGTCATATAGAACCCTAATCTTTTGTAGAACTTTTGGACCGAAGCCCATTTGGGCCAATGTTTGAAACATGAGTCCCCAGTCTACCCTGTCAAACGCTTTTTCCGCGTCTACTGACAGGAATAGGCCTGGGGACTCAGCCTCTCTAGTTCTCTGTATTAGCAGCAGCGTACGGACTGCGTTGTCGCGTCCTTCCCTCCCTGCCATGAAACCCGCTTGGTCAGGGTGAATCAGTGTGCCCAAGCACAGCTTGACCCTTTCTGCAAGGATCTTAGCATATATTTTGGTGTCAACGTTTAGTAGTGAAATTGGCCTGTAGCTTGAGCACACTGATCCATCCTTCCCCTCTTTCAGGATGAGCGTGATGTCGGCCGTCAGGGAGTCTTTACTCATTTTGTATCTCGTTCCTAAACCATTATAGTACGTGCATAATCTGGGGATTAATAGCTCCTGGAATATTTTGTAATATGATACCGAAAGGCCATCCGGCCCGGGACTTTTTCCGGAAGGCGAGTTTTTTAAAGCCCTTTTAACTTCCTCTTCTGAAAATGGCCTCTCAAGATCCTCCTGGTCCTCCAGCGGGAGCCTAGACAGTCCAGCCTTATCCAAAAAGGATTTTATTCTGTTTATTTTTCCCTCTTTTGTCCTAAAGTTTCGGTCTACTGAATAGACCCCCTCATAGTATTCTCTGAAGGAGTTTGCGATGTCCTTAGAACAGAATTTAACCTCTCCTGTCTTACTTTGTATTTTCTCTATAAAGTTTCTTGTCTTTTTTTTTTGAAGAGTTTTAGCTAAATGTTTACTTGATTTGTCCCCCCATAGGTATCTTTCTTTTTCTATTCTTTTAAACGTTCTCTTCGTTTCCTGTTCTAGCAACTCCTTTAAGTCGTCTCTTGTGGCTATTAATTTCAGAAATAGTTCTTTATTTTGGCCCTTTGATCGTTTATGTTCTCTTTCCAGTAAGCCTATTTCTGCTTTAAGGTTCTCCATTTTCTTACCCTGTTCTTTTTTCTTCCAGGCCCCCTTTGAAATAAAACACCCTCTTATAAACGCTTTGTGTGCATCCCATACATATGATCCCTGGACCTCCCCATTATCGTTGTATCTAAAATATTGTTCGATTTCAGTCTTGATCTGCGCTACGATGTCTTTGTCTCTTAGAAGTTCTTCATTTAATCTCCAGTTATAATCCGGTACGTGTATATCAGGGGCATTGATCGTCACCATCACCGGGGCATGATCGGATAAGGTGAAGATCTCTATTCTAGGTTCAGAGACTTTTTCCAAGAGACCGTGGTCGACAAGTATGTAATCTATTCGCAAATACGTCCCGTGAGCGGGGGAGAAGAATGTGTAATCTTTGGTTTTTGGATTGTGGATTCTCCAGATGTCAACTAGTTGGTTGGTGTGGAGGTTTTGTTTTAGCATTATCTTCGCTGCATTACTTGTCCCCCGTACACGGGACGTAGAGTCTAGGTCCTGGTCCATATGGAGATTTAAATCACCCGCCAATATCACGTACCCCATTTTGAAATCTCTTAACTTATTGAGGATCCCCCTGAGATAGCGTTCGGGCCTGACATTGGGGGCATAAATGTTGGCAAATGTATATTTTGTCTGTCCAATAGAGCCTCTAAGAAACAAATATCTCCCCTCTGGGTCTACCAACCTACTTTCCAAAGAGAAGACTACCTCTCTTGAGAAGCCTATGGCCACCCCCCGTGATCTATTTATAATGGTGTCTCCATAAAACCAGGTTGGGTAATGGTAGGAATTAAGTTTTATATTTGCACCAAGGGAGATATGCGTCTCCTGGAGGAAGACAATGCCCGCCTTGTAGTTTTTGAGTTCTAGAAGTATTTTTGCTCGCTTGCTAGATAGGTTGAGTCCCTTAACGTTATAGGATATTAACTGAATTTTTGTCATCGCGTCTCTTCCAATCGAGATTCATGATCTGTGGGACTCGGGTCACAGCAACACAAGAGCTTTCCCTCCCCGCCTACCCACCCACCCTTCTGCCCTTCCCTAACCCATTCCCCCAGCCCTATCCTCCCTCCTCCCCCCCTGACCCCTACTAAGGTCTTAGAGACGTTGGGGGTCCGCCATTTGTGGATCCCCTCCGTACTCTCCATCCTTCAGGTGAGGTGGGACTCTGCTCAGGTCTATATCTCACCCGAACCCTGGGATAAAACCAGGGAAGCGGGGATTTAACGGGCGGAAGTCAAATCGTTTTCGCCTACTCCAGGCGATAAACGACCAACCCCCCCAGTCTGCTTTTTCCTCATAGTGACGGAATCTGGCTATGATGTCCCGGGGTCTAGAAGCGCCAGATTCAGCCAATCTACCTACACGATGTATTCGTTCTAATTTGGGAAAATCCTCTTCTTCTTTGCGCAATAAAGGATTGAATAGAGCAACTATTACTGTCCTAAGAACCTCCCCTCTTTTTTCAGGGACATTTCTGAGTCTGAGGTTTTGACGTCTGTTTCTGTTTTCTGCGTCTTCTAGCTTGTAAGACAGATCTCGTTGAGCAAGTTTTAATGATCTTATCTGATCCTTTACTATGCCTAGTTCTTGTTCCTGGTTGTCCGCTCGTTTCTCCACTATTTCCACCCTTGAGAGCACATGTCCCAAGTCTTCCCTAAAAAGGTTGAAGTCCCCTTTAATTGCATTGTCCATTTTTAGGAGCATTTCTTGCATTTCTTCTTTGGTGGGGAGATGAGTTCTCCCTACTTGATCTTCAGCCCTACTGGTGTCGGTACCATTATCTAGGGATTGGTCTGGTAGAGTTGGGGAGCAATGGTCGTCTGATTTTTTGTCCTTCGGTTTCCTTCTCTCCATCGTTGTATCCAGAGGGGGGTCCGTGTGGTTTAGTTGTGGGCTGGTACCTGTTTTTAAGTAGTGTTTTATAGTGCTTGCTGTTTTGGGAGTTTTTAGGGGACCTTTTTTTGGGGGTTTGCTCATGGTTTTCGGTCGTGGGTTTCTAATTCTCTTCCCCAGAGTACTGACTATTTCGTCTCGTGGGAGGAGTCTAAATTTACCTCACACCTTGAGCAGACAGTTTTTACTTCAAAAATGGTACTCCGATCAGGGATGGGCCAACGGTGAAATTATCTTTTTGGGGCGCGAGTTTTCGCCTGACCCCTGCCTCTCGCTTGGCCTTACAACACCTTCCAGGGGCAGGGGGAGGATATAATGCAAGAACAAACAGCCCCTTAAATGGGAACAAGCACCCCCCGTTGATTATCTCACAGCTACAGCCCTACGAGCATATATACAGTACGTTTGCAAAAAAAAAAAAAAAAAAAAACAGAAATGGAGGACAAGTGAAGTCGGATATTCTGGTAAGATTTCGGTTTATCTGTGAACCCGACTAGCAACTCTCCAGACACCGTCCCCTGTCAGAGCTAAAACCAGTATTAGCGCATTTGTTGGATGCAGTTTTTGGTTCTGCTACTTGGGGTGCCTGAGCCGAGGGCTTTTAGGGTTTGAAACTTTATGTATGCAAATTGGGACCGGTCTTACATCTGATTTGCTGTAATCCCAAATAGCAACTCTCCAGACACCGTCACAGACCCCTCAGACTCCTACACTATCCTCCCCCAAGCAACTCTAATAGTAGAGCTTCAGTTTAAAGATGAAGCGGGAGCAGAGATCAGTGTAGGTGCAGTTTTTAAATGCATATGTTTAGTGCTGCTGCCTAGAGTGTCCGACCCAAGAGCATATGGGGTCGGGGACTCTATGCATACGTGATAGTACCAGCTTTACATTTGAGGGGTCATTGGTATAGCAAAATCTTCGCATGGCTGGGATCCACAGAGGGAAAAAAAAAAAAACAGATAATAGCCCACTCTAGGCCTCTCGTTACCACCTGTTGCTCTCCCCTCAGACAGATGTTATAGAGTATTTTTATATTTCACCACAATGGCATTATAACTGTCTCAAAGTCCGTTTGTTGTCTTAAATTTCCCGTCCGACCGTCACCATGGGGAACCACCAACACCAGCAAGGGCACCGATACAGAGACTTTTTCGCCTGGGGATCTGGTCACATAAAGCACAATTGCTGGCTTACCTCTTCCTGAAGGTGTATGCAATCTGGAGAGTATACTCACGGCACCAGACCCCGCTGTTTGTAGTTGTTATTGGTCCGCTGGCTCACAGGTGGCGAGGGAAGAGGGGACGCGGGACCCGGGTAGGACCAGGGGATCGGAGGAGGAGGCGGGCGGTCCCGCGGCTACAGGTCGGGCTCAACATCCACGTATCCTGTGTCTCCTCTGGTGCTTGTTGGCCCGCTGGTCGCCGTCTGGAGGTCGTTTAGTCTGGACCGGAGGGGCTGTCGGCCTCGGAGTCTCTGACCCTCCGTGGCGCGTCAGCGTTCTCCTCTCCTCCCGTCCATCGTCCTCACTTCCGCCCGCTGTGTCAGGCCCCTCCCTCCGTGCTGCGGTCTACGTCAGCACGTCCTGCATCTCCCCCCGTCACAGTCCATCTTAGTATCCGAGTACCTGCCACAGTCCATCTGAGTATCCGAGTACCTGTCCCAGCCCATCTGAGTACCCGAGTACCTGTCCCAGCCCATCTGAGTACCCGAATACCTGAGTACCTGTCACAGTCCATCTTAGTATCCGAGTACCCGAGTACCTGTCACAGCCCATCTGAGTACCCGAATACCTGAGTACCTGTCACAGTCCATCTTAGTATCCGAGTACCTGTCACAGTCCATCTGAGTATCCGAGTACCTGAGTACCTGCTACAGTCCATCCGAGTATCTGAGTACCTGTCACAGCCCATCTGAGTACCCGAGTACCTGTCCCAGCCCATCTGAGTACCCGAGTACCTGTCCCAGCCCATCTGAGTACCCGAATACCTGAGTACCTGTCACAGTCCATCTGAGTATCCGAGTACCTGTCACAGCCCATCTGAGTACCTGTCACAGCCCATCTGAGTACCCGAGTACCTGTCCCAGCCCATCTAAGTCCAAGAGTACCTGTCACAGCCCATCTGAGTACCTGAATACCTGAGCAGCTGTCACAGCCCATCTGAGTACCTGAGTACCTGTCACAGCCCATCTGAGTACCCGAGTACCTGTCACAATCCATCTGAGTACCTGTCACAGTTCATCTGAGTACCCGAGTACCTGTCCAAGCCCATCTGAGTACCCAAGTTCCTGTCACAGTCCATCTGAGTACCTGTCAGAGTTTATCTGAATACCCGTGTACCTGTTACAGTTCATCTGAGTAGCCGAATACCTGCCACAGCCCATCGGAGTACCCGAGTATCTGTCACCAGCCCATCGGAGTACCCAAGTACCTGTCACCAGCAAATCGGAGTAACCGGGTACCTGTCTCCAGCCCATCAGAGTACCTAAGTACCTATTTGCAGCCCATGCCTCATAGAATACACCTTGGGGTGTTTGCTTTCCAAAATGGGGTCATTTTGTGGGTAATTCCATTGTCCTGGTGCTCCAGGACCTTCAAAAGTGTGATAGGTAGGAATGAAATGAGATGTGTAATTTATGCTCCTAGAACACCTGAAGGTACTACTTCAATGTTGGGCCTCTGTATATGCCCAGGCTGTGTAAAAGTCTCACACATGTGGTATCGCAATACTCAGGAGTAGCAAAGTGTGTTTTGGGGTGTAATTTTTGCTATATACATGCTATGTGTTAGAAATATCTTATAAATGGACAACTTTGTCTAAAAAAAAATAAAAGATTTTCATTTTCTTTCCACGTTTTCTGAAGACTTGTGTAAAATAAAATAACCATTCAAAAGACTCATAATGCTTCATAGAATATACTTTGGGGTGTTTGTTTTCCAAAATTAGGGCATTTTGTGGGTAATTCCATTGTCCTGGTGCTCCAGGGCCTTCAAAAGTGTAATAGGTCTTTAGGAAATTAGAGGTGTAATTTATGCTCCTAGAACGCCTGACGGTGCTCCCTGCATGTTGGGCCTTTGCATGTGGCCAGGCTGTGTAAAAGTCACACACATGTGGTATCGCCATACTCAGGATGAGTAGCAGAATGTATTTTGGGGTGTCATTTTTGCTATGTACATGCTTTGAGTTAGAAATATCTTATAAACTGACCACTTTGTGTAAAAAAATATATGTTTTAATTTTCTTTCCACGGTTTCCGAAGGCTTGTGGAAAAAAATGAACTGTTTAAAAGACTCATTTTGCCTCATAGAATAGACGTTGGGGTGTTTGATTCCAAAATGGGGTCATTTTGTGGGTAATTCCACTGTCCTGGTGCTCCAGGACCTTCAAAAGTGTGATAGGTAGGAATGAAATGAGATGTGTAATTTATGCTCCTAGAACACCTGAAGGTACTACTTCAATGTTGGGCCTCTGTATATGGCCAGGCTGTGTAAAAGTCTCACACATGTGGTATCGCCATACTCAGGAGGAGTAGCAAAGTGTGTTTTGGGGTGTCATTTTTGCTATATACATGCTATGTGTTAGAAATATCTTATAAATGGACAACTTTGTCTAAAAAAAAATAAAAGATTTTCATTTTCTTTCCACGTTTTCTGAAGACTTGTGTAAAATAAAATAACCATTCAAATGACTCATAATGCTTCATAGAATATACTTTGGGGTGTTTGTTTTCCAAAATTGGGGCATTTTGTGGGTAATTCCATTGTCCTGGTGCTCCAGGGCCTTGAAAAGTGTAATAGGTCTTTAGGAAATTAGAGGTGTAATTTATGCTCCTAGAACGCCTGACGGTGCTCCCTGCATGTTGGGCCTTTGCATGTGGCCAGGCTGTGTAAAAGTCACACACATGTGGTATCGCCATACTCAGGATGAGTAGCAGAATGTATTTTGGGGTGTCATTTTTGCTATGTACATGCTTTGAGTTAGAAATATCTTATAAACTGACCACTTTGTGTAAAAAAATATATGTTTTAATTTTCTTTCCACATTTTCCGAAGGCTTGTGAAAAAAAATGAACTGTTTAAAAGACTCATTATGCCTCATAGAATAGACGTTGGGGTGTTTGATTCCAAAATGGGGTCATTTTGTGGGTAATTCCACTGTCCTGGTGTCCTGGTTAGAGGTGTCATTTATGCACCTAGAACCCCTGACGGTGCTCCCTGCATGTTGGACCTCTCTGTGTGGCCAGGCTGTGTAAAAGTCCCACACATGTAGTATCGCCATACTCATGAGGAGTTGCAGAATGTATTTTGGGGTGTAATTGGAAGTATAAATCAGCAAAAACCCGCGCTTAGGAATTTATATATAGTACAGGTGTGCAGCCTCCCCTAAAAATTGACCCCCTAAAGGGCAATTGGAACCAGAAACATTTAATAATGGGGGATGGTGGCGCTCCCTAAACCTCAAATATGGCAGCTTCAATATGTAGCTTAAAGGAGAGGTATATTATGACAATACATAAAAAATAATATATAAGAAAACCCAATGTGGTAGGGGTAATTGCCTAAAAGGCGGTCCTCCACATGTGCCTGCCGGTCCCTATCTGGCTGTGGCAGTAGTGAAACTGTGAGCAAAAGGTGCCAACTAGGATAATAAATTGTGCCAGTGATCTCGATCAGAAAATGTAAAAATAAAAGTAAACATTTTTTTTTTTATATGAAAGTATATAAAGATTAGTAGAGATAGCATATAGCAGCTGGATCTCTACTAATTTTTATATACTTTAATATAAAAAAAAAGTTTTACTTTTATTTTTACATTTTCTGATCAAGACCGCCTTTTAGGCAATTACCCCTACCACATTGGGTTTTCTTATATATTATTTTTTATATATTGTCATAATATACCTCTCCTTTAAGCTACATATTGAAGCTGCCATATTTGAGGTAATTGGAAGTATGCATATGCTGTGTGTGAGAAATAACTTGTTATTATGACAATTTTGTCAAAAAAAAAAAAAAAAAAATTCTTCTTTTTCCCAAGAATTGTGGGAAAAAATTACAACTTCATAAAAACTCACCATGCCTCTTACTAAATACCTTGGACTGTCATTTGGGGGATATTTGTACTTACCTGACATTTCAGAGCCTCAAGAAATGAGATGACAGTGCATCAGGTCTGATCAGATGTGATCAATTTTCAATGATTTGCACCATAGCTTGTGGACTCTATAACTTTCAAAGAGAATAAATAATATCCACTAATTTGAGTTATTTTTACCAAAGAGATGTAGCAGTATAAATTTTGGCCCAAATTTATGAACAAAAATTACTTATTTGCTAAATTTTATCATAGAAACAAACAAAAAGTGTTTTTTTATTCAAAATTTTCGCTCTTTTTTCACTTATGTCGCAAAAAATAAAAAACCCAGTGGTGATTAAATACCACCAAAAGAAAGCTCTATTTGTATGAAAAAAGAATTTGTTTGGGTAAAGTGTTGCATGACTGAGTAATTGGCATTCAAAGTGTGAGAGCGCTCAAAGCTAAAAATTGGTCTGGGAAGGAAGGGTGTGTATAAATACCCTGCAGGGCTCAACATTTCAAATCCTGAGCTACTAGCCAGGCCTTAAAGGTTACTCGCCACCAGTTGCCCCAACCAATCCCTACCCTGCACCGCCCCCAATCCCCCCCTAAACACGCCCTCGTAAATTATCTCATGAAATGACACTTAAATGTTTTATGCAGAATTAAAGTTACAAAAATAAATATTAACAACTTTATCAGTGCAGCCTCACCTGAGACCCGCCATTGCAGCCTCAGCTCACCTGTGCCATTGCAGCCTCAGCTCACCTGTGCCTGCCATTGCAGCCTCAGCTCACTGTGTCCCCATTGCAGCCTCAGCTCACCTGTGCCCGCCATTGCAGCCTCAGCTCACTGTGCCCCCATTGCAGCCTCAGCTCACCTGTGCCCCCATTGCAGCCTTAGCTCACCTGTGCCCACCATTGCAGCCTCAGCTCACTGTGCCTCCATAGCAGCCTCAGCTCACCTGTGCACCCATTGCAGCCTCAGCTCACCTGTGCCCGCCATTGCAGCCTCAGCTCACCTGTGCCCACCATTTCAGCCTCAGCTCACCTGTGCCCCCATTGCAGCCTCAGCTCACCTGTGCCCCCATTGCAGCCTCAGCTCACCTGTGCCCCCATTGCAGCCTAATCTCACCTGTGCCCCCCATTGCAGCCTCATCTCACCTGTGCAAGAGGATCATCACAAGGAAGCGAGCATGCAAGAGAAAAGCCGCGGGATTACAGAGCGGTTAGCCCACTGTTACAGCTGAGTTTACATTACAAGTGTCTCCCCTCCGCTCGTGGTTACACACAGCCCCGCCCCCTGACCCCGCGCCTGTTATAGATAGAACACATCCCAGCATTGGACTGGCATTCTGTCTATCACTGGTGCAGGGTCAGGGGGCGGGGCTGTGTGTAACCACGAGCGGAGGGGAGACACTTGTAATGTAAACTCAGCTGTAACAGCGGGCTATCCGCTCTGTAATCCCACAGCTTTTCTCTTGCTGCATGCTCTCTTCCCCTGGTGCGATCGATGGGAGAACGGCTCCCGATCAACCCTGCATGCCTGTTGTACTTGCCCCCCCCCCCCCTCTGTGTCCCCAGGCAGCCCAGCTCCTTGCCAGGAACAATTTTCCACTCGCAAAATGCGAGTAGGCGAGTGGAAAATTTGAGGGCTGTACCCTGTATTGAAGTGGTTAAATAATCGTGGGCTGCCATGCCCTTAAAAATGCAGTCTGGAGTGGCACGTTTCTGATAATCGCATGCACCACTAGCGTCTAATCACCCCGAACACGTTTACAGGGCTTACAACCACTTAAAAAGGGAAGACCTGTGTTGCATGTGCAGATGCTTAATCTGGAGCTGCAAGGATGTTAGCATATTTTTGGGCATGAAAACTTTAGGTCAAGGATCTTCAGACTTTCTAACCAAAGGGCCAGTTTACGGTCCTTTAGACTTAATGTGGTTGTAAAGGATGAAGGTTTTTTTACTCCCTCCAAGCCCCCCCCCCCGCCCCCTTTAATACCTTAGCCCCCTCTAGATCCAGCAAAGTGCAAAGTGGGGCTGCTCTGTGCAAAACCACTGCACAGAGCAGGTTAATTATAACATGTTTGTTTTAAAAAAAATAATTAAAAGCCAGCAGCTACACATACTGCAGCTGCTGGCTTTTAATAAATGGACACTTACCTGTCCTGCAGTCCCTCGATGTCGGCACCGCAGCTGATGTCTCCATCAGCTGTTGGGTGCTGCTGCCGCCATTGCGGGTAAGGTAACCCGGCAGTGTAGCCTTTCGGGCGTCACGCCGGGAACCCTATTGCGCATGCGCGAGGCCCCGCTCCTCCCTCCTATTAGCCCGGCCGCGAGGGAGGAGGAGGAGGAAGCCCCGCGGTGACGTCACGGCCACAGCCGGACTTCCAGAAGTGGGAAAGGATACCTGTCAAAGACAGGTATCCTGTCCCACCCCCCCCCCCCCGAAAGGTGCCAATTATGACACCGGAAGGGGGGAGGAATCCGATGAGCGGAAGTTCCACTTTAGGGAGGAGCTCCGCTTTAAGGGGAGCTGGACTGTGACCATTGGGAGTTGAAAATGTCCTGACATCAGTGGGAATAAACAATGCCCCATCTCTGGTTTCAGTGGGAGAAAGAGCGTCCCATCGTTGGTGTCAGTAGGTGGAATAGTGCCCCATCAATGGTGTCAGTGGGAGGAATTGTTCCCTACCATTGGTGTCATTGAGCCCCATTGTTGAAGTCAGTGGGAGGAATTGTTCCCTATCATTGGTGTCAGTGGGAGGAATTGTTCCCTATCATTGGTGTCATTGAGCCCCATTGTTGGTGTCAGTTGGAGGAATTGGTGTCCTTGGGAGAAATTGTGCCCCAACTTTGGTGTCACTGGGGGGGGAATGTTGCCCCTTCATTGGTGTCAGTGCGGGGGCAGATAAAAGCAAGCAAAGGGCCGCAGTTTGGAGACCACTGCTTTAGGTGAACTGATGTGAGGTCTGTAATCAGGAACTGAGCTTACCCAGAAGACAGTGGAGCCAGTCTCCCATAAGCACACCCTGTAAACACCTGTGTGCAGGGCATGTGCACCGCATAATGTGAGTGGGCACTTTTAATATGATTTTTAAATAAAGTTTTTTACACTATAGAAGCTTTTTCTTTCTTCTCTATGATATCTAGTGCATGAGTTAACTGGCAAAATAATGAGGGTGGTCCCGTATGGTTTAATCCCTGGGGTGAAGTGTTTAATGACCCATTGGGTATTAGGGGTTCATGGAAATCTGGTGAGTTTTCTGTTGTGAAGGCCAGAGAACAATAGGGATTGTTGGAAGAAGACCTGTATAGCACAGAGCGCTCTTATTACTTGAGCACTGGACTCTTTTTCAGCACGGACACTTTAATAATAATATTTGTGATTCCAGTCACAATTTATGATTCCGTTTGAGTATATAGCGCTGTGTGTATCCAATTGCAGACTCTGGCCGTACTAGACACACCCAAAAAAAGTCATCATTGTAAACAGGGCATGTCTAGTACGTCCAGTCCTTCTGCTGGGATCCCCCGTCACAGTACATGATAATTCAGCTCCGATGAATCATAGCCGCATTGCTGAGTACATAGAGAAGGTCCTGGCAACAGGAGCTGTCAAAAAAAAAAAAAAAAAGCAGTCTGGCAATGTTTATCAACAACATTGCTCAGCCACAATACAAAAAGAAACATTGTTTCATTTTATAACTTTCTGTTTTTTCATCTAGAGATCAAAAGGGATGAACTTCAATCTGCAGATGAAGACAACCTGACAAGTAAAAAAAATAAGTTTTGTTTGTTTTGTAAATTTCTCTGTTGAACTCCTTATTATCCCTCAGTTTACTCTAGTCAGCTCTAATTAACTCTTTATTCTTCTTCTCCATTCAATTATAATTTTCCTGGTGATTGTTTTTCTATTTTATCAACTAATATTTTAACTTTTTTTTTCAGTTTTTGTTTGCTTTGTTTATTAATATTTTTTACAACTTTTACAGATATTTACACGTCTCACACTGGAAAAAGCTCAACATTGAAAAAACCCTACTTTGTAAATAACTTTGCAATGCTTTGTACCAAAATCATAATTTTGGTGTTGTTTTAAACAGGACAAATTATAGAACAAAATGCATACTTGTTAAAGAAAAAAATTTAAAGTCAGCAGCTACAAATACTGCAGCTGCTGACTTTTAATAATCGGACACTTACCTGCTCCAGGGCCCATCGATGCGGGGGATCGAAGCCCCGCTCGGCCCCCCCTCGGCTCGGCGGCGCCGGCATTGTAACTGTGGGCACCCAGCTGTGACTTCACAGCCGGGCACCCACTGCGCATGCGTGCCGTGATTGGCTGCGCAGTAATCTGGGACCCGTCACCTGTCCCAGATGATTGACAGGAGGGAGAGGATAGAGCTGAGCCCTTCCTGTGCCGAGGGAAGTGATGTCACCAGCCCAGGCACTGAAAGAGGCAGACTACAAGGGACCCCCTAGCAACAGCCATTTAGAGGTGAGGTTTTTTTTTTTTGTTTTTTAGGAATATTAATATTTTTTTTTTTTTTTTTTGTGTGTGCAACCCCACTTTAAGTGCAGTAACACTGTTTATTTTTACCAGTGTTTAACTAACTTTGCTCAAAAAAAGTACCTTTTGTTAAGTTTTATTACGTGTAATTGTCTAAAGATTGTAAAAAAAAAAATCATTGCTGCAGGCCAATATTCACAAGAAAGAAAGCCTTGTCTGTCCTTAAAAAGACAAGGTATGTATTACGTTGTTATCTTAAGCAATGACAAAATTATCGCCGCATAAACAGGCTCATAGCAGACATTTGAAAATTGCTCTGGTCCATAAGGGGGTGAACAGGTGTGAGAGTATACACTATGTGTAGATTGATTGATTTTTTTTTTTTGCAATACCTGAAATCCTACAACCCTGGAATCATCACATTATTTAACAGAATGTTTTCTACCACCAAACCACTAGAGGTCAGTATGTAACCATATTTCATATAGGAGCAACAACATTTCTGTTGTCTTCATTTTAGGTATTCTCTTGATTGATCTGCCAAAACATCTTTTTATAAACTTGCATGTTCAGCTGACCAAGTGCCAGCTCCTTACAATAAAAAGTGATCATATATCTTAGACTGTAAGCTCTAATGAGCAGGGCCCTCTGTTTCCTCCTGTATTGAATTGAACAAACAAGGTAAATGTACTGTCTGCCCCCATGTTGTAAAGCGCTACGCAAACAGTTGGCGCTATATAAATCCTGTATAATAATAATAATAATATGAAATTATCCAAATAATGATAACTCAATATCCAACATAGCTAATTGCTATTTTCCTTGAGTTCAGCTGCTATTTGGTTCGGTAGAATGGTATCTATATATAAAAGAAATGTTGATCAATTGTCTATGGAGTACCTTTAACTTTCCCCCAATGACCAGGCCATGTTTTGCGATACGGCACTGCATCGCTTTAAAGCGGAGGTCCAGCTGAAATATTTTTTTTTTTAAAAGTCATCAGCTACAAACACTGTAGCTGCTGACTTTTAATAAGCACACTTACCTGTCTAGGGTGCCCGCGATGTCGGCCGCCCGAGGCCAACCCATCCATCAGATCGAATCCCGGCGCCGCCATTCGAACTAAGGGAAACAGGCAGTGGAGCCTTGCGGCTTCACTGCCCGTTTCCTACTGCGCATGCGCGAGTCGCGCAGCGCTTTGTGAATAGCCGGCTGTGTTCTGGGACACACACATTCCCCAGAAGACAACGCGAGCAGGAGAAGAATGAAGATCACCGCGGTGTAGAAGGGGGGCAGATTAGGACGATCTGCCTAGCAACAGCCATTTCTGGTAAGTAAAAAAACTTTTTTTCCATTTTTTTTTTCCATATTTTTAGGAGCATTTTTATGTTATTTTTTTTTTATGGTGGACCTCCACTTTAACTGACAATTGCGCGGCCGTGCGATGTTGTACCCAAAACAAAATTGACGTTCCTTTTTTTCCCCACAAATAGAGCTTTCTTTTGGTGGTATTTGATCACCTCTGCATTTTTTTTTTTTTTTACGCTATAAACAAAAATGGCCGTCAATTTTGAAAAAAAAAAAGCAATATTTTTTTACTTTTTGCTATAACAAATATCCCCCAAAAAATATATAAAAAAACTAATTTCTTCCTCTTTAAGCTGATATATATTCTTCTACATATTTTGGTAAAATAAAATCCCAATAAGCGTATATTGATTGGTTTGCGCAAAAGTTATAGTGTCTATAAAATAAAGGATAGATTTATGGCAATTTTTTTATTTTTTTTTCTTATACTAGTAATGGCAGCGATCTGCGATTTTTAGCGGGACTGCGTCATTGCGGCGGACAGACCAGACACCTAACTGACGTTTTTGACACTTTTTTGGGAACCAGTGACATTATTACAGTGATCAGTGCTACAAATATGGGTTAACATCAGGGGCGATCAAGGGGTTAAATGTGTTCCCTGCCCATTGAAATCGATGGGCAGCGTCGCTTTTAACCCGTTTTCAGCCGTTAGCGGGGGTTAAAAGCACCCCGCTAGAGGCCGAAAAGCGCCGCAAAAATGCGCAGACGCCCGGTGCTGCTCAGTTTGAAAGTTCCTTTAGTGAAAGCAGCACACAGTGTACACATAAACACTGGCTAGGCACACATTAACCCTTTGATCGCCCTGTTTAACCCCTTGCCAGCCAGTGTCATTAGTACAGTGACAGTGCATATTTTTAGCACTGAACACGGTATTAGTGTCACTGGTTCCCACAAAGTGTCCAAAAAGTGTCAGATTGTCCGCCGTAATATCAAAGTCCCTGATCACCGCCATTACTAGCCGGAAAAAAAAAGAATAAAAAATAAAAATTTCTGTATAAACTATACGATAGCTTACAGTTTACAGTCGCTATAACTTTTGAGCAAACCAATCAATATACCATTAGTGGGATTTTTTTTTAACAAAAATATGTAGCAGAATACATATTGGCCTAAACTGATGAAGAAATTAGATTTTTTACATTTTTTTTTTATTGGAAATGTTTTATAGTAAAAAATTATATATTTTTTTTTCTAAATTGTTTTTTTTTTTTTGTTTATAGCGCAAAAAAAAAAAAAAAACGCAGTGGTGATCAAATACCACCAAAAGAAAGCTCTATTTGTAGGAAAAAATTACATAAATTTCATTTCATGTACAGTGTCGCATGACCGCACAATTGTCAGTTAAAGTAACGGTCTGGTCATGAAGGGGGGTAAATCTTCCGGAGGTCAAGTGAATTAAAAAAAAAAAGCAAACATTTTTTTATTTTATTCTTTGCATTAGAGCCTAGACACAAATTTTATGTACCACCAAATTACTTGAGTTAGTAGTCAGATAATCTGAACAGCGAGTCAAAAAAAAATGACACCAGTGAATAATAAAATATATCACAGCATTAAATTGAAATAATTTATTACAATTAAAATATAGAACTTTTGTATTAAATTAGATGTAAAGAGTTATTAGAATAAATTACGCCACCAAGTTAATATTTAAGCAGCAATCCCTGAGTCATATGCAGAACACTTCTAAGTGGTTAGCACCTCCTATTTCAAGGCCCCTTTTTTGTTATATATTAGATACCGTCTATACTCGAGTATAAGCCGACCCGAATATAAGCCGAGGCACCTAATTTTACCACAAACAACTGGGAAAACGTATTGACTCGAGTATAAGCCTAGGGTGAGAAATGCGCAGCTACTGTAAGTGGAAAAGAGGGTCAACAATGCCCATTTGCAGCCTCACTGTGCCCATTTGCAGCCATAGGTCCCCTGAACTTCAAACCTCGGTAGTTAAGGGTTCCTAGATGCCCCCTAGCTGCAGTCAAAATTTGGGGTCTCTGGACCCAAAGGGTCCCGAAAAGACATTGCTGCAGATGGACACAGTTGACCGACGACTTTGGGGCCCCGTGTCTCGGGGCCACTTGGTGCTAGGAATCTTTCGATATGTTGTAGTGCTAGTTCCACTGGGTTTGCACACCAAATTTGGGGCTCCTATCACCAAGTGCCCCCGAGATACGGGGCCCAAAATCGGTTTGGAAAATGTCAAGCGCTTTTCTGAAGCAGAGAATGACATTTTCCGAACCGATTTTGGGGCCCTGTATCTCGGGGGCACTTGGTGCTAGGAACCCCAAATTCGGTGTGCAAACCCAGTGGAACTATCACTACAACATATCTAAAGATTCCTAGCACCAAGTGGCCCAGAGATACGGGGCCCCAAAGTCGGTCAACTGTGTCCATCTGCAGCAATGTCATTTCGGGACCCTTTGGGTTCAGAGACCCCAAATTTTGGCTGCAGCTAGGGGGCATCTAGGAACCCTTAAAGCGGTTCGGCACCCATTTCATTTAGTAAATCTCTTTGCCTTCCAAATCAGGCAAAGAGTACTAAATGAAATGTGTTTTTTTTTTTTTTTTTACTTACCTTGTAATCGATGACTTCCTGTCTTCTGTGTCTTCGGGGGTGGGCGGGGTCTTGCGGGGATCCTCGTCACGCCGCACTGTCTCCTGGGATCTGGTGTCATTGATCCCAGGAGTCAGTGTGGGCATCTTCCGAAATCTCGCGAGATTTCGGCCACATCTTCCAAAATCTCCCAAGATTTCGGCCACATCTGCCGAAATCTCGTGAGATGTCGGCAGATGTGCCGTTACTGCGCACGCGCGAGTAACGGCGGTGCATGCTGGGCCATCAACAGTGCCTGTGGGGTTTCACATGCCCACAGGCAAGATGGACCCCAGCAGACAAGAAGAAGACAAGAAGAAGATGAAGACGAAAACCGGCGGCGATCGAGATGGAACATGGAACAGGTAAGTCCCCCAATTGGGCTATATGCCCTAGGCATATAGCCCAAAAAAAAAAAAAAAGTGTGCAGAGTGCAGAACCGCTTTAACTACAGGTCACTAGCACCAAGTGGCCCCGAGATACGGGGGGCCCAAAGTCGGTTCGGAAAATGTCATTCTCTGCTGCAGAAAAGTGCTTGGCTCGAGTATAAGCCGAGGGGAGGGGGGCATTTTCAACACAACAAAATGTGCTGAAAAACTCGGCTTATACTCGAGTATATACGGTAATTAGTAGTCACTAAGATCGCCATCGGCGGTCACCACACCCAACAGGCT
This sequence comes from Lithobates sylvaticus, assembly GCA_028564925.1. NCBI lineage: Eukaryota > Metazoa > Chordata > Amphibia > Anura > Ranidae > Lithobates > Lithobates sylvaticus. The sequence goes on from CM053029.1 coordinate 585,972,628, forward strand.
GAAAACATGATGAAAAAAACCCCCAAATGCCTTTGGGAAGGGGGGTAATTTATAGTAGAATATTCTGTCTCTGTGTAGCCCCAATGCACTCCCCCAGCCCCTTAGGCTGGTCACTCACTGTACATATTTCAGGCGAAGATGCTGTCAGTGGGTGGCGGCACCTCCCACCCAACATCCCGAAAAAAGAAAAAAAAACACAAATTGGGGTAGAAATGTGTCTGCAGAACAGCGACCACATCCAATCAGATGAAGGCACTGTTCAGGTTTTTTTAAAACCGATGGGGTCAGCTGTCAAAATACAACAGGGAGATTCCTCCATCTGGGCTATATAGCGTGGATGGAGGAACCTGTTAGATAAATGTATGTGTATGACCGCAGCTTTACTCCCAAGAGTCCCTATTTTTGATTATATTTCATCCATGCTGAGAGAATAGTACCCACCCTATGAGGTACACCATATTGCCAAAAGTATTGGGACGCCTGCCTTTACACACACATGAACTTTAATGGCATCCCAGTCTTAGTCCGGAGGGTTCAATATTGGGTTGGCCCACCCTTTGCAGCTATAACAGCTTCAACTCTTCTGGGAAGGCCGTCCACAAGGGTTAGGAGGGTGTCTATGGGAATGTTTGACCATTCTTCCAGAAGGGCATTTGGGAGGTCAGGCACTGATGTTGGACGAGAAGGCCAGGCTCGCAGTCTCCGCTCTGGCAGCACAGTGGTGTAGTGGGTAGCACTCTCACCTAGCAGCAATAGGGCCGCTGGTTCAATTCCTGACCACGACACCAACTGCCTGGAGTTTGCATGTTCTCCCTGTGCCTGCGTGGGTTTCCTCCGGGTACTCCGGTTTCCTCCCACACTCCAAAGACACGCTGGTATGTTAATTAATCCCTGTCTAAAAGTTGGCCAAAATATGTGTTTGTAAGCGTGTCGGGACCCTACGGGGTAAAGGGCCGCGCTATACCGCAGATGGATACTGGCGGCAAAAAGCGCCCTCAGGCGATTCAGTTTGCATAGGTAGCGCTATACAAGTCACTCATTCATTCATTCGTAATTCATCCCTAAGGTGTTCTATCAGGTTGAGGTCAGGACTCTGTGCAGGCCAGTCAAGTTCCTCCACCCCAAATTTACTCATCCATGTCTTTATGGACCTTGATTTGTGCACTGGTGCGCAGTCATGCTGGGACAGGAAGGGGCCGTCCCCAAACTGTTCCTGCAAAGTTGGGAGCATGAAATTGTCCAAAATGTCTTGGTATGCTGACGCCTTAAAAGTTCCCTTCACTGGAACTAAGAGGCCAAAAACAACCCCTGAAAAAACAACCCCACACCATAATCCCTCCTCCACCAAATGATTTGAACCAGTGTGCAAAGTCCATAAAGACATGGATGAGTGAGTTTGGGGTGGAGGAACTTGACTGGCCTGCACAGAGTCCTGACCTCAACCCGATAGAAAACCTTTGGGATGAATTTGAGTGGAGACTGTGAGCCAGGCCTTCTCATGCCACATCAGCGCCTGACCTCACAATTGCGCTTCTGGAAGAATGGTCAAACATCCCCATAGACACACTCCTAAACCTTGTGGACGGCCTTCCCAGAAGAGTTGAAGCTGTTATAGCTGCTAAGGGTGGGCCAACTCAATATTGAACCCTACGGACTAAGACTGGGAGGACATTAAAGTTCATGTGCGTGTAAAGGCAGGCGTCCCAATACTTTTGCTAATATAGTGTATATTACCATCCAGGGTTGCACCGATACCGTTTATTTTTTTTTTTACCTATGAGTACGATACATTCAGTCAAGTACTCGCCGATACCAAGTACTGATACCTTTTGCATGTGGACTACTTCAACTGCCCTGCTGCTCTGCTGCCTCTAAACGCGAGTGGGTTCCGGCCCTGCTGCAAACAGGAACACGAGCAGAGGAAAAATGGTCTGGATGGCGGAACTCCAATGCAATCTCTTTTATTGATGAATAACCATAATCCTTACAGCAAACAGAGGTGAACTACAAGGATAAACTGACGCGTTTCACACATACATATGGTGCCATAGCTAAAAATATTGAACACATATGCAGGTATATATATATATATATATATATATACACAGGGTCTAACAGGTGAGTCATCTGTACACAATAGGGCAGAGCTGGGCAGCATTAGTAGCAGCACTTCACACTGAGATATTGGGACACAGCACAGGACTAAAACCTCAAGGGACAAGGGAATTTAAACCAGGATAGTTGGCAAGTATGAAGCAGCTGCTTTGGGCCCCACAACAATGACAGGGCCCAGGGCAGCTGCCCCTTTTGCCCTGTCTTAAAAACGGCCCTGTATACACTTCATTAATTAAAGTTTAATAGTCCATAGTTCCTGGCCATTTTGATTCATTCATCTTTTGGAGGGAGGTTTTTTTTTCCCAATGTGATATATATCTATATTGGTTTACTATGGTTTGACATGGGTGGATGGACGTTGCCATTATGTCGGTCACTCCTTGATGATATCTCCTGTTCCACTGCAGCTTTTTAACCGCTTGCCGACCGCCTCACGCAGATATACTGTGGCAGAATGGCACGTACAGGAAAACTAACGTACCTGTACGTTGCCCTTTAAGAGGCGGCCTGCAGGCGCGTGGCAAGCTCCCTGAGTCGGGCCGCGGGTCCTGCGGACTCGATCGCTGCGTTGATACCTGCGATTGTCTCACGGAGAGGAAGAACGGGGAGATGCTGATGTAAACAAGCATCTCCCCGCTCTGCCTAGTGTCACTGATCTCTGCTCCTTGTGATTGGCCACGCCCCCCACAGTTAGAAACACTCCCAAGGACACACTTAACCCCTACACCGCCCCCTAGTGGTTTACCCCTTCACTGCCAGTGTCATTTACACAGAAATCAGTGCATTTGTATAGCACTGATTGCTGTATAAATGACAACGGTCCCAAAAATGTGTCAAAAATGTCTGATGTGTCCACCATGATGTCGCAGTCACAACAAAAATCGCTGATCACCGCCATTACTAGTAAAAATAAAATATTAATAAAAATGCCATAAAACTATCCCCTATATTGTAAACGCTATAACTTTTGCACAAATCAATAAACGCTTATTTTTTTTTTTTTTTACCAAAAATATGTAGAAGAATACATATCGGCCTAAACTGAGGAAAAAAAATGTTTTTTTTATATATTTTTGGGGGATATTTATTTCAGCAAAATGTAAAAAATATTGTGTTTTTTTCAAAATCGTCGCTCTTTTTTTGTTTATAGCGCAAAAAATAAAAACCGCAGAGGCGATCAAATACCACCAAAAGAAAGCTCTATTTGGGGGGGGGGAAAAAAACGTCAATGTTTGTTTGGGAGCCACGTCGCACGACCGCGCAATTCTCAGTTAAAGCGAAGCAGTGCCGAATCGCAAAAAGTGCTATGGTCAGGAAGGGGGTAAATCCTTCCGGAGCTGAAGTGGTTGTAAACCCTTACAAACCACTTTGACCTACAGGTAAGCCTAGATTAAGGTTTACCTGTAGGTCCAATAAATATCTCCTAAACCTACACGGTTTAGGAGATATTTAGAAAAAAACAGGCACCGCTGTCTACGGCGCACAGCGGCGCGCAGGTGCACTGACCATGCCGGAGATCACGATGATATGCCGCTCTTGTGCGCAGGAGTGACGTCATCGCGACTCCAGCGAATGACAGCGCTGGAGCAGCGAGACCCGGAAGTCACTCCGGGATTGATGGTGGCAGAGGAGGACGTGGACGAGGGTCGCTTCGGGGGCTTCGTTCTCAGGTAGGTTGTTCATAATGAGCTAGTATGCTATGCATACTAGCTCATTATGCCTTTGCCTTGCAGGTTCCGTTTTTTTTTCCAAGGACGCTTTACTTCCTCTTTAAGCCGGCACTTTATATATATATATATATATATATCGGCAAATTTGTAGTCACACTTTTGTATCTATGTCCATATACCTTTTTTGGCTTCTACGTATCGGGATAATCTATCTCTGACGGGTGGCAATTTCTCTTTGAGCTATATGCAGAGGTCTTATGTAACGGGTATGTATGTTATGGCTTTAGAGATATATCTATATATATATATATATATATATATATATATATATATATATATATATATAGATCTTGCTGTTTTTTTGGTTGACAATCTATCCATCAATTTATCCATCTAAAGCCTCAAAAGCTAATATTTATAAATTTTTGGATTGGAAGATTCATTATGATTTTCATACAATTTCTTTATATAAACACTTTCTTCTTTTTTCTAAACAGGCGATAAGAGTCATGTATATATTCTTGTTTGAAGGTCACACATATATTATGTATATATACAATTCCCTCTAATCGATCGGTATGTGGTTATGTACCCCTTTTGTGTTGCCCTTTCCACGTTTGTTGGTTGGGTTCATTTATGTACCTATTGATCGATTGAATTTTTCTATAGTAATGGTAGTCCCTGATAACTATGAGATATTTATGTATAGTTTTTTGATGTTTATGTTTATAGATTAATTTTTGAACAATTTTATCCACATATTTCTCATGACCTTTTCTGTGTTATGTGTGATGATTGATTGTTTTATTTTATTCATGGTCAAGGAGCCGACTGGCTCTAAATTGATTGTTGTATTGACAACATCTGAACGGACACACAGGTTGGCCTTTTATCAATTAAGTGACTGATTGGTCGTTGTCAACGCCCTACAGATCTACTTGTATGTATACAGGCATACCCCACTTTTAAGTACACAATGGGGGTTTGTTTACTAAAGCTGGAAAGTGCAAAATCAGGCTCACTTCTGCATAGAAACCAACGAGCTTCTAACCCCAGCTTGTTCAGTTAAGCTTTGGTAATAAAACCTGGAAGCTCATTGGTTTCTATGCAGAAGTGAGCCTGATTTTGCACTTTCCAGCTTTAGTAAATAACCCCCATTGTGTACTTAAAACTGGGGTATGCCTGTACTATATATATACCTGCATATGTGTTCAATATTTTAAGCTTTGATTAAAGTGGGGTGCCCCTTAAAAATTTTTAAAGTCAGCAGCTACAAATACTGCAACTACTGACTTTTAATAATCGGACACTTACCGTATATACTCGAATATAAGCCGAGATTTTCAGACCCTTTTTTAGGTCTGAAAGTCCACCTCTCGGCTTATATTTGAGTCACCGCCGTCTGCCTACATGAACAGCATGTCATGCAGACAGACGGCGGTGTTCAAAAGCCGCGCCGCCTCCTCCCGCCCATCCGTGATAGGCAGACACTAATTTTCCCAGCAGTACAGTGTTCCGCCTATCACGGATGGCCTGTAATTCTCATCTCATGGACGAGGATGAGAGAATATCCGTGATAGGCGGAACACTGCGCACTGACTGCTGGGAAAAAAGTGTTCCTCCTATCACGGACGAGGAGGCGCGGCTTTTAAATTGTAATGGCGCCTGTAATACACGCTGTGGGGAAAACAGAGCGGGACCGGACCCCGGACCCAGGGCCGAGGACACAGGACCCCGGACCCACGGATCGGCGGATCGGCACAGGTAGGCTGCAATGGGGACACGGGGGGGTCTGTACAGGGGACATTCAGATTGGCATTGCTGACCCTTTTTCCACTTACAGTAGCTGCTGCATTTTTGCCCCTCGGCTTATACACGGGTCAATACGTTTCCCCATTTTTTTTGTGGTGATTTAGGGGCCTCGGCTTATACTCGGGACGGCCTATACTCGAGTATATACGGTACCTGTCCCAGGGTCCAGCGATGCGGTGGAACGAAGTCCAGCGCTCGTTCCCCGCTCCGCTCGGCGGCGCCGGCATTCTTACTGTGGGTATCCAGGCTGTGGCTTCACAGCCGGGCACCCACTGCGCATGCGCGAGCAGCGCCGCGATACGCCGCGCAGTCATCTGGGACCTGTCACGTGTCCCAGATGACTGACTGCGCCGAGGGAAGTGATGTCACCAGCCCGGGCACTGAAGGAGGCAGACTACGAGGGACCCCCTAGCAACAGGCATTTAGAGGTGAGTTAAAAAAAAAAATTCTAATTAGTTATTTTATCTTTGAATTTTAAGCAATTTTTTTTTTCTTGGAGGGAAACACCACTTTAAGCACCATATGTAGGTGCGAAACACGTCAGCTTATCTTTGTAGTTCCCCTGTTTGCGGTAAGGATCATGGTTATTCATCAATAAAAGAGCTCAATAAAAGAGATTGCATTGGATCGCAGTCATCCAGCCCCTTTTTCTCTTCTACTGATACCTTTGCGGTGGGATTTCAGCCCATACAAAAGGAATGGGCTCAAATCGCACTGCAAAGAATCACATGCGATTTGAACAGCAATGCGTTGCGATTCCTGTCCGGATAGAATGAGGTTTCCCCCCCACCCCTCCTGTATGAACCCAGGCTGAAGTCACTATGACAAGCCTGGGTTCACACAGGAGCGGTGGGGGGGAAACCTCATGCGATTCGGACAGGAATTGCACCGTATTCTTGTTCAAACCACATGCGATTCTTTGCAGTGTGATTTGAGCTCATTCATTTTGCATGGGCTCAAATCGCACCGGAAAGGTATCGGTTTCAGGTATCAGAGCATTTGGACAGGTACGAGTACTTGTGGAAATGCTTAGCATTGACACCAGTATTGGTGCAACTCTAAATACATCTCCTAGGACAGAGTTCTTACACGGGGGCGGGGGAGGTATTTCATGTTGCTACACAAAGATATGGAGCCGGTGTACGCCATATGTTTTCGTATAAACTCTCTCATATCTCAGCATATTTTTCTGCGCTCGGTTTCTTCCTGCACACCGTCTTTCCCAAAGGTTTTCTCTTCCTCATCTTCCCTCCCTTCTTCGACCATTTGCCTTTATTCTGGTCTTTCCTCTTGTGGTAGGGTGGTTGGACCAAGCGGTCAACGTTGTCATCAACAGAGAAGACCAAACTTTCTTTGCCTGTAAGATGCATAGTCTGCTCCTCCAGCATAGCCGTTTCCTTTTCTGCGGCTTCCAGCACTTCCTCCTCGGGATGATCCATCTTCTACAACAAACATACACAATCATGGTGGCAAAATAAAAACAGTATCTGTGATCTTTTTAACATAGTTAGCACACAGTATGACAGCTCAGTGATGTCCCTCCTTCTACTACAAGAGGTCTCAAGTGTAGTAGAACATTTAAAGGGCAAGTTCACCTTTACAGAAAAATCTGTAAGGTGAACTTACACAGGACGCCCTCCTCACCGCCACCGCCAACCCCCCTTCCCCACCCCCTCTCAGTACCACCAGGTTAGGAGAGGGTCCTCTTCACCACTCTTTCTGACAGTATTATACGTGTTATATATATATATATATATATATATATATATATATATATATATATATACACACACATGGTTAAGCTCCACTGAATACCAGTATATCATACTAAAGTTTATCTCTGGTATCTGTGTTACATGCATGAGCTATACACATATTCTTGACTGTTTATGTAGCGGTGCTATTGTCTATTTTGATATCTCCTAAAACAGGCAACGGCAAGAGGAATGCAGAGGGACAGGCTGGAGTTTTAGCCTCTGCATTTCTCTTGCCATTACTATAAATAAACCAGCCGTCTCCTTCATAGTTGTTGTCGGATTGCCCATGGCAGGAGTGAGGGGGCAACCTAATAACAAGGGTTAGAAACCACCTAGAGACATGGGACAAAGTACTACATGTGCGTTGTCCCATAGGGGACAGAATTGTAAAATAAAAAATTATAATAATTGATTTTCTCCAAACCAATGAAATCAGATTCAACCATCATCATCAAAGGTCATCAACAGAACCTTTTAGATGAACAGAGGGTGTGACTATGAGCAGAGAGGTGAAACTTTCCAAAATAGGGCATGAGTTTAAAGGTCATACGGTGATTAGTTTAAAAAAAACGTATAATTTAAACAGTTGGTGATCTGCATAGAATTATCTTTGGTATAATTTAGCCATCAGAGAGCTACCCTTTTAACCCTGAGAGACATTGGTGGGGTAATGCTACCATGATCAGACAGTGAAGGGCTCCTGTCACCTAATTTTATTTCTGTCCTCTATAAACCATGGAGGTGCCTCCTGTGATGTGTCACAAGGACAAACACTGCAGTTTTGGTTACTGAAGCCCCCCGATTCCCTTGTGAAGACTGAGGAGAAGAATAAATTCAATACCTTCGCCATCTCCCCATCCATTGTAACCAGATGTCCTTCCTCATTCTTTATGGGGCCAATATGGTCTGTCCTCCCTTTTTTACTGTTTACATACTTAACCACTTCCCGCCCAGTCAATAGCAGATTGACATCCGGGAAGTGGTTCAGTTATCCTGACTGGGCTTAATACGACATCCTTCAGGATAACATGCCACCGCACGCCCGTGGGGGCGCGCATCATGGCGATCGGTGGAGCGGTGTGTCAGTCTGACACACCGCTCCACTGATCTCGGTAAAGTGCCTCCGGCGGACCACACTGGACCACCAGGGACTCCACTAGGACCACCAGGGAAGGGGGCAACATGTGGATGGCCAGATATGTACCCCCTTACCATCCACATGTTCAAATGAATGCCCAATCTGTGCCAATCAGTGCACACAAATGGGCATTGATTGGCACCAGTATGTAATAAAAGAGAACAGTGATGCCCAGCAATGCCACCCATCAGTGTCATCAGTGCCACCCATCAGTGCTACCTATCAGTGCCCATCCATGCCCATCAGTGCCCGCCCATCAGTGCCCATCCATGCCACCTATCAGTGCCACCCATAAGTACCCATCAGTGCCACCCATAAGTGCCGCCTATGAGTGCCCATCAGTGCCACCTATGAGTGCCCATCAGTGCCACCTATGAGTGCCCATCAGTGCTGCATACGAGTGCCACCTATCTGTGCCCATCAGTGCTCATCATCAATGCCCATTAGTGCCACCTTATCAGTGCCACCTCATCGGTGCCGCCTTATCAGTGCCCTTCAGTGCAGTCATATCAGTGCCCATCATTGAACGAGAAAACGTACTTATTTACAAAAAAGATTAACAGAAAAAAAAACGGTCTTTTTTTATTTGTTGCCCAAAAAATAAAAACCGCAGAGGTGATCAAATACCACCAAAAGAAAGCTCTATTCGTGGGAACAAAATGATAAAAAATTTGTTTGGGTACAGTGTAGCATGACCGCGCAATTGTCATTCAAATTGCGACAGCGCTGAAATCTGAAGATTTGCTTGGGCAGGAAGGTGTATATGTGCCCGGTATTGAAGTGGTTAAAGAATTTCTTGGGATTTTTTTTTTGCTCTCCTTCGCTATGTGTCTTTCATGTTCTATCTTAGCCGTCCTTATTGCACCCTTACATTTCTTGTTGAATTCTTTATAAAGTCTGAATGCTGATGATGATCCCTCAACTTTGTATTTTTTGAAGGCCTTCTCCTTTGCTTTTACTTAAAGCAAGGTTGATTTACTAAAAAACTAAGTGCAAAATCTGGTGCAGCTCTGCATAGAAACCAATCAGCTTCCAGGTTTTATTGTCAAAGCTCAACTGAACAAGCTGAAGTTAGAAGCTGATTGGCTACTTTGCACAGCTGCATCAGATTTCGCACTCTCCAGTATTAGTAAATCTACCCCCATAGTGTGCTTGTGTCTCAGTGTTTTCACTAGTGAAAATTGGGGTCGATTTACTAAAGATAAATCCACTGTTCTTAGAAGTTCAGTCGCTGTAGATCTGAGGGGAATATCTGAAATGAGGTGAAGCTCTGCTGATTTCTATGATCGAATCATGTGCAAGCAAAAATGCTGTTTTCTACTGTCCTTGCATGTCCCCCCCCCCAGATCTACAGTGACTGCATTTCCAAGTGCACTTGCAGTGAACTTCTAAGTGCACTTGTAGTGCACAGTGGATTTGCCTTTAGTAAATAACCTCCTAAAGTGGTGTTTCCCCCTAAAAAAAAAAAAAAAAAAGGCTTCAAATTCCCAAAAAAAAATACAAAATAAAATAATTGGAAAAATATATATTTTTTTACATAACTCTAAATGCCTGTTGCTAGGGGGTCCCTCGTAGTCTGCCTCCTGCGTTGAAGGGCTCCCCAGTCATCTGGGACCTGTCACGTGTCCCAGATGACTGTGCGGCGTATCACGGCACGCGGTGCCACTCGCGCATGCGCAGTGGATGCCCGGCTGTGAAGCCACAGCCGGGTGCCTACAGTTGCAATGCCGTCGCCACTGAGCGGATCGGGGGGAGAGCAGAGCTTCGACCCCCCGCATCGCTGGACCCTGGAACAGGTAAGTGTCCGATTATTAAAAAATAGCAGCTGCAGTATTTGTAGCTGCTGATTTAAAAAAATATTTTTTTGAGAGATACACCTCTTAAATCTATGTCTGTACATTTGTTTAAAACAACAAAAAAAAAAAGTTAAATGCACTTACCACAGGCGTCTCTCCAAGCTGGATTTGTAACCATATATTCAATCTTTGGCTCCAGTCACCAGGAGGATCAACTTCCCACAGGCGTTCCTGTTCCTTAGGATTATCCATAAGAAATCTTCCACACACTTGGGGAAAAAATGTAATAGAACCATTTGATCAGCTTTACTATGCCAATAAATTCAGTCTCTAATAACGCATGGCAAGAGCAATGATGTGCATTAGTGTATATCCCGCCATAAAATTTTAAGATTTAAGATTTTGGGCTGGTATTGCGCATTTTTATTATAGCGCTGACCACCATCCAAGTCCCTTTAAATATATCTACTTGTCTCTTGGGCCTGGTGGAAACACTGGCCCCCAGTCATGTTGCCAGGACATCTTTAGGCCTCCTTTTATTCTACTCTAGGAACTTCCTCACTTCCTGATGACGCGCACTCTAACCTGAAATGCATAGAAGCGAGGCCTGACACTCATTGCGCACGCCGCGAGTCATTTAGCGGCGTCCAACCGGCTTCTGCTTTCCCTTGAGCGGATTATTTTTGATCCTATGCTGGACTATGTAAGTGCTAATTTTAGAGGGCGGGCGTCTGCATTAAATCGGAGCTGTTTTTAGCGGTTTTAACTTTGACTGGGCCATTCTGACACATGAATATGCTTTGATATAAACCATTCCATTGTAGCTCTGGCTGTATGTTTAGGGTCGTTGTCCTGCTGGAAGGTGAATCTCCGCCCCAGTCTCAAGTCTTTTGCAGACTCCAACAGGTTTTCTTCTAAGATTGCCCTGTATTACTTTTCTGTTAAAAAAATAAATAAAAAAAGATTGTCCTGTATTTGGCTCCATCCATCTTCACTACAACTCTGACCAGCTTCCCTGTCCCTGCTGAAGAAAAGCACAACTTGATGCTGCCACCACCATGTTTCACAGTGGGGATGGTGTGTTCAGGGTGATGTGCAGTGTTAGTTTTCCGCCACATATTGCGTTTTGCTTTTAGGCCAAAAAGTTACATTTTGGTCTCATCTGACCAGAGCACCTTCTTCCACATGTTTGCTGTGTCCCCCCACATGGCTTCTAGCAAACGGAAAACGGACTTCTTATGGCTTTCTTTCAACCATGTCTTTCTTCTTGCCACTCTTTCATAAAGGCCAGGTTTGTGGAGTGCACGACTAATAGTTGTCCTGTGGACAGATTCTCCCCCCTGAGCTGTGGATCTCTGCAGCTCCTCCAGCGTTACCATGGTCCTTGGCTACTTCTCTGATTAATGCTCTCCTTGCCCGGCCTGTCAGTTTAGGTGGACGGCCATGTCTTGGTAGGTTTGCAGTTGTGTCATAGTCTTTCCATTTTCGGGTGATGGATTGAACAGAGCTCCGTGAGATGTTCAAAGCTTGGGATATTTTTTTATAACCTAACCCTGCTTTAAACTTCTCCACAACTTTATCCCTGACCTGTCTGGTGTGTTTCTTGGCCTTCATGATGCTGTTTGTTCCCTTAAAGGGAATGTAAACCCTCATGGTTTTTCACCTTAATACGTTCTATGAAAAACCTTCTGTAGTGCTGCAGCCCCTCAGCACCCCCGTTTTACTTACCTGAACGCTGTCTTTTACCGGCCGGGAACGAGCACACCAGATCTAGCTGGTGTCTCGTTTCCTGATTGGATAGATTGATAGCAGCGCAGCCATTGGCTCCCGCTGCTGTCACTCAAATCCAATGACGCGGGCCGAGTCCGGCTTTCTGTGTGAATACACGCAAAAGCAGGACTCGGGAACGTGCCCACATAGGTGTCCACCAAGGAGAGCGCTTCTCGAACGTGGACACCCAATGCGAGAAAGAGCTACCAGCGCCACCGGGGGACCCCAGAAGAGGATGATCGGGGCCACTCTGTGCAAAACGAACTGCACAGTGGAGGGAAGTATGACATGTTTGTTATTTAAAAAAAATAAAATAAAAAATTTGAGGGTTTACAACCCATTTGAGTTCGCTAACAAACCTCTGAGGGTTCACAGAACAGCTGTATGTATACTTAAATTAAATTACACACAGGTGGACTCTATTTACTAATTAAGTGACTTCTGAAGGCAATTGGTTCCACTAGATTTTAGTTGGGGGCATCAGAGTAAAGGGGGCTGAATCCAAATGCACACCACACTTTTCAGATATTTATTTGTAAAAAAAAAATTGAAAACCAAATTATGTGCCACTTTGTGTTGGTCTACCACAAAAATCCCAATAAAATACATTTATGTTTTTGGTTGTAACATGACAAAATGTGGAAAAATTCAATGGGTATGAATATTATTTTAAGGCACTGTATTTTGTTTTATTCTATTCTTTTATTTTGCATTTTATTCTATTCTATTCTTTTGTTTTCATTATGTTCTATGCTATTATATTCATTTCTATTATTTAATGTTCTATTTTATTCTATTCTCTTCTATTTTATTCAATTCTAGTCTATAAATGTTGTGTCTAAACTTATTTTTTTACTTATATTTTTCTGCATACGCATTTTCTGGAGCCATTGCCCTTTAAAGTCCCGCCAGAGGGTCTTCTGTTGTTTTCTGTGTTTTATATTAGGCATGTGGGCAATCTCTCCTATTCCCCACTAGAATTGAACTATTCCACATATTCTATAAAGCAGCCCAAGTAGGAATCATCATCTTATTTCACTTTTACACCTTACTGTATTTATTGCAATATGTTTTGATTTAAAATTCATATAATTTGTTTCATTTAAATTTATTTTGGATTTGTTTAAATTCGTTACTATTGCGATTCGGAAATTCGGATGAATCAAAAACTCTGAATAACGAAAAATGTGTCCGAATTTCGATTCGTAATAAAACAGATCGCACGTGTCTAGTATAGGGCACAATCTGCAACCCTGTGGCTACTATGCAGTTGCAAAGTTTTGCTCCGACTCAGCCACAAGATATGCTGAAAGCTATTTTAATGCACCAGAACCTCATGCCAAGGCCACCAATCTATGTCATTAATGTACCACACAGGATAGAAGGATATTTCCTACCTCTCAGCATTAATAGACAATAAAACACTGGTCACTGGTGTTATTTTTACAATGAAATAGCATGTTTTGAAGCATAAAAAAGGAACATGTTAGGTTTTGGTTTTAGGTTTTCTTACCATGATACATGTCGGAAGAAATGGGAAAGCTGATACCCAAAGCAACTTCCTTGGCAAACATCTGGCAGAAGTCTTGTAACATAGTCATTCCAAAACCGTGTTTCCGCCATTTTTTCTGCACATAGATTGTGTCCAGCACAGGTAACATGTAACACTGACTGCCCCGATTACACAGACTTCCTGGGAAAAAATAGATAAAAAATTCTAAGAGGACAGCCCACATCTGCATTGTAAAGCTCTTCGTCAACACAAAATAGCTTAATAGGCCACTAATATCATCCTTCAGATTGCCAAATCAAAAACAGGATTTTTGTAATTACCATCAAATTATCTCGTTGGAGTAAATTGAGGGCCACCGCTTGATGATACGCAACGTAGGGTTATGCTGCCTACAGGAAAAATGGGCACTGGGTACATAATATGATAATACTATACACTGTCACTGTATTAATGACACTGGCTGGGAAGGGGTTAACATCTTGGGTAATCAGGGGGTTAAGTATGTGCCTAACAAGTGTTAATTTCTGTAATGTGTGCTGCTTTTTTACAAAAAATGTCTGTTTCTTCTGCTTGATTTGCAAGCAGAAGAAACACAGATCGTTCTGTAAAGAGCCCTGTGTAAAGGGTTCTAAGTTGTGAATGGACACAGCTGATCATCAGTTTCTGGCCATGAATCATTGGCCGAGACCTGCTGACAAAATCCTGCTGTGCCTAATCACAGTGGGAGTCGGCGGGCAGGGGGGGGGGGGGGGGGGGCTTTTGCGTGCCCTGTACCCAGAAGAGGCCAGCGACTCACAGGTATACGTCGCTGTGCCTGCATGGGTCGCCCATCCACAGTACACTGTGGTGGGTGGTCCTTAAATGGTTAACGGGAAAAGGATGCATGTAAGCAGGTGGATGTCACATGTTTTATATTTGTTGAAAATGTTCTACTGTTTTCTAGTTGATGTATGTGGTTAGAATTTGGAGTAAACATGTAGCACTGCTTAGCTTTCCCTGCTTAGGTGGTACTCCCTGGGAGGTAAGGGTTAACTCTGCTGTCCAGGTCTTCCCGGGCTTTTTGGGGAAGTACCGCCCTCTGCTGGGGCAAACACATAAAAAGGAGGGAACCACCTCTTGGGGGTGCCACGGTTAGTAAGACAGCTGGAGGTTCAGTTCCATCTCTCCCCATCCAAGGTACAAGAAGGCTGTTAGGATGTGATTTGCCATTTTGCACTTAACCACCTCCTGGGGAAGCCAAGTCGGAGTTCCAGGGTAGGTATCTACACTGATAACACAGGAATCCGAAAAAAAACGCCCCTATTCGGACACCTTCCACCGCGCCCAGGTGTTACAGGCCCTAAACTATAGCTGCCACTTTAACATAAATTATAAAGGTGAATTTGCGTGAAAAAATCTTAAATTAAAAAGACTTATAACAAATAGTGGCGCTGCAATATATATCACACTTCTATACACACAATATTCCAGTGATAAAATGTAGATATAATAAACTCAACATATATGTGTATAATAACTCAACACACCATAAAGTGCCCGGTGCTATATATAAACATATGAGAAAAACATAAAAAATATATATAATATATAAAAAAATGATATATGTATATGTAAGATGATTAGCAACGGCCAATCAAACTCAAGCAGAAAATAAAGTTCAAATAACCGCTTGTGGTTAGTGCAAAAGTTCCATAAATCAATACTTGAAGTGAAATAAATCAATCAAATAAAATCTTCTGTGCTCTTCCACCACACCACAGTGACTTGTGCCTCCTCCCCAAAAGAAACGCACTCACCACAAAGGTATGCCCACACTTTCGTGAAGGGCCACTGCGCATAAAGGTCCCTCCAAGGGGGGTCAATCGAATTCCCACAGATCGAATGATATGATTGCTTAATTGGTTGGCTGGTTAGGCGTCACCAGTGACAGCTCCTCTCCTCCAAGACATGCTTGGAGGAGAGGAGCTGTCACTGGTGACGCCTAACCAGCCAACCAATTAAGCAATCATATCATTCGATCTGTGGGAATTCGATTGACCCCCCTTGGAGGGACCTTTATGCGCAGTGGCCCTTCACGAAAGTGTGGGCATACCTTTGTGGTGAGTGCGTTTCTTTTGGGGAGGAGGCACAAGTCACTGTGGTGTGGTGGAAGAGCACAGAAGATTTTATTTGATTGATTTATTTCACTTCAAGTATTGATTTATGGAACTTTTGCACTAACCACAAGCGGTTATTTGAACTTTATTTTCTGCTTGAGTTTGATTGGCCGTTGCTAATCATCTTACATATATAATTTTTTTATATATTATATATATTTTTTATGTTTTTCTCATATGTTTATATATAGCGCCGGGCACTTTATGGTGTGTTGAGTTATTATACACATATATGTTGAGTTTATTATATCTACATTTTATCACTGGAATATTGTGTGTATAGAAGTGTGATATATATTGCAGCGCCACTATTTGTTATAAGTCTTTTTAATTTAAGATTTTTTCACGCAAATTCACCTTTAGGTATCTACACTATTGACAATGGACTAAAATTATTTTCACACCTATTCAAGGTATGACTACCTCAAAGGGTAGAAAAGGCCACCAGAAAGATAACTAAGGGGTTCTTAGAAGACTATGTACAGTACAGGAATGATGATGAAGACATCTTTGTTGAACTGTTCATATATTACTTTAACATAATTAATACTAACACTTCTGCTAATACTAGTACACATGGTCGGACTTTTCGGGCAGAAAAAGTCCGATGGGAGCTTTTCATCGGATATTCCGACTGTGTGTATGCCCGATCGGACTTTTTTTATCGGCATTTCCGACGGACTTAGAGAACATGTTCTAAATTCTCGTCTGTATGGTGTTCTGACGCAAACCTCACGCATGCTCTGCGAGATGGAAGCGCTCGGTCTGGTAAAACTAGCGTTCGTAATAGAGATAGCACATTCCTCACGCTGAAATTTTTAAAATAGTTTAATGCAGCTCATTCTCTTCTTCTTTATAATACTAGAAGAATGAAGTTGTTTTGCTGCTGATATTCACACAGAGTTGTCACAAACTGATTTCTTTATTATTTCTCGTGATCTCATGAATAATCTTTTATTTTTTTTAAAGCCAGATCTTGTTAATAATGTTTAGAATTATTTTTCTGAAAAGCGCGAATCGTCTCTCACCAAACTTCTACTAACACGAGATAAACACGAGATTAGCAGAAGACGCCCAAAGGGTCGCACAGTGGCTATTGAACTTCCTTTTTATAGTGCCGTCGTACGTGTTGTACGTCGCAGCGTTATTGACGGTTGGAATTTTGTGTGACCGTGTGTATGCAAGACAGCTTGAGCTTAATTCTGTCTGAAATATTGTAAAGTGCTGCGTAAACTGGTGGCGCTATATAAATCCTGTAATAAATAAATAAATAAAAAATTCCGTCGAAAAAACCTTCTGAATTTTTTCCGACGGCAAAAGCGGTCGTGTGTACGTGGCATTACACTTCTGCTACTTCAAAACTTCTCAGACTAACCTCCTCCTTTGACCTGAAGCAATGGATACACACTTCTACACACTCTGACGGAAACAACCTTGACCTTGTTTTCTCCCACCTATGCACTCCGTGCAACCTCTCCAACTATCCTTTCCCTCTCTCTGACCACCACCTTATTAGTTTCTCTCTCTACCACCTCCTCTCCCTCCAACTGCCTAACAGTTACCTGTAGAAACCTTCGCTCCTCAACCCTTCTCTTCTCTGCTACTGACCACCTCTATGACAAAATCTCACCTCTGTTCTGCCCCAACTTAGCCACTTCTGTCTACAACACTTCACTGTCATCCTCCCTAGACAAGCTCGCCGCCCTCACTACACACAGAATCAGGCCACTTCCCCTACAACCTTGGCAAACAAATGCCACTAGAAGTCTGAAAAAAACATAGCCGCGCACTTGAGCGCCGGTGGCGTAAGACTAAGTCTCAGAAAGATTTCAACCATTATAAATCTGCACTCCAAAAATACAATTCCTGCCATGCCTTCACCACATAACACCCCATGTCCACAGGTACAATCATTACTTCCTTCATCAAACTCCGCCACTATAGACGAGGTTGCTAAACTTTTTTCTAAAATTCACCTTACCACCTGCCCCCTGGACTCTGTTCCCTCACAATTGCTGCGTTCACCCTCTGGCTCTATTCTACACTCCCTAACTCACATCTTTAATCTCTCCCTCTCCTCAGGCAGCTTCCCAAACTCTAAAACATGCATTAGTCACCCCACCAATCTTAACAACCTACGCCCCTTCTCCTTGCTCCCCTTTTTATCCAAGCTCCTTGAAAGTCTGGTCTACAACCAACTGAGTGACCACCCCGCCAAGAATAACCTCCTTGATCCCCTTCAGTCTGGATTCCGCCCTCAACACTCCACGGAAAACTGCTCTCCTAAAACTCACAAATCGATCTGCTAACAGCTAAATCCAATGGACTTTATTCTGTACTCCTACTCTTAGACCTCTCTGCTGCCTTTGACACAGTGGACCACCCCCTCCTCCTCAAAAAACTCCATGCCTTTGGTCTCTATGACTGCATTCTTCGTTGGTTCTCATCCTACTTATCCAACTGCACCTTTAGTGTCACTTACAACTCTACTGTCTCCTGTCCTCTCCCTTTCTCTGTCGGGGTCCCCCAAGGTTCTGTTCTTGGACCTCTCCTATTCTCCATCTACATGTCCTCCCTGGGTCAGGTAATAGCCTCCCATGGCTTCCAATACCATCTCTATGCGGATGACACCCAAATCTATCTCTCTACCTCTCAGCTCACTCCTTCCGTCTCCTCACGTATCTCTATGCTGATGACACACCAATACCATCTCTATGCTGATGACACCCAAATCTATCTCTCTACCTCTCAGCTCACTCCTTCCGTCTCCTCACGTATCATAGATACATAGTCACATAGTTAGCTAGGCTGAAAAAAAAAAGACACAAGTCCATCCAGTTCAACCATAAAAAATTAAATAAAAAAATATCGTACAATCCAATATACCCAATACTATACCCACAGTTGATCCAGAGGAAGGCAAAAAAAATCCCTACCTGATCCCCCAAGAGGCAATCGGATTTTACTAACAGACATATCAGCCTGGATGATGTCACACCACTTCCTCAAACTCAATCTATCCAAAACTGAACTCATGATTTTTCCTCCCCCACATGCCTCCCCTGATCTCTCTGTCAAAATCAATAGCACTACTATCAGCCTGTCCCCGCATGCCAAGGTTCTAGGTGTAACCCTGGACTCCAAACACTTTTCAAATCTTGCCGTCTCAACCTCTGCAACATCTCCAAAATACGCCCCTTCCTAACCAATGACACCACAAAACTCCTAGTTCACTCCCTAGTCATCTCTCGCCTCGGTCAACTCCCTCCTCACTGGATTACCTTTACACAGACTATCCCCCCTTCAGTCCATCATGAATGCTGCTACCAGGCTCATCCACCTTATCAACCGCTCAGTGTCTGCTACCCCTCTGTCAATCCATCCACAGGCTTCCACTCACCCAACAAATTAATTTCCAAATTCTAATAACAACTTACAAAGCCATCCACAACTCGGCCCCCAGCTACATCACTAACCTAGTCTTAAAACACCAACCTCTTTGTTCCCTTTGTTCCTCCCAAGACCTCCTGCTCTCTAGTTCCCTCATCACCTCCTCCCATGCTCACCTCCAGGACTTTTTCCAAGTCTCTCCCATCCTCTGGAACTCCCTACCCCAATCTGTCCGACTATCTCCTTCTCTGTTTGCTTTTAGACAATCCCTGAAAACCCTTCTCTTTAGAGAAGCCTATCCGACCCCCACCTAACAATTGTACTTTTACTTTCTCCATCAGGTCACCCCCACAGCTATTACCTTTTGTATCACTTGACCCTCCCTTCTAGATTGTCAGCTCTAACGAGCTGGGCCCTCTGATTCCTCCTGTATTGAATTGTATTGTATTGTAACTGTACTGTCTGCCCTCATGTTGTTAAGCACTGCGCAAACTGTTGGCGCTAAATAAATCCTATATAATGGTAATAAAAATAATAATAACAACTTCAGTAAAGAACTTTTATTGTTACATACAACTTGGCCTGGTCTGAAGTCACACTAGGGCAGTGACGGCGAACCTTGGCACCCCAGATAATTTGGAACTACATTTCCCATGATGCTCATGCACTCCGCAGTGTAGTTGAGCATCATGGGAAATGTAGTTCCAAAACATCTGGGGGGCCAAGGTTCGCCATCACTGCTCTAGGACAACCTTAAAGGGGTGCATGCACACATGGCGTACCCTAAGAACAGGACTTATTAGGGGACAAAACAAGTTAGAGAAGATGCAGTACTTATGTCTAATGTGCAGTGAAGCTTTTTGGAGGAGGCTATATTGCCGTTGTCAATGACTACAGTACTAGTGGCACGTGCAAAAACAGCCAGCTGGTTGGGAATCGGTGTGACTTGGCGCAGGCAACAGAAGGAGCATGTGTGCTTAGGTTCCTTCCCTAGCAACCAAAACTCCAATACTGGTTCCGATTCACAGAACAGGCAATCCTAGGGACCCAGTCTGGAAGTCACAGAAGATGGAGTGAGCCCTTGGGAGAACAATAAACATGGGCTATGTACAAGAGGGCAGCTTCCTAGTATTTAAGCCTACTATACAAATCAGTGTCACTGGGAGTGGGGTGACGGGGAATTGGGCTGGTGGAATCCAGTACAGCGCAAAAAATGCTGCACCATACAGGGACACGAGTTTTGAAGTGTATCGAGGAACTGGTATCCATAGTGTACAGAGCAAAAAAAAACTGTGTCACGGATTACAAGGAGTTAGAGTGATACTAAACACACACTATTTAATTGACATTGTCCCTTCTATTTCTGTATATGGATGATGGCGCTGTAATTATTTTAATTTAAAAAAAAAGTACCCTTTTCCTAATTGATATACAGCTGTCACAAGACCCATCTCTCTCCCAGCCTGTCTGCAGGGAAACAGTAGGAGGAGGAGCTTCTAGCCCTCTTCCGCTGGTCACATGACCTAGCTCTTTCCCAGCCTGTCTGCAGGGAAACCTAAGTAGGAGGAGCTTCCAGTCCTCTGCTGCTGGTCACATGACCCAGCTCTTTCCCAGCCTGTCTGCAGGGAAACCTAAGTAGGAGGAGCTTCTAGTCCTCTGCTGCTGGTCACACGATCTAGCTCTTTCCCAGCCTATCTGCAGAGAAACATAATTATTAGGAACTGCATGTCCTCTGCTGCTGGTCACACGACCCAGCTCTTTCCCAGCCTGTCTGCAAGGAAACAGTGGCAGGAGGAGCGTTTAGTTCTCTGCTGCTGGTCACATGTTCAAAATGAAAGCCTTTGGGACACAGAGTAAAAAATAAATAATTTATATAATTAAACGGTTTTAAATAGTCATACAAATATATATTTGAAATCAAATATTTATTTTTTGTCAGTAACATGGTGTGGGCAGATTTCTGATGTGAATGCATAAATATCTAAAGTACTGCGTAAATTGACGGCGCTATACAAGTACTTGAAATAAATAAACTAGAAAATATTGTAAAATGTATTCAATAGTATTTAAACTGTCTCATAGGAAGCCAATAGATGAACTGAGATAAGGTTTATGACATGGCCATGTAGGGGTGAAAAAGTGGGGCATTTATTCTATTAACTCTTTAGCATCTGTAGCACCCTGGAGTTTAGAGATCCATTGATTTCTCCCTAAGTTTGGCCTTATTGTACTTTTCTCTTCTACCACTAGGTGGCCAGGTACTTGGTGGTACTAGATATCAGAAGGGCAACTCAAGGTCAGGTTATGGTTATATGGGGTATCTCAGCCAATGGGCAGAGGTTTTCTTGGATTCCTTGGCCTGCTGGGAGAACCTATATATTCAAGTGAGGTCAGGTGATCTATGTTCTGTGCCACCTGGACGGCTTTCTGGGTGGACATGTGTCATGTTGCCCCGGGCTGCTAGGCCGGAGATTGGGCCTATCCCGGGGGCGTCTGGCTGCTAGGCTGTGTGAGGGCCTATCCAGAAGCAAAAGAGCAGCGCAGGGTTGGGACTGCGGCTTGCAGTCCAACCAGAAGTGACGGTTCTGCCGGCCGGAGAACCTGTCATGGTTGGAGGGAAGCTGCTGCCACTAAGGGACCAACCACCTTATTACCAGGGACCACAGTGAGTAACTGAAGCAAGTACCGAAGCAGTATTCTCACCGAACGGTGGAGAATCGGAAGACTTCAGGCGGTGATCAAGTCAGGGACCCAGCCAGCGGAGGTGACACTTGCAGAGCAGCCTTGTGTGTCAAGCCAGGGACCAAGCAGGCCAGTGGGGTGAAGCTTGATAAGTATCGGGAGCGCCAAGCTAGGGACCCAGAAGAGAAGCGGGGGTGACGCTTGAGGAAGATACTCAGTGAATCAGTGGGTCTAGTGAGAGACCAGGAGCTCAGCGGGCTGAGGAACTACAAGGAGAAGTTGTAGTGAAGTTGAAAGAACTGTTACACTTTGTTAGGAACTGTTAAAGACTGTTGCCATAGGAGACAGCATTCCAACACGTGCAGATGTGGCTTCTTGCTGGAGGACTTTCCCTGCATGGCTGTCCTCTTATTGAAGTCTCGGAGTCTGCTAATTGAACTTGCAACTATTCAAGGGTGTTCTGGCCCTAACCCTCTTTCCCCCATAAAAGTTTGTAAGAGAAATAAACATCTCTTTTGCATTCAAGAAGTGTCTGGCGCCCAATAACTTGCACCCACTATGCCTCACAACCCACCACATACGGACGGTTGTCGGCGTTCTCTGGCCCTGGAGGTTCTCATTAGACTGAAGGAGGCCGGAGACCTCGCTACACATCTAAAATTTCCCCAACCATGTAAAGAGTTAAGACTTGTGGGCTGGCTAGCAGATCACATTCAGTATGATGGAGCAAGTCAGCAGACTCAGTTTATTGTCAAAACACACAGTGGATGTTGTCGCCTCCGCCTGATGAGACAGTCAACAGGAGGTAATTATTTCTGCTGCTTTAATGCCGGCCTTGGCACCGGAGAGGCCAGAGGAGAACTCGCTGCCAAAAAATGACCTTGTTTGTTAAAAACACTGACACAACCAAGCAAGAATGTAGCCCCGGCCGCTCACAAACAATGTTTTGCAAGCTAAAATCTCGCTGCAGACTCGGGGTAAACATGTTATTAGACAACGGGGGTCACTTAAACTTCATTAAGTACTGGCACAGGAAAAAGGCTTCCACTGGCCAGAAAGGGAAGCTGGTTCCTTTACATAACACCAGAACCAGAAATATTTAAAGCTTGGCAATTACAGAGAACTTACAGGTTTTCGTATCATTTTTTGGGTTCCCCTATAATCTCGTTTGCAATGTTTGCATTACACGGCACCAATACAGAATTACATAGTTACATAGTTAGGTTGAAAAAAGACACAAGTCCATCCAGTTCAACCACAAATTAAAAAAAAAATAAAAAATAAAAAAAATAAATATACACATATATATATATATATATATATATATATATATACATATATCATACAATCCCATATACCCCATTCTATACCCACAGTTGATCCAGAGGAATCGCTTTAAGCGAATTCCATTCGCTTAAAGCGGAACTGGGCTATTTAATACATTTTCATTATTCAAAGCAAACTTTCCCCATCCATCCGTGTCTCTATGCTTTATTTTGATGAGAAATCACTTTGAAAAACACCCCCCTATGAGCCAAAGGTATGTAACAAAGAGTGTTGGTATTTGTGTATGTAACCTACAGAGTGCAGGTATCAGGTGTATATCAAGTACAGAATGCACAATAATGTACAGAGTGCAGGGGTTAGGCGTGTGTAATTTACACTGTGCAGGTTTCACGAGTATGTACCCTACAGTGTGCAGGTGTCAGGGGTGGGTAATGTACATAGTTCAGGGTTCATCAGTGTGTAATGTACAGAGTGCAGGGGTCAGGAGTGGATAATGTACAGAGTGCAGGGGTCAGGAGTGGATAATGTACAGAGTTCAGAAGTGGGTAATGTACAGAGTAGTATGTACTGTACAGTGTGCAGGGGTCATGAGTGGGTAATGTACAGAGTTCAGAAGTGGGTAATGTACAGAGTAGTATGTACTGTACAGGTTGCAGGGGTCAGGAGTGGGTAATGTACAGAGTAGTATGTACTGTACAGTGTGCAGGGGTCAGGAGTGGGTAACGTACATAGTTCATGGGTCAGGAGTGGGTAACGTACATTAGTGCAGGGGTCAGGAGTGGGTAATGTACAGGGGTCAGGAGTATGTAGTGTACAGTGTGCAGGGGTCAGGAGTGGGTAACATACATAGTTCAGGGGTCATGAGTGGGTGATGTACATAATTCAGGAGTTAGGAGTATGTAATGTATAGAGTGCAGGGGTCAGGAGTGGGTAACAAATAGTTCAAGGGTCAGGAGTATGTACTGTATCATATGAAGGGATAAAGAGTGGGTAATGTACACAGTTCAGAGGGCAGGCGTATGTAATGTAGAGAGTACAGTGGTCAGAAGTGGGTAATATGTACATAGTTCAGGGGCCATAAGTGGGTAATGTACAGAGTGCAGGGGTCAATAATGAGTAATGTACACAGTTCAGAGGTCATGAGTATGTAATGCACATAGTGCAGTGGGTCACAACTCACAAGTGGGTAATGTACATAGTTCAGGGGCCATAAGTGGGTAATGTACAGAGTGTAGGGGTCATGAGTGGGTAATGTACATAGTTCAAGGGTCATCAGTGGGTAACGCATTAAGTGCAGGGGTCAGGAATGCGTAATGCACATAGTGTAGAGGATCAGAAGTGGGTAATATACATAGTTCAGGGGTCAGGAATGGGTAATGCATAGAGTGCAGGGATCAGGAGTGAGTAATGTACATAGTGCAGGGGTCATGAGTGCATAATGTATATACTGTATTTTCTGGCGTATAAGACTACCTTTTACACCGAAATTACACAGCCAAAAAAGCGGGGGTCGTCTTATACGCCGGGTGAAGAAGCTGCCAGATGGCTATCAGTCCGCCGGGCGCTCTGTAAAATTGTAATATGTATACAGTATGCGCCGCTCAGCCAATCCCGGCGGGCGATGCACTCTGATGAATACAGAGCCTGCTAAGCCTGCTCGGATTGGATAACAACCTCTGCCAATCCGAGCAGGCTACATGAGTCAGAGCGGCATGGGCTGATGTCACAGCCTCTGCCAATCCGAGCAGGCTTTGTATCCATCAACAGATTAGTAAAATACAATGCCTGCCGTGATTGGCTCAGCGGTGAAAACTGTCTGCACACTGTATTCTGAAGTGTACCTTGCGCTACTGTACTAACACAGCATCATATACTGTGTGTACTTGATGCTCTACATATTAACAAAGCATCCTGCACTGCACATCCAGCTCCAGATCTCCCCCTAAAATACAGGTATGATTTATGGTGCTTTAGAGGAGAGGATTCATTGTTGCTGCCTACCAATTGTGGGATCTCTGGGAGGTTCACCAGTTTCCTTTTTCTGATGTTAAGTCTGATGTTTTTTTAATTTTTAATTTTTTTTATTTTTTTTCTGACGTTTTTTTGTAAATGGTGTTGCCTCGGAGGGGGGTAGTCTTATATGGTGAGTATAGCCCCAAACCTAAGTTTCACTGGAAAAATAGGGGGTCGTCTTATACACCCAGTCGTCTTATACGCCGGCAAATACGGTACTTCAAGGGTCAGGAATGAGTAACATACAGAGTGCAGGGGTGAAGAGTATGTAACGCACGGATTAGGAGGGGGTGACGCACAGGCAAAGGCAGAAAATGGGACAAAAGCTGCAAAGGAAGCGGATGGGGGTGTACACATGCTGCGGCCGCGATGCTTTCCATCATGGCAAAATTCATCCCCCATGTTGTGCTTGCCCACCAAACACAACCCATTCCACTGAATGAGGCTGTCCGACAACCGCCACTACAGTGCAGTGGTGAAGGTATTTAGGGGTTAAATCAGACAGTGAGGGGGCAATATACCTCTTCTTCACTGCCTGTCAAATGCTCTCTGAAAAGTGATCCACCGCAGATGTACAATAAACCATATCAACACTGCCCAACCTAAGCACAAGCCTTTCTCTGATTCTTTTTACATACTGTAATAAAAGTGATGACTGGCATCAGAGTGCCCCATTAGCTTTAAAAGACATTTAACCTTTTTATTTTTTACCTTTGTTTTTGTACGTGTAAAATGCCACAGCCTCTCCACGGTGCCAAAGGATCTTGGCCAGCTCCCCTGCAGAGTGCGGAAGGAAGCAGACTCCATTCTCTGAGCCACCACCCTCCACGAAGCCACACACCAGGCAGTTCAGCACAAAGAGGACAATCCTTTCTCCGCATGTCTGGACCTGGAGAACGACAACGTTTATTGTCAAGGGAAGTACCAATTGTCAAATTATCACAAACTGCTGACAAGAACGGTTCTCAGTGCCCTTCTCTAATAGAAAGAGCGATCTGTGCCTGGGGGTGCTCTAGAAAATTGTGAGATAATACAACGGAAATAACATTAGAACAGTCTAATCGGCCACAGCGAGTCAGGCAGCAACTAAATCGACATAAAAAGTTATCACACTTTTGAAGATCTAATGTGCTTCTAAACGTGCTGCTATCAACGTTTATAAAGTGTTCATTATGGCGAACAACACCAAGAGGCACGCGAAGCCTATCAAGTTATATTGTCCAGGGACAGTAGTCTTGACTGCAGAGAGTAAGATCCAACTGTAAACTGTTGTTGTGGGCAGGGGCATGGGTCCTTTTATTTTCTTGGGGAGGGGGACTGAAGGGGGTCAGTCTTGGGCATGTATACAATAAATAGGTGCACACCGTGGAAAAATTGTACAGTAACCTGAGCCTACTCACTGTGTACATATGCCACAGTACTTGTGCCCAAAAAGGCTAAAATACACACGTAAACCTCAGCACAATCATTTGTAAAGAATGAAACTCCCCCCTTACAGATGCCTTTCTGCACACAGGCAACCATAAAAAGGTTCTCCCCCAGTACAGAGCTCCTCCCCAGTACAGCTCCCCCTCTAGTATGGATCTCTCCCTAGGAAAGATCTCTCCCAGTATGGCTTTCCACCAGTACAGCTCCCCCCCCCCCCCCCCCCCCCCCCCCCCCCCCCTGTCAGGGCTGGGCTCAGCCCTTCCTTCTCTGAGTGCTCAGCTGTCAGCTAATTGCCAGCTCCCATCTCTCTCCAGTTACTCAGCTGTTGATGATATCCTGCTCATCAGTCCTGACTACTTAAGCCGTCCAGTCCAGAAGATCTCTGCCTTCGCCTTGGTCAACATCACAGAAACTATCTCCTGCGATCCTGTTCAAGACTTGCTTTGTTGACATCCCTTCTGGCTCCAAATCCTGCTTGCTGTCCCACTACATTGATCCCTGACTTCTGGCTTGGCTGACTATCCATTCCGGTTACTGAACTTTGGCTATGTTTTGACTACGTTTGTTCTTTTTACTTTTATTATTAAACAAGTGTGATTTAACTGTACTTTTGTCTCGGCCTGATTTCATGGTTTCTGACATCCCCCGGTGCAGATAATTTTCAGTAAAGATACCCCTAGTACAAATCTCGCATCTACTAGAGATCTCCACCCCAGTACAGATCTGTCCAAGCACAGATTGCCCCTCTAGTACAGATCTCCCCCCAGGACAGAACTGCCTGGTGTGTGGTTTCATGGAGGGTGGTGGCTCAGAAAATGGAGTCTGCTAACACTCAGCCAAGTCACTAGTAGAGATCTCCCCCAGTACTCTTTTGCCCCAGTACAGATCTCCCCTAGTACAGGTTTCACCATAATACAGATCTCCTCTAGCACAGATCTCACCACTAGTAAAGATCTACCCCAGTACAGATCTCCTCCATAGCATTGATCTTATCCAGCACAACGCTGAAGCAGTACAGATCTCCCCCTAATACAGATCACCTCCAGCACAGAGCTCTCTCCCTGTACAGATCGACCCTTAGTACAAATCTCCCCCCAGTACAGATTGCCCACCTAATACATTTCCCCCCTGGTAGAAATCTCACCCAGTACAAATCTGCCACAGTAAAAATCTCCCCCCTCGTACAGATCCCCTTCCTAGTCCATATATTCCCCTAGTAGAGGTGCGCCCCCCCCCCCCCCCGTACAGATCACCCCCAGTACAGATTTCTCCCTTAGTACAGATCTATCCCCTAGTACAGCACTTTCACAGATCCCCATTTTAAAGATATCCCCCTAGTACAGACCTCCCAAGTACAAATCCCCCCTCCCAGTACAGATCTGTCTCTAGTACAGATCTCCTCTAGTACAGATCTCCTCTAGTACAGATCTAACCCAGTTGAGGTCGTCCCCTTAGTTATCAATTCACAATGGATACCTGGCCTCCCTTGGCTGGATCAAGTGACTGATGCCAAGAAGGAGCTAAGGAGTGCCTCCATCGCTCTGAACTGCCTGAGCTGACTCTTTGTAAACTGCCTGACTATGAGGTCTGACAGGCGACAAGAAAAACTGCATTGCTTCGGGAACCATTACTAGCTGGTGCGCCACATACGTTTGGGGGGGAGGAGGGTTGCACACCCCTTTTATCCCCCTCATCTATGCCTTTGCCCAGAAGCCACAACTGCAGCATAATTGTGCCCATTGACAAGTAATACAGAACACGATGTGTGCGGCTATATGCATGAAACTGCCGGCAAAGACTTTTGTACATGGGCTGTCGCTGCTTTAGACAATGTTTCAATGCACCTGGTATGTACTGTATTTATCTCATTTAAACTGAGGGATTTATAAAGGGACAGCAGTTTGTGCAGCATATTACAATATAAAGGGAGACAGTGCAGTTACAGTACAATAACAAAGGAGGGTTAAGAGGGCCACATATGCCCATATGTGTGTGCGAGAGCCCATATAACCTGTATCTAAATAGTTTTGATATCAGGGCAAAACTCAAATCTCAGTGTTCCTAGGGCCCTTTCACACTAATACGTTTTTCCAGCATCTTTACCTTGCAAGAAAAACGTTTCCCTTTAAACTGTGTTTACTATGTTTTAGTTTGTGAATGAATGGGAAGCTCTGTACAGAGCTATTCCAGTCCATCCATTCTGTGCAGCTGGAGCTGCATAGATGGAGATTGAGGGCTGTGTCCTCAATCTCCTTCCTTTGTCTCATAGCTTCTGCTTGGAATCCATTGTTTATCTGCAATGAAAAAGAAGAATTACTATAGAGGATGAGTTACTCTAAAAATGTATGAAATTTGAATGACCTATTGTCAGGGCTGGGCTCCTGCTATTTAAAAGCAGCTCTTTTCTTTCAGTGCACAGAGGCTGCTCAGCTGTCGGCAAATTACCAGCCACTCGTTTCCACAGTGACTCATCTGATTACCATTAACTGCCTCATTAGTCCAGCCTACAGCGAGCCCATTTTGGCTATTTAAAACAGATTTTCTCATTTCCTCCTTGCCCTTGTGTGGTCTATGATCTCCAGTGTGTTCCTGTGCATGACTTGGCCTGGCTGACCTCTCTTCTGATACCTGTTCCTGTTTTTGCTCCTTACTATGCTGACTTCTGGCTTCCTGACCCCGGCTCATCTGATTACCCGCTCTGGCATAAAAACCCTGGCTTCAGTTTTTGGCTACGTTCCTGAACTATGTTATTTTTTGCTATTTTATTAAAGGTGTGAATTTAACTGCATTTTCTGTCTCCGCCTGGTTTATGGTTCCTGACACCTATGTACTGTAAGTTAAAGTGATACAAATTTTTTTTGTTTTTTTGCTTGTGACTGTCACTGGCAGTGAAGGGGTTAACATTAGGGCAGTGAAGGGGTTAACTGTGTTCCCTGGGAGGTGATTCTAACTGAAGGGGGAGGGACGAACTACAGGAAGTGACAGATCATGGTTCCTAGCTAATAGGAACACACAATCTGTCTTTCCAGTCAGAACAGAACAGTGTGTGTTTACACACACTCGTCCCTGTTCTGTATCTCCTGGTCACGATCGCTCATGGCCGGCGGTCATCACGACCGTCGGCCACGAGCATTGGCACCCCCGCTGTGCAGCGGGTGCGCGTGCCTGCTATCCGGACCCCGCGAGATCACGTACAGTAACGAAATGTCACGCAGGGGAGCCAGCCTGCCGCAGTAAAACTGCGGCGGCTGGTCCCGGAAGCAGTTAAAATAAAAAGATGTTATACCTACTTGCTCTGTGCAATAACATTGCACAGATCAGTCCCTTACCTCCTTTTCTAGAGTCCCCTGCCGGTGCTATCCGCTCCTCCTTCCTCCGGGTGCCCACCCAGCAAGCCATGTGCTAAGAGTGTCCCCGTGCGTGCATGGTCCAGAGCTGGGTTGCGTGCGCCCATAGACACATACAGCGCCTGTAAGCTAAGCCCCCACTCCCGCCTCACAGAAGTTTGACTGAGCAGCAGCATGGGTCTATGGCTGCCTGTACCTTCTGTGAGTTCAGGAAGTGGAGAAGCAATGCTGCAGCTGGGACAGCGCCGGAGCGGTGAGAGTAGCCAGGTAAGTGTTTAGGGGTGGGCGGAGGGTCTAGGACAGGTAGTGGAGCTTTTTTTACCTTAATGCACAGAATGCAGTAAAAAATAAATGAAAAGTTTGCCTTTAGAACCACTTTAACCACTTCAATACTGGGCACTTATACACCTTCCTGCCCAGACAAATTTTGAGCTTTCTGTGCTGTCGCACTTTGAATGACAATTGCGTGGTCATGCTACACTGCACTCAAACAACATTTTTATCATTTTGTTCCCACAAATAGAGCTTTCTTTTGGTGGTATTTGATCGCCTCTGGGATTTTTATTTTCTGCTAAACAAATAAAAAAAGACTGAAAATTTTGAAAAAAAATATGTTTTTTTTTGTTTCAGTTACAAAACGTTATAAATAAGTAAGTTTTCTCCTTCACTGATGGGCACTGATGGGGCTGCAGTGACGGGCACTGATAAGGCGGCACTGATGGGCACCGATGATGTGGCACCAATGAAGTGGCACTGATGAGGTGGCATTGATGGGCACCGATATGCAGCACTGATAGGCACTGATATGCGACACAGATAGGCACTGATAGGCGGCACGGATGGGCACTGATAGGCAGCATGATGGGCACTGATAGGCGACATGGATGGGCAATGATAGGCGACACGGATGGGCACTGATAGGCGGCACGGATGGGCACTGTAGTGTAAAGTATTGTACGGATGGATGCCAATCAGTGCCAAACCATGCATGCCAATCAGTGATGCCCATTGTGGGCACTGATTGGCATCCATTTTGGGCACTGATTGGTATCCATTGTGGGCACTGACTGGCATCCCTGGTGGTTTAGGGTGGCATACCTGGTGCTGGGCATCCCGGGTGGTCTGGTGGCGTCCCTGGTGGTCCAGTGTGGGCATCCTCGGGGGGGGGGGGGCTGCGCTAATAATTGATCAGCACATCCCCCCCTGTCAGAGGAGCAGCCGATCGGCTCTCCTCTACTCGCGTCTGACAGACGCGAGGGAGGAAAGGCTGATCAACGGCTCTTCCTATTTACACTGTGATCAGCCGTGATTGGACAAGGCTGATCACGTGGTAAAGAGTCTCTGTCATAGACTCTTTACCTGAGATCATAGTTGCGGTGTGTCAGACTGACACACCGCAACAACGATTGCCGCGATGCGCGCCCCCGGGGGCGTGCAGCGGCTTAATATCCTGATCACGTCATATGACGTCTGGTCAGGATATTGAAACCATTTTGCCGCCGTCATTCTGATATATGGCGGGCGGCAAGTGGTTAATAAAAAAAGTTATGCCCACTTTTTGCATTACTTTCGGTAATGTATATACACTTGATGCCGATGTCAATTTCTCTGGCTCTGGAGCCGATCCTCCAACAGAATACTGTATATGGGGAAGACTCTCCAGAGAAAGAAGCAGGAAATTTAGCTCATACCGTTTGTAGCCTTGAGTGTCAACAGTTAAGGAAGTGAAAGGACATCTCCTTTTGGCTGGAATTCCATTTTAACTACTTCCCACCCGGCCACTGTATATATACGGCCGGGTGGGAGCCGCCTACTTCTGATCGGACATTCCTGAACGTCCATCAGAAGTAGGGGGATCGCACACGCGCATGCCCGCGCATGCCCGCGCAGCGACGCGATCCCGGTGCGCTCGTGTCAGCCGGACACGGCGCATCTCGGATCGGCAGGAGGGCTCTGTGATTGGCCCTCCTGATCACATGACGGCCGTATCCAATCACAGCCGTCATGTGATGTAAGCAAACAGCCGGTTGCTAGGCAACCGGCTCTCCTCTCCTCACACGGAAGTCGTCGGTGAGGAGAGGAGAGCGGATCGCTGCAGCTGGCTGGTGATCAGTGAGTATTAGCTGTTTTTTTACTCACTGATCACCAGTTTAGTGTCACCAACACCTGTAAAACACACATGTCCCCAAAACATACATGTCCCCAAAACACACATGTCCCCAAAACATACATGTCCCCAAAACACCCATGTCCCCAAATAAAAACACATGTCCCCAAATAATAAAAACACATGTCCCCCACATATATGTCCCAGTAAAATCACATGTGCCAATGATTATCTGCACACATATGTCCGTGATCACCTGCACACATCTGTACATGATCATTTGCCTAAATATGTCCGTGATCACGTGAACCAATTATTATACACTTAACGGAATTTTTTTTACTCAAAACATGTAGCAGAATACATTTTGGCTTAAATTTATGACAAAATTTGATTTTATTGGATTTCGTTTAAAAAAGAAAGGAGAAAATATAGTTTTTTTTCAAAATTTCCGCTATTTTTTCGCTTATATCGCAAAAAATTAAAAACGGAGTCGTGAATAAATACCACCAAACTAAAGCTCTATTTGTGCGAACAAAATGATAAAAATTTCATTTGGGTACAGCATTGCATGACCGCGCAATTTGTCATTGAAAGAGCGAGAGCGCTGAAAGCTGAAAATTGGTCTGGGAAGGAAGGGGGCGAAAGTGCCCAGTATTGTAGTGGTTAATATTCACAGCCCAGAGTAAGGAAATTACAGCCAGTATTTCGTTTTTACTGTGGAGTAGACGAAAAAAAATTCTGCTTTCCCTTTCCTTCAGTTTTCATGATAGAAGACAGTAATTGGTGAAGTCAAAAATGTGGTTCTTATCTTCTGCTCCGACTCGAGCAAAATGACTACAAATGACTACACAGCACTCACCTGCTGAAGACCCTCCTGGATGGGAACACAGGACTGCAAGATGTCATCTACACCCCACCACCTGCCATTCAAAGACACCGCCACAACTGGAAAAACAAGCACAACAGCTCACACAGTAAGACTGGAACAATTATTTGCAGAGAAAGGCAGAGCTAGTACACTAAAAATACATGATATTGTCAAAAGTATTGGGGCGCCTGCCTTTACACGCACATGATCTTTAATGGCATCCCAGTCTTGTCTGTAGGGTTCAATATTTAGTTGGCCCACCCTTTGCAGCTATACAGCTTCAACTCTTCTGGGAAGGCGTCCACAAGGTTTAGGAGTGTGTCTATGGGGATGTTTGACCATTCTTCCAAAAGTGCCTTTTTGAGGTCAGGCACTGATGTTGGACAAGAAGGCCTGGCTTGCAGTTTGCACTCCAATTCATCCCAAAGGTGTTCTATCAGGTTGACTTCAGGACTCTGTGCAGGCCAGTCAAGGTTCTCCACCCCAAACTCGCTCATCCATGTCTTTATGGACCTTGCTTTGTGCACTGGTGCTCAGTCATGTTGGAACAGGAAGGGGCCATCCCCAAACAGTTGGGAGCATGAAATTGTCCAAAATGTCTTGGTATGCTGACGCCTTAAAGCGGAGCTCCACCCTAAAGTGGAACTTTCGCTCATAGGAACCCTCCACCCATCCGGTGCCACAATTGGCACCTTTCAGGGGGGAGGGGGTACAGATACCTGTATAATACAGGTATCTGCACCCACTTCCGGGCATAGATAGCCGCAGAATCTGCGGGTATTTACGCCACTTCCTGTCACACCCCCCCCCCCCCCCGCTGTCTGCTGGGAAACACACGGATCCCAGAGGGAGCGTCCTTATTGTGCAGCATGACTCATGCATGCACAGTAGGGAACCGGGAAGTGAAGCCGCAAGGCTTCACTTCCTGATTCCCATACCGAAGATGGTGACGGCAGCACCCGAGAGGCGATCGACAGATCGGCTTTCGGGTGCCGACATCGCAGGCGCGCTGGACTGGTAAGTGTATTTGTAGCTGCTGACTTAAAAAAAAAAAAAGAAAAACCGGCGGAACTTGCCTTCACTGGAACTAAGGGGCCAAACCCAATACCTGCAAAGCACCCCCACACCCTAATCCCCCCCCCCCTCCACCAAATGATTTGAACCAATGGACAAAACTAATTCCATAAAGACATGGATGAGTAAGTTTGGGTTGGAGGAACTTGACTGGACTGCACAGAGTCCTGACCTCAACCCGATAGAACACCTTGGGGATGAATTAGATCGGAGACTGCGAGCCAGGCCTTCTTGTCCAATATCAGTGCCTGACCTCACAAATGTGCTTCTGGAAGAATGCTCAAACATTCCCATAGACACACTCCTAAACCTTGTGGACAGCCTTTCCAGAAGAGTTGAAGCCGTTATAGCTGCAAAGGGTGGGCCAACTCAATATTGAACCCTACAGACTAAAGCCCCATACACACGGTCGGACTTTTTCATGGATTCTGTCCGATCGGACAAGGTTGTTGAAAAATCAGACCGTGTGTATGCACCATCGGACAGTGTTCGTCGGTTTGACCGACGGACAAAGTCTTATCTCCTGCTGGAAAGATTTGCCGTCAACACGGTCCGATCACACCAAATCCGATCGTGTGTACGGTTGTCCGACCGGACAAAGTGCTACGCATGCTCAGATCACATTACAAGACCAAAGCTATTGGCTACTAGCCTCTACGTAGTCCCGTCGTAGGCAACAAACGTCACCACGTTCAGAATGATCGGATTTTCCGACAACTTTGTCCGACCGTGTGTACGCAAAACCAACATCGGACAAAGTATGACGGACATGGTCCGCGGATTGTCCGACCGTGTGTATGGGGCTTAAGACTGGGATGTCATTAAAGTTCATGTGTGTGTAAAGACAGACGTCCCAATAATTTTGACAATATAGTGTATATTACAACATACTCCAGGATTCGCAAAGGACTTTACCCAAGGCAAAATTATGTTGGAATGATTTTATTTAGAAGCAAAAACTCATGGATGTCATAAAATAAAATACTTTGGGTATAATAATGTAATCAGTGAAAAATTAACTAAGGTGCCATGCACACAGGGTGTTTAGCCCAGGGGCACGAGGCTCTGGCATTTAGGTGCAGGCAGAAGGCACAGGTGCGCCAGCCAGACCTGCTGCCAGCATCCTGTTAAACTCTATGGGAGGCTGACAGCTGGCTGGGGCTGGACGGTGTACCAAGTTCTAGCAATGTTTAGGGCTGTATGTGCTCAGTGACAGATCCCTGCAGTGCAGACTTGAAGTGGAAGTCCGGGATAAACCTCTCAAGTCCTATACAAACCAGTCTGTAGACCAGTGGTCTCCAAACTGCGGCCCTTTGCCTGTCTACATCTGGCCCTCCAGAGCAGCACTACTACTTCCAGTGACATCAACAAGGGGGCACAATTCCTCCTACTGACACCAATGGTGGTGCATTATTACTTCCCCTGATACCAAGTATGGGGCACTAATCTTCCTGCTGACACCAACAATTGGGCACTATTCCCTCCACTGACAATTTTGGGGCACTATTCCTCCCACCAACACCAATCATGGGGGACTATCTCATCAACTGGTACAAAGGATGGGGCACCATTCCTCCCACTGACACCAATGATA
Source organism: Lithobates sylvaticus (assembly GCA_028564925.1). Taxonomy (NCBI): domain Eukaryota; kingdom Metazoa; phylum Chordata; class Amphibia; order Anura; family Ranidae; genus Lithobates; species Lithobates sylvaticus. Next base: position 586,008,148 of record CM053029.1, read on the forward strand.
GGGCACTATTCCTTCCCCTGAGCCCAATAATGGGGCACTATTCCTTCCACTGACACCAATGATGGGGCACTATTCCTCCCACTGATATCATGGATGGGGCACCATTTCTCCTATTGATACCAAGGATGGGGCACCACTCCTCCCCCTGATACAAAGGATGGGGCACCATTCCTCCCACTGACACCAATGATAGGGCACTATTCCTTCCCCTGAGACAAATGATGGGGCACTATTCCTCCCACTGATATCACGGATGGGGCACCATTCCTCCCCCTAATACCAAGGATGGGGCACCATTCCTCCCACTGATACCAATGATGGGGCACTATTCCTCCCACTGACATCAATGACAGGACAATGTTCCTCCCACTGATACCACAGATGGGGCACCATTCCTCCCCCTGATACCAAGGATGGGGCACCATTCCTCCCACTGATACCAATGATGGGGCACTATTCCTCCCACTGACACCAATGACGGGACACCGTTCCTCCCACTGATACCAAGGATGGGGCACCATTCCTCCCACTGATACCAAGAAAGGGGGAACCATTCCTCCCACTGATACCAAGGATGGGGCACCGTTCCTCCCACTGATACCAATGATGGGGCACTGTTCCTCCCACTGATAAAGGATAGGGCACCGTTCCTCCCACTGATACCAAGGATGGGGCACCATTCCTCCCACTGATACCAATGATGGGGCACTATTCCTCCCACTGACACCAATGATGGGGCACCATTCCTCCCACTGATACCAATGATGGGGCACTATTCCTCCCACTGACACCAATGATGGGGCACCATTCCTCCCACTGATACCAATGATGGGGCACCGTTCCTCCCACTGATACCAAGGATGGGGCACCATTCCTCCCGCTGACAACAATGAAACATATTTCCTCCCACTAATACCAATAATGGGACATTATTTACTCCAATTGATGCCAAGGCAATTTCCACTCACACTGACGGACCATATACCACCCCACCCCCACCACAAGTCGGAAAAACAGTAAACTGGCTCTTTGTTTAGAAAGTCGGGAGACCTCTGCTGTAGAGGAAAGACATCTATACTTACCTATTCTCAGGGTACTCCGGTCTGGTCTCCCAGCTGCAGAGGAGGGACAGCCGACAACAGATGCCCCATAGTAAGTCTATGGGTGACATCACTACTCCAGCATTGCATCTGCTCTCCCCTGAAGCCGGCGCTGGGAGCCATGACTGGACTGGAGCGTCCTAAGAAACAGGTAACTATAGACATCTTCCCTCTACAGACTAGTTCGTATAGGACGTACAATTTGGATGGGAGCTGGTTTAAGAATACATAAGTTTAGCCCAAACGTTTACTTTAAGTTCCGGGCATTTGTCTGTGACCAATCACGTGTCTCTCATAGAATTTAACCACTTCAGCCCCGGACCAATTTGCAGCCAAAGGACCAGGCCCCTTTTTGCGATTCGGCACTGTGTTGCTTTAACTGACAATTGCGCGGTCGTGCGACGTGGCTCCCAAACAAAATTGGCGTTCTTGTTTTCCCCACAAATAGAGCTTTCTTTTGGTGGTATTTGATCGCCCCTGCGGTTTTTATTTTTTGCACTATAAACAAAAATAGAGTGCCAATTTTGAAAAAAATGCAATATTTTTTTCTTTTTGTTATAATAAATATCCCCAAAAAATATTAAAAAAAACATTTTTTTTCTCAGTTTAGGCTGATACGTATTCTTCTACATATTTTTGGTAAAAAAAAAAAATCGCAATTAGCGATTAAATAAGGGATAGTTTTATAGCATTTTTATAATTTTTATTTTTTTTTACTAGTAATGGCGGCGATCAGCGATTTTTATTGTGACTGCGACATTATGGCGGACACATCGGACATTTTTGACACATTTTTGGGACCATTGTCATTTATACAGCAATCAATGCTATTTAAATGCACTGATTCCTATGTAAATGACACTGGCAGTGAAAGAGTTAACCACTAGGGGCGGGGAGGGGTTATGGTCTGTGACGTGTGTGGTTTTTTTTACATTAGGGGGGGGGCTGACGTCTGACGTCACTGATCGGCTTTCCCGATGACAGGGAACAGCCAATTAGTGACAGGCAGTGTAGGAAGCGCGGGGAGAGGTTTGTTTACACAGACCTCTCCCTGTTCTTCAGCTCTGTGACCCGATCGCGGGACACCAGCGGCGATCGGGTCTGCTGGTCCCATGGCCGTGGTCACGGAGCTCCCGAGCGCGCGCGACCCCACAGCTAGGCAATTAAAGGGGACGTACATGTACGTGCTTTTGCCTAGTCGTGCCATTCTGCCAACGTATATGTGCAGGAGGCGGTCGGGAAGCGGTTAATGGGCTGGATGGTGCACCTGTGCCTTCTGCCTGCACCTAAATGCCAGAGCCTCATGCACCGGGGCTAAATGCCCAGAGTACATGGGGCCTTAAGTATAACTGAAGGAAAAACTTAGTTTTTTTTTTTTTTTACATTTGGACAGAGTGAAGCCGATGTCCCCATTAGGGAAATTCACAAAAAAGAGAGAAATAAAAGGGGAAATCGTCAGTTCTGATGACCCTGGTGGCTTCCAGGGATGTCATGGTGTAAGCTGTGATGCCATGATGGGTGATTGCACACACATAGACATCTTATGTGAAAGCTACCTGAGCTTCTTTTCTTGGGGTTCACCAAGAGCAGCATTTTCTGGGAATCTTCATCTCTGTAGAGCGGCATGTAAAGAATACAGTTTCCATCGACTTTTATCTGCAAATGACACAAAATATTAATGGGTCACCTTGGACAGTAAATGGGTTACTTGTTTAACCACTTTATGTGATACAGCACTGAGTTACTTTAACCACATGCCGACCGGGCCATAGCCGAAAGACGGCTACAGCGCGGTCGGCTTATTCTGGGTGGACGTCCTCCCAGAATCTTGCTTCCGCGCGCCCCCTGGGGAGCGCACTCGGGAACATCCGTGACCGCCGGGTCCTCTGGCATCACGGATCACGGTAAACGGCCACTAATAGCGGCCGTTTACCACGTGATCACTACGTCAAATGACGGAGCGATCACATGTAAACAAACCGGCGCCACGTCATGACGCCGGTTCCTCCCTCCACTCGCTGTACCAATCGGTACAGAGAGGGGAGATGCGGAGAGGGGGAGAGATGGCAGCAGTGCTGTGGGCTGGATGTGTAGTGCCCACAGCACTGCTCTGTGACAGCTACTCTGCCAACGCTGTGCAATACTCTGCCAACGCTGTGCAATACTCTGCAAACGCTGTGTAATACTCTGCCAACGCTGTGCAATACTCTGCCAACGCTGTGCAATACTCTGCCAACGCTGTGCAATACTCTGCCAACGCTGTGCAATACTCTGCCAACGCTGTGTAATACTCTGCCAACGCTGTGTAATACTCTGCCAACGCTGTGCAATACTCTGCAAACGCTGTGTAATACTCTGCCAACGCTGTGCAATACTCTGCCAACGCTGTGCAATACTCTGCCAACGCTGTGCAATACTCTGCCAACACTGTGCAATACTCTGCCAACACTGTGCAATACTCTGCCAATACATTTTAATAGAGACAAAGGATTTAATTTTTTTTACCAAATTTTCAGTCTTTTTTGATTTATAGTGCAAAAAATAAAAAACCCAGCGGTGATTAAATACCATCAAAAGAAAGCTTGAATTGTGTGGAAAAAAGGACAAAAAATTCATTTGGGTACAGTGTTGCATGACTGAGTAATTGTCATTCAAAGTGTGAGAGCACCGAAAGCTAAAAATTGGTCCGGTTAGGAAGGGGGTTTAAGTGCCCAGCGGTCAAGTGGTTAATCACTTAAGGACCAGCCTCGTTTTGGATTTTAGGTATTTACATGTTTAAAACAGATTTTTTTTGCTCGAAAATTACTTAGACAAACATTATATATTGTTTTTTTTTTCTAACACCCTAGAGAATAAAATGGCGGTCCTTGCAATACTTTTTTTCACACCGTATTTGAGCAGCGGTCTTACAAGCGCACTTTTTTGGGGAAAAAAAGGAAAGTTTTTTTAATAAAATAATAAGACAACAGAAAAGTTAGGCCAATTTTTTTTTATACTGTGAAAGATAATGTTACGCCAAGTAAATTGATACCCAACATGTCACGCTTCAAAATTGCGCCCGCTCGTGGAATGGCGTAAAACTTTTACCCTCAAAAGTCTTCATAGGCGACGGTTAAAAAAAATTCTACAGGTTCTAGGGCTAGAATTATTGCTCTCGCTCTTCCGATCGCGGTGATACCTCACATGTGTGGTTTGACCACCGTTTTTATATGCGGGAGCTACTCACGTATGCGTTCGCTTTTGCACGCAAGCTCGTCGGCACGGGGGCGCTTTAAAAAAAAAAAGTTTTTTTCTTATTTATATATATATTATATATTATTATATTATATTATATATATAAGTAAATATTATTTACTTTATTTTATAAATTTTTTCACTGTTTTAAAAAAATAAAATAAATTGGGTCACTTTTATTCCTATTACATGGTCCCTGCGTCGCTTTAACTGACAATTGCGCGGTCGTGCGACGTGGCTCCCAAACAAAATTGGCGTCCTTTTTTTCCCACAAATAGAGATTTCTTTTGGTGGTATTTGATCGCCCCTGCGGTTTTTATTTTTTTGCGCTATAAACAAAAATAGAGCGACAATTTTGAAAAAAAATTCAATATTTTTTACTTTTTGCTATAATAAATATCCCCCAAAAATATATAAAAAAACATTTTTTTTCCTCAGTTTAGGCCGATACGTATTCTTCTACATATTTTTGGTAAAAAAAATCGCAATTAGCGATTATTAATTTGTTTGCACAAAAGTTATAGCGTTTACAAAATAGGGGATAGTTTTGTAGCATTTTTATTAATATTTTTTATTTTACTAGTAATGGCGGCGATCAGCGATTTTTATTGTGACTGCGACATTTTGGCGGACACATCGGACATTTTTGACACATTTTTGGGACCATTGTCATTTATACAGCAATCAATGCTATTTAAATGCACTGATTCCTATGTAAATGACAGTGGCAGTGAAGCTGTACGGGGCTGTACGTCTGACGTCATTGATCAGCTTTCCCGATGACAGGCAGTGTAGGAAGCGCGGGGAGAGGTTTGTTTACACAGACCTCTCCCCGTTCTTCAGCTCTGTGACCCGATCGCGGGACACCAGCGGCGATCGGGTCCGCAGGTCCCGCGGCCGTGGTCCCCGAGCTCTGTTTTAGAGCCGGCAGGGACCGATTGCTGCATCCAACTGGGCAAGTACGATTCTGGACCAAAACGAAACCCCGTACTTTTCTTTTAAATCGGATGTAAACCCACCTCTCATCCTTTCTAAACTAATGCAATATTGGTTATCTAGAAGGATATAGATGCCTCCTGCATGTATACTTATCTGTCAAATGTCTCCCCTCTGTCTGCTATGAGACCCGAAAAACTGCAGATTTTGTGGGTGGGTCTGTTTTCCTGGGCTCAGTGGGTGGAGTCGTGATGTCAGTAGACTCCCCGCCCACCTCTACACTCCCCTTATCAACATACATTTTCTCCTGTGTATTTCTTACACTGAACTTCTGCTATGATCACCAACATCCAGTCAAAACCCAGAAAAGTCCCCACATGACTTCAGCATGCCAAATCATGCTGAGGTGTGGAACAGCCAATCCTTGCAGAGCTGCTGAAGAAAGGAGTGGGGGGTGGGAATTATAAAAATAATGCATGTCTTAGGCTAGTGCACCAGATATGCAAATCACCTGTCAATCACAGCAAGGGGGGAAGAATGGATAAAGTTTTCACAGTTTGTCCGTTTTATTTCACTGAAAAAAAAGATATGAGGATTGATCAGAGCTGGATTAACTCTTTGTGGCAAGACTGGGCACAGCTGATCTGAAATCCCATACTCTATATTGTGCCAGACAAAAAAAAATCACCCACTTTAAGGTTGTAATAAACCCAAAAACAAAGACATGATATGGCAGCTTACCAATTCATAACTGTGGAACTTAACAGTATTTGAGCTCCAAAAACTGAAAACACTATTTAATTCATTGTTAATATTTACAGCAAGCCCCCCCATCCAACCATGTCTCCATGCTTTATTTTGTTGACAAATCACTTTGAAAGACATCCCCCCCAGCATTTCTAGCCGTGGCCATCTTGAGTAAGGGCAGCAGATCCATGTAGAATTTATTTCCTGGAATCCATCTGGCCCTAGCTCAGGCATGCAGGTGTTCCATCAGATTAGGTGACCCGTCAGATTTTATAAGTTCCGTCACGGCCAACTTGGTACTCCCCGTACTCTGCCGCAGTAAGCATACAGTCAGAAGTCGGCAAGCGGACATCTTTTTACACCCACCGGAGTCTTGCATTTCACACTTATTTTTATCAGTAAACATCCCCAAAAAGACTTGCAGCGAAAGGCGATTCTACAAAGTATTGAGTTTGAAAACCATTTATCATTTTCCTTTCCGATTCACAATTATGTGCCACTTTGTGTTGGTCTATCACATAAAATCCTGATAAAATAAATTTACATTTACACCTTCCTGCTGCCAGTGTCCCCTCAGATTGTAGGCTTACTGTAGACGAGTGCGGGGCGTACCAAGATGGCCGTGAAGGAACGTTACTTTGGTTACAAAATCTGATGGAACACTGGCAGCAGGAAGGTGTAAATTTAAATGTATTTTATTGGGGTTTTATGTGATAGACCAACACAAAGTGGCACATAATTGTGAATCGGAAGGAAAATGATCAATGGATTTCAAACTCAATACTTTGTAGAATCACATTTCACTGCAAGTCTTTTTGGGGATGTCTCTACCAGCTTTGCACATCTAGAGAGAGGGACATTTTTGCCCATTCTTCTTTGCAAAAGAGCTCAAGCTCTGTCAGATTGGATGGAGAGCGTCTGTGAACAGCAATTTTCAAGTCTTACCACAGATTCTCAATTGGATTTAGGTCTGGACTTTGCCTGGGCCATTCTAACACATGAATATGCTTTGATGTAAACCATTCCATTGTAGCTCTGGCTGTATGTTTCGGGTCGTTGTCCTGCTGGAAGGTGAACCTCCGCCCCAGTCTTAAGTCTTTTACAGACTCTAATGCTGCGTACACACGATCGGACTTTTCAACGGACTTGGTCCGGTGGACAATCCGACGGACTTTTCAGCTTAGGTCGGACGGAACTTTCATACTAACGGACTTGGCCACCCACTAGACATGTGCACAACAAAAAAATTTGTTTATTTTCGTTTAGTTTTTTTCGTTTCCGAAAAAAAAATGTTTTTTTTCTTTTCGTTTTTTTCATTTCCGTTGATTCGTAACGATTCGTACATTCATAAGTCGTCGGTGTTCGTATTCGTAACGATTCGTACATTTATAAGAGTTATTTTTTCATTGATTCGTTTTTTCGTTAGTTTAATTTTCGGACGCATTCGTATTTATTCGTACATTCGTAGATTCGTAATCGGAGCATAATTCATAACTTTATGTAATGTGTATGCTATTATTATTACATTTTAATAATTTACGAATTGTAAAAAAAAGTTACAAATTTTTTTGTTCAATAGAGACACGGAAAATTACAAATCGAAAAAAAAAAAAAAAAGTTACGAATCGAAAAAAAAAGTTACGAATCGAAAAAAATAAAAAGTTACGAATCGGAAAAAAAAGTTACGAATGTACGAATTTTTTTGTTCAATCCATTCGAAGCACGTTTAGCAGCACCATTGTAAGGGACACGGAAAATTACCAATTCAACAAAAAAAAAAGTTACGAATGTACGAATTTTTTCGTTGGTTTTCCGGATTTTCTTCATTAGTACATTCGTTGTTTCTAATTTTTTATTTTTCGGATTTTCGTTGTTTTTCGGATTCGTTCGATTCGAATGTTTCGTTAATCGGATTCGTACGATTCGTTATTCGGATTCGTTCATTCGTACGAAAACGAACGAAAATAACGAAAAAAAGCGAAACGAATTGCACATGTCTACCACCCACCATCACTCCAAAAGTCTGACGGATTTGAACGTGATGACGTAGAATAAGGAAGTTCATAGCCAGCAGCCAATAGCTGCCCTAGCGTCGGCTTTAGTCCGTCGGACAAGCACACAGATGCCGGATTTTTCGACCGGACTCGAGTCCATCGGAAAGATTTGAAGCCAGTTTTATTTCTATGTCCGCCGGACTTTTGGGAAGAAAAAGTCAGCTGGAGCCCACACACGATCGAATTGTCCATCAGATTCAGTCCGCCGGACCAAGTCCATCGAAAAGTCCGGTCGTGTGTACGCGGCATAACAGGTTTTCTTCTAAGATTGCCCTGTATTTGGCTCCATCTACAGTGCCTTGAAAAAGTATTCATACCCCTTGAAATTTTCCACATTTTGTCATGTTACAACCAAAACCGTAAATGTATTTTATTGGGATTTTATATGACAGACCAACACAAAGTGGCACATAATTGTGAAGTGGAAGGAAAATGATAAATGTTTTTCAAAATGTTTTACAAATAAAATATGTGAAAAGTGTGGGGGGGGGGCATTTGTATTCAGCTCCCTTTACTCCGATACCCCTAAAAAAAAATCTAGTGGAACCAATTGCCTTCAGAAGTCACTTAATTAGGAAACAGAGTCCACCTGTGTGTATTTTAATCTCAGTATACGTACAGCTGTTCTGTAAAGCCCTCAGAGGTTCGTTAGAGAATCTTAGTGAACAAACAGCATCATAAAGGCCAAGGAACACACCAGATAAGTCAGGGATTAAAAGTTGTGGAGAAGTATAAAGCAGGGTTAGGTTATAGAAAAATCCCCACATGATGCTGCCACCACCATGTTTCACGGTGGGGATGGTGTGTTCTGGGTGCAGTGTTAGTTTTCCACCACACATATTGTTTTGCTTTTAGACCAAAAAGTTCAAATTTGGTTTCATCTGACCAGAGCACCTTCTTCCACATGTTTGCTGTGTCCTCCACATGGCTTCTCGCAAACTGCAAACGGGACTTCTTATGACTTTCTTTCACCAATGTCTTTCTTCTTGTCACTCTTCCTTTAAAGGCCAGATTTGTGTAGTAAATGACTAATAGTTGTCCTGTGGACAGATTCTCCCACCTGAGCTGTGGATCTCTGCAGCTCCTCCAGAGTTACCATGGGCCTCTTGGCTGCTTCTCTGATTAACCACTTGCCGACCGCCAAATGCCGATATACGTCATCACTTAGAGGATGGATATCGTTGTTATGGCAGCAAGCTAGCTAAGGGTAAATGTTTGTCGCCATTCCACAAGCCGGTGCAATTTTGAAGCGTGACATGTTGGGTATCAATTCACTCGGTGAAACATTATCTTTCACAATATTAAAAAAAAATTGGGCTAACTTTACTGTTGTCTTATTTTTTAATTCAAAAAATTTTATTTTTTCCCCCAAAAAAGTGCGCTTGCAAGACCGCTGCGCAAATACAGTGTGACAGAAAGTATTGCAACGACCGACATTTTATTCTCTAGGGTGTTAGAATTTTTTTTTATAATGTTTGGGGGTTCCAAGTAATTTTCTAGCAAAAAAAAATCATTTTTTAACTTGTAAACAACAAATCTAAAAAAGAGGCCTGGTCGTTAACCGCTTCCCGACCGCCCACTGCATATATACGTCAGCAGAATGGCACGGGCAGGCAAAATCACGTACCTGTACGTGATCCTTTAAATGCCTGCCCGTGGGTCACGTGTGCGCCGCCAGTGGCGCGCTCGCGACCCGACCGGGAGCTCCGTGACCACGGCCGCGGGACCAGCGGACCCGATCGCCGCTGGTGTCCCGCGATCGGGTCACAGAGCTGAAGAACGTGGAGCGGTATGTGTAAACAAACCTCTCCCCGCACTTCCTACTCTGCCTGTCATTGATTGGCTGTTCCCGGTCATCGGGAAAGCCGATCAATGACGTCAGATGTCAGCCCCGCCCCCTAATGTAAAAAACACAACACACGTCACAGCCCATAACCCCTCCCCACCCCCTAGTGGTTAACTCTTTCACTACAACTGTCATTTATACAGGAATCAATGCATTTAAATAGCATTGATTGCTGTATAAATGACAATGGTCCCAAAAATGTGTCAAAAATGTCCGATGTGTCCGCCATAATGTCGCAGTCACAATAAAAATCGCTGATCGCCGCCATTACTAGTAAAAAAAAAAAAATATTAATAAAAATGCTATAAAACTATCCCCTATTTTGTAAACGCTATAACTTTTGCGCAAACCAATCAATAATCGCTAATTGCAAATTTTTTTACCAAAAATATGTAGAAGAATACGTATCGGCCTAAACTGAGGAAAAAAAAATTTTTTATATATTTTTTGGGGATATTTAGTATAGCAAAAAGCAAAAAATATTGAATTTTTTTCAAAATTGTCGCTCTATTTTTGTTTATAGCGCAAAAAATAAAAACCGCAGGGGCGATCAAATACCACCAAAAGAAAGCTCTATTTGTGGGAAAAAAAGGACGCCAATTTTGTTTGGGAGCCACGTCGCACGACCGCGCAATTGTCAGTTAAAGCAACGCAGTGCCGAATCGCAAAAAGGGGCCTGGTCCTTTGGCTGCCAATTGGTCCGGGGCTGAAGTGGTTAAGTGATGAATGCTCCCCTTGCCCGGCCGGTCAGTTTAGGTGGACGGCCATGTCTTGGTAGGTTTGCAGTTGTCCCATACTCTTTCCATTTTTGGATGATGGATTGAACAGAGCTCCGTGAGATGTTCAAATCTTGGGATCATTTATAACATAACCCTGCTTTAAACATCTCCACAACTTTATCCCTGACCTCTGAGGGCTTCACAGAACAGCTGTATTTATACTGAGATTAAAGTACACACAGGTGGACTCTATTTACTAATTAGGTGACTTCTGAAGGCAGTTGGTTCCACTAGATTTTAGTTAGGGGTATCAGAGTAAAGGGGGGGGGGGGGGGGGGGAATGCACGGCACACGTTTCAGATATTTTTTTGAAAACACTTTGAAAACCATATCATTTTCAATCAACTTCACAATCATGTGCCACTTTGTGTTGGTCTATCACATAAAATACATTTATGTTTTTGATTGTAACATGACAAAATGTGGAAATTTTCAACGGGTATGAATACTTGTTCAAAGCACTGTATATACACACCCTTTTTTTTTTTTTTTTAAGTATACCGTATATACTCGAGTATAAGCCGAGTTTTTCAGCACATTTTGTTGTGCTGAAAATGGCCCCCTCGGCTTATACTCGAGTCAAGCACTTTTCTGCAGCAGAGAATGACATTTTCCGAACCGATTTTGAGGCCCCGTATCTCGGGGGCCACTTGGTGCTAGGACCCCCAAGTTTGGTGTGCAAACCCGGTGGAACTAGCACTACAACATATCCAAGATGGGGTTCCTAGCACCAAGTGGCCCCCGAGATACGGGCCTCAAAATCAGTTCGGAAAATGTCATTCTCTGCGCCCATACACACGCGCGGATTATCCGAGGACCAGGTCCGTCATACTTTGTCCGATGTTGGTTTTGCATACACACGGTCGGACAAAGTTGTCGGAAAATCCGATCATTCTGAACGTGGTGACGTTTGTTGCCTACGACGGGACTACGTAGAGGCTAGTAGCCAATAGCTTTGGTCTTGTAATGTGATCTGAGCATGCGTAGCACTTTGTCCGTCGGAATTCGATACACACGATCAGATTTGGTGTGATCGGACTTTGTTGTCGAAAAATCTATCCAGGAGATAGAAATTTGTCCGTCGGACAATCCGACGTACACTGTCCGATGGTGCCTACACACGGTCGGATTTTCCGACAACATTGTCAGATAGGACAGAATCCATCGGAAAATCGACCGTGTGTATGGGGCTTTAGAAAGGTGCTTGACATTTTCCAAACCCACTTGGTTCTAGGAACCCCATCGGTTCGGATATTGTATAGTTGTATTGTACTATGTTGTATTGTTGGTTCCACTGGGTTTGCACACCAAATTTGTGGTTTCTAGCACCAAGTGGCCCCGAGATATGGCGCCACAAATTCGGTCAACTGTGTCCATCTGCAGCAATGTCATTTCGGGACCCTTTGGGTCCAGAGACCCCACATTTTGGCTGCAGCTAGGGGGCATCTAGGAACCCTTAACTACTGAGTTTGAAGTTCGGGGAACCTATGACTGCAAATGGGCACAGTGAGGCATGCAAATGGGCACAGTGAGGCATGCAAATGGGCACAGTGAGGCTGCAAATGGAAATTGTTGACCCTCTTTTCCACTTACAGTAGCTGCGCATTTCTCACCCTAGACTTATACTCGAGTCAATACGTTTTCCCAGCTTTTTTGTGGTAAAATTAGGTGCCTCGGCTTATATTCGGGTCGGCTTATACTCGAGTATATACGGTAGATCTGTGTTTGTCCCAAGCATATTTGAATTCACTCACTGTTGACAGACTCCAGACCTCTGCTGGGAGTCTATTCCAACCATCAACTACTCTTTTCTTAAAATAAGATTAGCGTTGAACTTTCCTCCAGCTAGTTTGAGGTCATATCTCCATGTTCTTGATATTAGCTTCATATTGAAAACACTGCCTTCCTTATTTTACTTTTTTTTTAATGCACGATACTTGCTGTTTTTTTTTTTTTTTACAACTGCTGCTAGAAAAAAAGTGCTAAACAACCTCCTAAGAATTCCTGCTCAGGCCCCACAGCAAAGGGAGGTGGCACTGAAAATATGTGAGGCTCGTGGTGTCAGGGGATTCAAAAACGTGCATTACAAACATCCAGCCAAGGTTCAAGCGAGGTCTCTCTGTACACATTGGGTGGGCCCTTTTACTGGCAAACACATTAATTTAAGGGTTGCATAACTGGATATTAGGTACAGGAGATCTGCAACTGAGAAATGGCATTAAACACGTAGTCACAGAAATCCAGACTGTGTAAACAGAGCCGCTACATTTAAATGGAAATCATAAAACTGATGTGAATGTACAATGTATATGTAAAGCGCTGCTAAATTGACGGCGCTATACAAGTACCTTAAAGTGGTGTTTCCCCCCCAAAAAAAAAAAATAGCTGAAAATTCCTAAAAATATAACAAAAAAAAATAATTGGAAAAAAAAAAAATGTAACTTAACTCTAAATGCCTGTTGCTAGGGGGTCCCTCGTAGTCTGCCTCCTTCAGTGCCCGGGCTGGTGACATCACTTCCCCCCTCGGCGCAGTCAGTCATCTGGGACACGTGACAGGTCCCAGATGACAGTGCGGTGTATCACGGTGCGCGGTGCCCCTCGCGCATGCGCAGTGGGTGCCTGGCTGTGAAGGCACAGCTGGGTGCCCACAGTAAGAATGCCAGCGCCGCGAGCGGAGCGGGGAATGAGTGGGGGCTTCGTTCGCCCCGCATCGCTGGACCCTGGGACAGGTAAGTGTCCGATTATTAAAAGTCAGCAGCTGCAGTATTTGTAGCTGCTAACTTTTCATTTTTTTTTTTTTTAAGGGGCACCCCACTTTAAATAATAATAATAAAATGACTCTCTCCATATGGGAAGCAGAACACCTGAACACACTAAGCAGTGAGTCACCCGGGTATTGTGGATTGCCTAATGTCAGAGTAATTACTTTTTGCATCAAAATAAATTTAGATATGACTGAGATCGATGTAAATTAAATGTAAATTATATTTATTTTATATGATTGGGGGTCTTTTTCACACCGTTTTCTTCTTTTTTTTTTTTTCATTTTTATTAAAAAAGAAGAGAACATTTCTCTTTACTACAAACAGCATAATGTTGGGAAGACACAAGCTTATACATTGGTATAACCAGCCAGTTCCTTTTTTTTTTTATACCATATATACTCGAGTATTAGCCGAGTTTTTCAGCACATTTTTTTGTGCTGAAAGTGCCCCCCTCGGCTTATACCCGAGTCAAGCACTTTTCTGCAGCAGAGAATGACATTTTCCGACCCGAATTTGGGGCCCCGTATCTCGGGCCACTTGGTGCTATGAACCCCAAATTTGGTGTGCAAACCCAGTGGAACTAGCACTACAACAAATATGGGGTCCCTAGCACCAAGTGGCCCTGATATACGGGGCCCAAAATTCAGTCAACTGTGTCCATCTGCAGCAATGTCCTTTCGGGACCCTTTGGGTTCAGAGACCCCAAATTTTGACTGCAGATAGGGGGCATCTAGGAACCCTTAACTACCAAGTTTGATGTTCGGGGGACCTATTGCTGCAAATGGGCACAGTGAGGCTGCAAATGGGCATTGTTGACCCTCTTTTCCACTTACAGTAGCTGCGCATTTCTCACCCTAGTCTTATACTCGAGTCAATTCGTTTTCCCAGTTGTGGTAAAATTAGGTGCCTCGGCTTATATTCGGGTCGGCTTATACTCGAGTATAAACGGTAATTACTTTTTGCATCAAAATAAATTTAGATATGACTGAGATAGATGTGTTTTACCACGTGCAGTTTTTTAATTTTTTTCACACGTGTTAAGATCTGCATTTTTTATCTTTTGCTACAAATAACTTTTGTGTAGAGGGGTGACGGGGGTGCTTTAAAAAAAAAAATTATATTTATTTTTTTATGATTGTTTTTTTTTTCCACCGTTTTCTTTTTTTTTTTTTTATTAAAAAAGAAGAGATTTCTTTTTACTACAAACAACATCATGTTGGGAAGACACAAGCTTATACATTGGTATAATCAGCCAGTTCCTTTTTTTTTGCTTTTAGAAGATGACTAACAAGCCCCCTATGTGATAGCACTGGGCAGGTAATATGTCCTCCTAATGGGGATATTGGGGGGGACTATATGGCCAGTTTCACATGGGCTTTAGCTTGTAAAGGAGAATATATACAGGAATTCGCCCAGGAGAGTCATTCTGCCACAGTATATCTGCGTGAGCTGGTCAGGAACTGGTTAAACGCTTTGAGCAAGGTTTTTGAAGCTTTTAAAGCGGAGTTCCGCCCTAAAGTGGAACTTCCGCTTATCGGATTCCTCTCCCCCTCCGGTGCCACAATTGGCACCTTTCAGGGGGGAGGGGGGTGCAGATACCTGTATAATACAGGTATCTGCCCCGCCCATATCCGAGGGTTCCCGTTGTGTCTTGGGAAACACACAGTTCCCAGGACACAACGGGGACCAATAAAGACGCGCAGCGCGACTCACGCATGCGCAGTAGTGAACCGGGCAGTGAAGCCGCAAGCTTCGCTTCCTGGTTCCCTGACAGAGGATGGCGGCGGGGACAGCCAAGAGACAAGCGGTCGCTCGTTATCTTCTGCCTACACCACTGGAACCTGGAACAGGTAAGTGTCCATTTATTAAAAGTCAGCAGCTGCACTATTTGTAGCTGCTGACTTTTAATATTTTTGGTGCGGGTGGAACTCCGCTTTAAACTACAATTCAGCTCCAATTTGTAAATGTTGAACATAGATTCTAATGGGAGTGCTGATTGCCACTTTAAACAAGCTGCTAGCTTGTTGAAGTCTGCTATAGCAGTTTGCTTAAAGTGGCAATCAGCACTCCCATTAGAATCTATGTTCAACATTTACAAACTGTAGCTGAATGGTCCTTTAACCGCTTCAATTATTCTGGCACTTCTCTCCTTCGTGTAAAAATCTGAATTTTTTGCTAGAAAATTACTCAGAACCCCCAAACATTATATATGTTTTTTTTAGCAGAAACCCTAGGGAATAAAATGGCGGTCATTGCAACATTTTATCTCACACGGTATTTGCGCAATTATTTTTCAACGCCTTTTTTTTGGAAAATAAAACAACAAAAAAAAAAAACAAAAAAAAAAAAAAAAAAAAAAAAAAAAAAAAAAAAAAAAAAAAAAAAAAAAAAAAAAAAAAAAAAAAAACAAAAAAAAAAAAAAAAAAAAAAAAAAAAAAAAAAAAAAAAAAAAAAAAAAAAAAAAAAAAAAAAAAAAAAAAAAAAAAAACGGTTTCATGAATTAAAAAATAACAAAAAACAGTAAAGTTAGCCCATTTTTTTTTATATAATATGAAACCTAACATGTCACGCTTTAAAATTGCGCACAATCATGGAATGGCGCCAAACTTCGGTACTTAATAATCTACATAGGCGACACTTTACATTTTTTTACAGGTTACTATTTTAAAGTTACAGAGGAGGTCTAGTGCTAGAATTGTTGCTCTCGCTCTAACGCACGCGGCGATACCTCACATGTGTGGTTTGAGCGGCGTTTCCATATGTGGGCGGGACTTACGCGTGCATTCGCTTCTGAGCGCGAGCTACCGGGGACAGGGGCGTTTTCAATTTTTTTATTTTACTTATTTTTTTTATTTTTACACTTTTTTAAAAAAATAAAATTTTTGGATCACTTTTATTCCTATTACAAGGAATGTAAACATCCCTTGTAATAGGAATGTATGTGACAGGTCCTCTTTATGGAGAGGTGTGGGGTCAATAAAACCCCACATCTCTCCTCCAGGCTGGAAAGCATGAGATCGGTAAAAAAAAATTCACCAATCTCATGCTGACAGCCGCGATCGCGGCTTTGTTTACTTCCGGGTACCAGGCGTGACACATAACGTCGCGCCCGGGCCTCCGACGGTCATAGAGATGACTGGTGACCATCTGGTCACCGGAAATCTCTATGCTCGTCATCCGGCGGCGGGCGATTCTTTCTCCGGGCCCCCGATGGCATGGGAGAGCCCAGAGAAGCACCAGATGGCGCGGGAGGGGGTGACGTCCCCTCCCGTTGCCTATAAGAATGATCAAGTGGCGGAACTGCCGCTATGATCATTCTTATGATGCACAGAGTCGCCGGCCGGAAAGAATGATATCTGAATGATGCCTGTAGCTGCACCCATCATTCAGATATCCCCACTCAATGTCAAGGACGTCATATTTCGTCCTTATTATTGAAGTGGTTAAAAACGTCAAAGCGTTAACCGGTTCCCGACCGGCTCGCGCAGATATACTGCGGCAGAATGGCTCTCCTGGGCGAAATCCCGTATATATATATATATGGCTTCACACAGGAAAGCCACCAGGAAGGGGGCAAATCCTTCCGGGGCTGAAGTGGTTTAGCACCAACGAACCAATGACTAGGTTGTACTAGTGAGTTCTATAGCTTGAAAACAGGACATCTGTAATCAAAAACTCAAATAAGTCGGGTCATGCAACATGATTGTAATACAAAACATGGAGATAAATTAAACAGAGCAGCTGAGGCAGATAAGATTCCTACTTATAGAGATGACGAGCTCTACAACAATGCTGCGGTGTGATCTAAGCCTGACGTACAAACATTACAAATCATCTACATTCAGTGTAATAGCAAACAGTAGCACGAGTTCTAAGGCCGGGTTCACACTGGCACGACAGTCGTACGACTGTGGATCTGACTTTTCCCTGCGACTTGAAGTCCGACATCCGTCCGACTTTAATGAACGGCGATCCAACTTTGATCCCGACAATGCAGACACTTTGTGTCTGGTATGAATGTTTAGGGGGAACTCCACGCCAAATTAAAAAATCCATACCAGACCCTTATCCGAGCACGCAGCCTGGCAGGTCAGGAAAGGGGGTGGGGACGAGCAAGCGCCCCCCCCTCCCCTCCTGAACCGTACCAGGATTGAGGACAAGAGCCTCTTCCCGACAACCCTGGCCGTTGGCGGGCGGGGGGGGGGGGGTTATCGGAATCTGGAAGCCCTCTTTAACAAGGGAGCCCCCAGATCCTGGCCCCCCCACCCTATGTGAACGAGTATGGGGTACATTGTACCCTTACCCATTCACCTAAAAAAAGTGTCAAAAATAAAACGCAGTACACAGGTTTTTAAAGTGATTTATAAAGGCAGTTCTGGCGGCTCTTCCAATTTCTTCTCCCCTCTCCGTCTCTTCTGCCTCCTCCGCTGGAGTCTTCTGCCTCTGCCGGTTCTTCTCCCCTCTCCGGGGTCTTCTCCGCTGATGTCTTCTAGAACTCTCCGGTCCGTCTCCCTCTATCCGCTGTCTTCTGCCTCTGCCAGGTCTTGTCCCCTGTCTTCTCCCTCTATACTTTTTCCGATGTTGACTCGACGTTCTCTCCCACTCTAATGTTAGGTGCGCCGTGTGCCACTACTTATATTGGCATGGGGCCGGGTAACCGGGTGGCATCATTCAGAGGCCCCACCCCTTATGACGCCACCGCCCCATCATGCCACGGGTGGTAACGCCATAAGGGACGGGCCCTCTGGGTGACGTCACCAGGTGACCCTGCCCCATGCCAATATAAGGTAGTAGCACACCACGCACCTAGCATTAGAAAGAGAAAGTCGAGTCAACATTGGAAGAAGAACAGAGGGAGAAGACAGGGAACAAGACCCGGCAAAGGCAGAAGACAGCGGACAGAGGGAGAAGAACCGGAGAGGGCTAGAAGACATCAGCGGAGAAGACCTCGGAGAGAGGAGAGAAGAACCGCCAGAAGACACCAGCGGAGGAGGCAGAAGAGCCGGAGAGGGGAGAAGAAATCGGAAGAACTGCTACTTTAAAAACCCGTGTACTGCGTTTTATTTTTGACACTTTCTTTTAGGTGAATGGGTAGGGGTACAATGTACCCCATACTCATTCACATAGGGTGGGGGCTGGGATCTGGGAGCACCATTGTTAAAGGGGGCTTCCAGATTCCGATAAGCTCCCCACCCGCAGACCATGACTACCAATGGCTAGGGTTGTTGGGAAGAGGCCCTTGGTCTTATCAACAAGGGGACAAGGTGCATTGGGGTGGGGGGTGCAAGTCCCCCTTGCCCCAAAGCACCCACCCCCCATGTTGAGGGAATGCGGTCTGGTACGGTTCAGGAGGGGTGGGGTTGGCTCGCTCATCCCCACCCCCTTTCTTGACCTGCCGGGCTGCGTGTTCAGATAAAGGTCCGGTATGGATTTTAAGGGGGACCCCACATCGTTTTTACGGCATGGGGGTCCCCCTAAAAATCCATACCAGACAGAAGGGCCTGGTATGGTCTTGGAGAGGGAACCCATGGCGTTTTATTTTTTATTTTTATTTGGCCTGGAGTTCCCCTTCAAGATCATCAGAGCACAAGTCACATGTCAAAGTCGGATCAGTTGAGACCGCGATCCGACTTTGATCCGACTTCAGTGATAGTCAATGGGCTGAAGTAGGATCAAAGTCGGACCAAAGTAGTGCAGGGAGCATTTTCAAAGTCGGACCAGTTAGGACGGTTCTCATAGGGAACCATTGATTTTTCACACGTCATGTGACATGAGCTCCCAATGTCGGAGCGTTTGGCGTACCAGTGTGAACCCAGACTCATTCTTAAAGCAGATCTAAACCCAAAAACAAAAAAATGACAGTATTTCAGCTTACCGGTCCACAGATCTGGTGGCTGCAGTAGTTTTCTGTATTCACACCCTTTTCCCTTATTTTAACCTGGTGATCCCATCATTAACTCACTTCCTGCCCTAGGGTGACAACCATACTGAGCAGTGTTGTCACTGTGCTAGGACTACATAACACCTACCTCTCTTCTTCAAACCAGGGAGAAGAGGTTTGAAGTACACAGAGATAGCAGGGAACAATGCTAACTGATAACTTTCTGTGCTCTCTGGACTGTTATCAGATTGCAATTTCTGGCTAGATGAACAGCTATTTTTTTTTCCTTTTGCATTTTGTGGAACAGATATATAAAACACTTTAATTGGACATTTAAAGAGAACCTTCAGCCGATACACCCCCCATTTTTTTTTTCTATACCCCCACTTACCGGGTGGTGTTATAGACACAGTCACCAAGCCACCTGATCCAGCATTGCCCCACTTATATTCAACAGTCACCGTTCGGCCCCGCGCCACCACTTTACTTGTGACGTCATCAAGAGGCCCGCCGGCTCTTCTGGGTTTAGTCGGCAGGGCCTCACAATGATGTGCGGCTAGGCCCGCCCCCTTCCTACTTACTGAATGAAAGACTAAAGGCCTCATGGGATATGTGACGTGCATATCCCAGGAGGCTCACTGAGCACTGTGCATGTCATTCAGACGAATGATGTGCACAAAGGGGCAGGGCCGCGCATTTGTAAAAAAAAAAACAAAAAACCTGTCTTACTCGTATAGAGGTCGGGAGGGGGGAACTTTAAATAGAGTGTGAAGAGCCGTTAAAAGTGTTTACAGAAAAAATGAACCAACACCATACAGTCCCCCCCCCCAGTCCCCGCGGTACTCAAGGATTTGAAATCTCGTACTCTTCTCTGTGCAGCACTTCTGGGACGGATCAGAGTGATTCTGATTGGTCAGTGCCTGGATAGTGAATCCCTTTGGTCTGTCCTCGAAGCAATGCACAGAGCAGAGGGAGGAGAGAGGGAATTTTGAATCCCCGGGCTGCTTGACCAGCTGTGTGGCCACTGACAGTTCAGTATGCCTGGAGGTAAGTACAGAGGGGACCAGGGTGGGGTCGGAGGCTGTGCAGCTTTAGTTCATTTTTTCTGTAAAGGTAAACTAACTTTAACAAACCAAAGGGAAGTAAATAAGAGAAATTCATTCAGAATCAGCTTAAACATTAATATTCTGAAAAAAATAATAAAAAAAAATGAAAAAAAAAAAAATGTTTTACCTGATCCGAAATCCCTGTTGCTAGGCAGTCTTCCTAATCTGCCTCCTTCCTACGCCGCGGTGATCTTCGTTCTTCTGTCCTCCGCCACGTTGTCTTCTGGGTAATGGGGCGTGCTGTGTTATGGGAACTGTGTGCTCCCTAACACAGCGCGTCCCATTCACAAAGCGCACCGCGACTCGCGCATGCGCTGTAGGAAACGGGCAGTGAAGCCGTAGTCTTCACTGCCTGTTTCCCTTACTGAGGATGGCGGCGCCGGGACCGGAGCGCCGAGGGACATCTCGGCCTCCACGACTGACATCGCGGGCGCCCTGGGAGGGTAAGTGTACTTATTAAAAGTCAGCAGCTACTTTTTTTTAGCTGCTGACTTTTAAAAAAAATAGAAAATTTCAGCTGAAACACCCCTTTAAACACACAGCTTGCCGCTTCTCCAGGTGAGACTGGGACCCGGTTGCTCATGGGTGCTCAGCCCAGCTCACCACTGTATACATTTAGAAAGAAATCCTGATGGCGGCAATCCTAGGATCTTCTAAAAATCATCTTTTATTGGCAACAAAGTAATCTACATAACACAAAAGACACCACAGATAGGAGGGGTGAAAACAGGAGATGGTAACGCATTTCACACTAGTTTAGTGCTTCCTGAGGAGAAACGCGTTACCTTCTGCTCTCCTCCTCTACGTGTGGTGCCCTGTGTGTTATATGGATTACTTTGTTGGCAATAAAGATGATTTTTAGAAGATCCTAGGATTGCTGCCATCTGGATTTATTTCTCAAAGATAAATATATTGTAATGCCGCGTACACACGACCGGACTTTCCGGCAGACTAGGTCCGACGGAATTAGTCCGTCGGACAATCTGATCGCGTGTGAGCTAATCCGATCGTTTTTCGTTAAAAAAAAAATCCTACAGAGCTAGAAATAGAACATGTTTCAAATCTGTCCGACGGACTCAATGCCTATCGGGAAAACCGTTCGTCTGTATGCTGGTCCGAATGACCAAATAAGACGCAAGGGCAGCTATTGGCTACTGGCTATTGAACTTCCTTTTTAAGTCCTGTTTACGTCATCACGTTCTAAACAAACGGGCTTTCGAACGGACTTAGTCCGTTTGTGTGTGGCCAAATCCATTCGTTCGGAAAGTTCGTCGGAACTCCGATGAAAGTCAGTCGGGAAGACCGTCGGACCTAGTCTGCCGGAAAGTCCGGGTGTTGTGTACGCGGCATTAGAGTTTATATACACTTTAATAAACGACAGTGCTGATGCTTTTGAAAAATATTATAAGATCAACTGATATTTATAGTTTTCCCACCCACCTTCTCTCCATCTGGACAGAAGAAAAACTCAACAAAATCGCTTTGCCCTTGGGTGATCTGTAAGAAGTGCTGGTTTGCTCGCTCCAGAAGACTCTGCAAATCTGATGACATCAGACAGTCTATGGGACGGCATTGTTCTGCAAAATAAAACAGACAGTATTAGATGCATTGGGCTTTGTAGAGAAACTGGAACAAAGTATTTCTGTTGCCTAATGCCGCGTACACACGGACAATCCGCCGGACTTTCCAGCTGGGTCCGCCGGACTTTCCGAGCGTGTGGACTTGCCCACACACGCGCGGACTTGCCCACACACGCACGGACTTCTCCGGCAGATAATCCGCCGCCCAAAGTCCGCGGGACTTTTGAAAATGAACAGACTTGCCCACACACGGAGCAGTCCGTTCATTTAGCACGTGACTTTAGGTTACGTAGCTAGCGTAGGCAGTAAATGCCGCCGCGCTAGCTCCGTAAGCTGGCATGGATTTAAAGGGACTCCCTACGCCGAAAAACGGCGTGGGGGTTCCCCCCAAATCCATCTCAGACCCTTATCCGAGCACGCAGCCTGGCCGGCCAGGAAAGGGGTGGGGACGAACGAGCGCCCCCCCTCCTGAGCCGTACCAGGCCGCGTGCCCTCAACATTGGGGGTGCCCTGGGGAAAGGGGGGCCGTGCGGCCCCCCCCCCCCCCACCCCAAAGCACCTTGTCCCCATGTTGATGAGGACAAGGGTCTCTTCCCGACAACCCTGGCCGTTGGTTGTCGGGGTCTGCGGGCGGGGGCTTATCGGAATCTGGGAGCCCGCTTTAATAAGGGGGCCCCCAGATACCGGCCCCCCACCCTATGTGAATAAGTATGGGGTACGATGTACCCCTACCCATTCACCTAAGGTGTAAAATGTAAAGTACAAAAACACCCACACTTTTGAAAAAATAGTTTATTGCACTGCTCCGGGGGTCTTCTTCCGTCTTGGGGTCTTCTCGCCGGACTCCTCCGCCATTTACCAAGCTCTTTTACCGAGCGGGGAAGTCCGGCTACCTTCTTCGTCGTCGCCGCCGTCGTCTGGGGGTCTCGATCCGCCTTCGGGGGTCTTCCGGGGGTCTCTTCTGTTCTGGCCGCCGGCGCCGCCTTCTTCTTCTTCTTCTTCTTGTTCTTCTTCCGATGTTGACCCGTCGCTGTCTCTGCCCGGAATGCCTGTGCCGCGCTGCGCTGGGACTTATATAGGGACATGGGGACAGGGTCACATGCTCATGTCACATGGTGACCCCCCCCTTGCGATGTCACAGTCCCAGCATCCTCCGGGACTGTGACATCGCAAGGGGGCGGGGTCACCATGTGACATGAGCATGTGACCCTGTCCCCATGTCCCTATATAAGTCCCAGCGCAGCGCGGCACAGGCATTCCGGGCAGAGACAGCGACGGGTCAACATCGGAAGAAGAACAACAAGAAGAAGAAGAAGAAGGCGGCGCCGGCGGCGCGGAAGACGACGACCGACGCAAGAACAGAAGAGACCCCCGGAAGACCCCCGAAGGCGGATCGAGACCCCCAGACGACGGCGGCGACGACGAAGAAGGTAGCCGGACTTCCCCGCTCGGTAAAAGAGCTTGGTAAATGGCGGAGGAGTCCGGCGAGAAGACCCCCAAGACGGAAGAAGACCCCCGGAGCTGTGCAATAAACGATTTTTTCAAAAGTGTGGGTTTTTTTGTACTTTACATTTTACACCTTAGGTGAATGGGTAGGGTACATCGTACCCCATACTCATTCACATAGGGTGGGGGGCCGGTATCTGGGGGCCCCCTTATTAAAGGGGGCTCCCAGATTCCGATAAGCCCCCGCCCGCAGACCCCGACAACCAATGGCCAGGGTTGTCGGGAAGAGGCCCTTGTCCTCATCAACATGGGGACAAGGTGCTTTGGGGTGCACGGCCCCCCTTTCCCCAGGGCACCCCCAATGTTGAGGGCACGTGGCCTGGTACGACTCAGGAGGGGGGGGCGCTCGTTCGTCCCCACCCCTTTCCTGGCCGGCCAGGCTGCGTGCTCGGATAAGGGTCTGAGATGGATTTGGGGGGAACCCCCACGCCGTTTTTCGGCGTAGGGAGTCCCTTTAAATCCATGCCAGCTTACGGAGCTAGCGCGGCGGCATTTACTGCCTACGCTAGCTACGTAACCTAAAGTCACGTGCTAAATGAACGGACTTGCCGATGAGCGGCAAGTCCGTTCATTTTCAAAAGTCCCGCGGACTAGCCTACTAACGGCGGGATTGTCCGCCGGACTGCCAAGTCCAGCGGATAATTTTAAAACCAAACTTAAAACTTTGGTCCGCCGGACTTTGGCGCCAAAAAGTCCGCCGGCGCCCACACCCACGGGATAGTCCCTTCGTGTGTACGCCGCATAACTTATACAAGTGGCTCACACCAGTAATGCTCAGCAATACAACCGCATTCATACGGGCAGCTGGGGGGGTGGATAGTTTGCTGCACTCAGAGGCGGCTGAATGCTGCTAATGGATGCAGCTGCACTCGGGGCATTGGCCACAGGTGCCGCAGAAACGCCATCCCTGGATGCACACTGTCTGTGTCCAGGGTTGGTCTTTACCCACTATGCGACCGCCGGCGGTCTATTGACGGCCAGGCGGCGCAGCTCTCAGGGCGGGAGGGCATCATATGACGCCCTCCCCTTCCCAGCCCTCCAAGGAGCGCACGTCGCCGTGTCACTGGGCCCCCGATGCGCGTGCCCAGTGGCCGCGATGTCCGCCGGGCACCCGCAATTGCCCGGTAACACAGCGGGACAGTGGATCTGTGCATGTAAACACACAGATCCACGGTCCTGTCAGAGGAGAGGAGACCGATGGTGTGTTCTCAGTACAGAGAAACAGCGATCAGTCTCCTCCCCTTGTGAGTCCCCTCCCCCTACAGTTAGAATCACTTCCAGGGAACATATTAACTCCTTCAGCGCCCCCTAGTGGTTAACCCCTTCCCTGCCAGTCCCATTTATACAGTAATCAGTGCATTTTTATAGCACGATCGCTGTATAAATGTGAATGGTCCCAAAAATGTGTCAAAAGTGTTCGATATGTCCGCCGCAACATCACAGTCACGATAAAAATCGCAGATCGCCGCCATTAAAAAAAAATAAATAATAAAAATGCTATAAATCTATCCTCTATTTTGTAGACGCTATAACTTTTGTGCAAACCAATTAATATACGCTTATTGCGATTTTTTTTTTACCAAAAATATGTAGAAGAATACGTATCGGCATAAACTGAAGAAAAAACATTTTTTTATATATTTTTTGGGGATATTTAGTATAGCAAAAAGTAAACAATTTTTTTTTTTTTTTCTTTTAAACTTGTCCCTCTTCTTTTGTTTATAGCGCAAAAAATAGCAACCGCAGAGGTGATCAAATACCACCAAAAAAAGCTCTATTTGTGATCACCGTGCTAAACCCAGACCAGTCATCCTCAGGTACCTCAATTACGCTGACAAGAACGCCATCTTACAGAAGTTCCGTCGCGCACGAACCCTCTCTATTGATGGCGCAGACCTGCTACTGTTCGCCGATTAATCGAGGTGATGAAACACTTGAGAGTGATATACTCTCAATTACCCACCTTTAATAACAAAAATTGTAAAGGAGTTGGAAGCATGAGCAACCCTCTCGCTCTTTGGGAGAAGTCACCCCTTTAAAATTGTATTATTTGCATGATTATTCTATCTAATGCAGACCATCCCACTTTTACTAATACACTCAGATGTGCAAAAAATACACAAGGCTTTAACTGCCTTCTTATGATCGAACAAAAAAACATGCATAGCTCTCAAGAAACATTGTCTCCCTAAGTATGAGGGTGGTACAGGCGTGCCCAACTTACGTTTTTATAATCTCTCATGTCTACTTAGACAAGGTCTAGATTGGCTGTCGGGTAAATCTCGGTATTCAAACTATATGCTTAAGCAGTGCTCGACAAACCCCGGTCGCCAGGTCGCATCGGCGACTAGAATCAGTGACCTGGCGCCCGGGGCAGCACAGCTGGGGGTATCCTGTCTCCATAGTGCACAACCCCCCCCACCCCCCCCCATGCGTGCGCGTGATTGTGATCACGATGGACCGCGCCGGCCGGTAGTTGAGGCCGCGGCTTTGCGGCCTTGTGCAGTCCTATGGTACCTTCTAGAATCTGGCGCCCTCTTGTGGTGGCAGTTGGTATGACATCCAGAAATGCTAATGGAGCCGTTTGTTTTCTCTGCCTGCCCATCTCCTTCCCTTTACTTAGAACCCCCAAACATTATATATATTTTTTATTCTAACACTCTAGAGAATAAAATGGCGGTCGTTGCAATACTTTCTGTCACACCGTATTTGCGCAGCGGGCTTACAAGCACACTTTTTTGGGAAAAAATACTTTTTTTAATTAAAAAATAACACAACAGTAATGTTAGTCCAATTTTACTTCTCAGCACGTGAAGGGTGAAGGATGCTTTATATGTGTGGTGCCCTTGTCGTCTTCCCCCCTCTCCCCCCCCCCTTCTGACTACCTGCTTATATGTATCCGTGACACTGTTTATGCAATGTATATTTTCGTCATTTTCGAAATAAAAAAACGTTTACTGTTAAAAAAAAAAAGTTAGTCCAATTTTTTTTTATATTGTGAAAGATAATGTTACAGCGAGTAAATTGATACAAAACATGTCACCCTTCAAAATTGTGCCCGCTCGTGGAATGGCGACAAACTTTTACCCTTTAAAATCTCCATAGGCGACGTCTAAAAAAATTCTACAGGTTGCATGTTTTGGGTTACAGAGGAGATCTAGGGCTAGAATTATTGCTCTCGCTCTACCGATCACGGCAATACCTCACATGTGTGGTTTGAACACCGCTTTCATATGCGGGCGCTACTCACGTATGCTTCTGCAAACAAGCTCGGCAGGACGGGGCACGTTTAAAATTTTTTTTTTTCTTATTTATTTTAACTTTAATTTTTTCACTGTCCTTTTGAAAAAAAAAATGGTGTCATTTTTATTCCTATTACAAGGAATGTAAACACCCCTTGTAATAGAAAAAAGCATGACAGGGCCTCTTAAATATGAGATCTGGGGGGTCAAAAAGGCCTCGGATCTCATATTTACACTAAAATGCAATAATAAAAAAAAAAAATAAAAAAAATTGGCATTTGAAAAAAATAAAAATAATAAAATGTCCCTTTTAAGACCTATGGGCGGAAGTGACGATTTGAAGTCGCTTCTACCCTGCAATGACTTGGAGACGGGCGGGGGCCATCTTCCCCGCACTCGTCTCCATGTCGTTTAAAAAAAAAAAAAAAAACCTGGCTCCTAACTTTTTTAGCTGGCTCCTAGATTCCAAGCAAATTTGTCAAGCCCTGTGCTTAACCACCTGAGATCCGCGCCATAGCCAAATGACGGCTACAGCGCGGATCTGATGTGCCGGGACGACGTCTATTGACGTCGTCCCGGCAACGAGCTGCCTGCGCGCCCCCTGAAGGGCGCGCGCGGCGCGCTCTGTGATCCGCGAGTCTGTGGGACTCGCTGGATCACAGATCCGACCCCTTACCACGTGATCAGCTGTCAGCCAATGACAGCTGATCATGTGATAATAACCGAGCCGGTAATCGGCTTTTTTTCCTGCTCGCGCTGATAGCGCGAGGAGAAAAAATAAAAGCCGATCACCGGCGGCAGTGAGAGGGACATCAGTCCCTCTCACTGCAATATGCCAAGGGTCCATGGTGCCCACCATTGCTAATAAAAGTGCCCCCAGTGCCATCTGTCAGTGCCCCCAGTGCCATCTGTCAGTGCCCCCAGTGCCATCTGTCAGTGCCCACAGTGCCATATGTCAGTGCCCACAGTGCCAGTGCTGCACATCAGTGTCACCTACCAGTGCTCATCAGTGTCCCCTACCAGTGCCCAGTGCCACCTATCAGTGCCATCTATCAGTGCCCATCAGTGCCATCTATCAGTGCCATCCATCAGTGCCCATCCGTGCCACCCATCCATGCCACCCATCCGTGCCCATCAGTGTCATCTTTGCTGTGCCCATCAGTACTGACTTATCTGTCCCCACCAGTGCAGCCTATCAGTGCCCACCAGTGCCGCCTCATCAGCGCATATCAATGAAGCAGAAAAATTACCTGTTTGAAAAATTTTATAACAAACTATTAAACATGATTTTATTTTATTTTTTAATTTCCATCTTTTTTTTATTTGTTTAGCAAAAAATAAAAACCCCAGCTGTGATTAAATACCACCAAAAGAAAGCTCTATTTGTGGGAAAAAAAATGGTAAAAATTGCATTTGGGTACAGTGTTGTATGACCGCGCAATTGTCATTCCAAGTGCGTCAGTGCCAAAAGCTGAAAATTGGTCTGGTCACGAGGGGGGTTTAAGTGCAAAGTAATCAGGTGGTTAAGGGAGCTTTGGTCTCAGCCGTCCTCCACTCCTCTTAAAGCTTTGCCCCTACATCTTTGATCAAATGTCCTCATCAGGAACACAGTGGTTGCCTGGAGGGAGGTGCAGAGGTTGCTAGGGCTCCCCTCAAATATATCCAGCCATCTTGCCATCCATGTTCCTCCCTTTCACTATCTAATTGTAAAGTACTTCCAACTTTTGGAGCACACGTGGCCTCACTACTGATACTCTTTGTAACCTGGGGGACAGGTAGCAGGTACAAAGCTCCCTGGGATGAGCTGTTTAGTAAGGCACAGATACCAAATCCACTTGAGGTAGTGAAAACAGTGCTGGGTTTATTTGATTTAAATACAAGTCCATATACAGGTGCTGCACAGTCTTCCAGAAAACACATCAAAACAGAAATAACCAAACAAAAGTCCTAGCCATGTCTCGGCTCTAACTATACCATACACCGTCTCTAACTATCAGGCTGAGCAAGCCTACCGCTTGTCAGCTTCTGTAAAGAGTTTTTTAAAGGGTTTTACCAACCTTTTGGCTCCTCACAAACCATCCCTGTTTGTGTGTCCCAGGCAGAGAGCAAAGGCTGTTTGCTCAGGTGAGCTTAAATTAGCCTGGAGAGGAGGACTAAGATCCGAACTGGATCTTGTCTCAGAGACCTCTGAATGTGTATGAGAGGAGCCTGGAGATGTATAAACCCCGAACAAGACTTCTCCTGGCTCTCTCTGGGACGCTCTGCTACATCTTTTATATTGTGACAAACCAGGTGAATTTAAAGCCCATCAGGTTCTCTCACAGGAATTCTCTTTGCTACCATCCCATGCTTTTCACCACCATCAATTGCTCAGCTATCTACGAACTTGTCACCGACCTCAAACAGATCCCCTTCAAAAATCCTACCTTGACGTAGTTCTCCAGAAAGACGATTGCTCCATTTGCAGTCTCTACTTTCACCTTATTACGCATCAATCGGATAAATATCATCTCACCCCATTCCAGAAGTGGTCCTCAATCCTCGACACTGAACTGCCGGAAAAAAATCCTACAAAGCTATCACCACATTCACAAACTCACTATCTCAGAAGCGTGGCGGGAAACCCACTTTAACCACTTCAGCCCGGACGATTTTACCCCCTTCCTTACCAGAGCACTTTTTTGCGATTCGGCACTGCGTCGCTTTAACTGACAATTGCGCAGTCGTGCGACGCTGCACCCAAACAAAATTGACGTCCTTTCTTTTCCCACAAATAGAGCTTTCTTTTGGTGGTATTTGATCACCTCTGCGGTTTTTATTTTTTGCGCTATAAACAAAAGAAGAGCGACAATTTTGAAAAAAAACACAATATTTTTTACTTTTTTTGCTATAATAAATATCCCATTTTTTTTTTTTACTCAGTTTAGGCCGATACGTATTCTTATAAATATTTTTGGTTAAAAAAAAATCGCAATAAACGTATATAGATTGGTTTGCGCAAAAGTTATAGCGTCTACAAAATAGGGGATAGATTTATTGCATTTTCTTTTTTTTTACTAGTAATGGCGGCGATCTGCGATTTTTTTCCGTGACTGCGACATTGCGGTGGACACTTCGGACACTTTTGACACATTTTTGGAACCATTCACATTTACACAGCGATCGTTGCTATAAAATTGCAGTGATTACTGTGTAAATGTGACTGGCAGGGAAGGGGTTAACACTAGGGGGCGCTGCAGGGGTTAATATATGTTCCCTGCAAGTGATTCTAACTGTAGGGGGAGGGGACTCACAAGGGGAGGAGACCGATCGGTGTCCCTCTGTACTGGGAACACAACATTGGTCTCCTCTCCACTGACAGGACGTGGAGCTGTGTGTTTACACACACAGCTCCACGGTCCTGCTGTTTTCCCGTGCAATTGCGGGTTCCCGGCAGACATCGCGGCCGCTGGGCACGCGCACCGTGTCCCGAGCGGCGCGCGCCCCCTAGGTGGCCGGGAATGGGAGGGCGTCATATGACGTCCACCCAGGATGGGAGATCCACCTTGTGGACGTCATATGACTATGGGTGGGTAGTGAAGTGGTTAAAATCATCCACAGAGCATATTATCCATTCCGCACCAACATCTCGGAACCTACCCAAGCTCAATGCCTTTGGTGCTCTTTATCCCTCCCTACACTGCTGCACCGATTGTGGGAATGCTCTGCAATATCTATGTATTGGGACTCACATTTATCTATAACCACTTCAGCCCCGGACCAATTTGCAGCCAAAGGACCAGGCCCCTTTTTTGCGATTCGGCACTGCGTCGCTTTAACTGACAATTGGGCGGTCGTGCGACGTGGCTCCCAAACAAAATTGACGTCCTTTTTTTCCCACAAATAGAGCTTTATTTTGGTGGTATTTGATCGCCCCTGCGTTTTTTATTTTTTGCGCTATAAACAAAAAAGAGCGACAATTTTGAAAAAAAACGCATTATTTTTTATTTTTTGCTATAATAAATATCCCCCAAAAATATATAAAAAAAACATTTTTTTTCCTCAGTTTAGGCCGATACGTACTCTTCTACATATTTTTTGGTAAAAAAAAATCGCAATAAGCGATTATTTATTGATTGGTTTGCTCAGAAGTTATAGCGTTTACAAGATAGGGGATAGTTTTATGGCATTTTTATTAATAATTTTTTTTTTTATTAGTAATGGCGGCGATCAGCGATTTTTATTGTGACTGCGACATTATGGCGGACACATTGGACATTTTTGACACATTTTTGGGACCATTGTCATTTATACAGCAATCAATGCTATTTAAATGCATTGATTCCTGTATAAATGACACTGGCAGTGAAGGGGTTAACCACAAGGGGGCAGTGTAGGGGTTAAGTATGCCTAGGGGTGTGTTTCTTACTGTGGGGGGGGGCGTGGCTGTCAGCTAGTGAATGCTGATCTCTGCTCCAATCACAGGGAGCAGAGATCGGCGTCACTAGTTGCTAGGCAGAACGGGGAGATGCTGTTTATCTCGGCATCTCCCCGTTCATCCTTCCCGTGAGACGATCGCGGGTGTCCCCGTGGCGATCAAGTCCGCGGGGCCCGCGACCGGACTCACGTGGGTCCCGACCGGCACGCTCCCGATGGCACGACAGGCATTAGGGAGGGACTTATATATACGCCCTCCTGCCTGTACGTGCCATTCTGCCGACGTATATCTGTGTGCGCCGGTTGGGAAGTGGTTAAGGTTAGCAAGATATGGCTACTCAAAGATCCATTCTTGTGTCTATTTGGATGTGATCCACCAGTCACCCCCTCCACAGGATCACCCACTCTCACACAATGGTCTCATATATCTCTACTAGTGGCTTGCAGAGCGATCATGTCCCACTGGATCAAACCATCTCCACCTTCCCTACAAGCTGTAGGGATACTGTCACTTTTCCATATCGGGAGGCTGGACACCATAGTCTTGAACTTCCGCTCTAGTACTCGCTTTTTTGCCAGGTGGCGAAAATATATGGAACATACGTTCACTACCGAAGGATTGTCATCTATCATACATCCATTCTGATATACTGACTGGTACTTCCAACGATATATCACTAACCCCTTGGGGCAAACTCAAAATATCCGACCTGCCCAATCCTTCCAACCCCCTGCGTCGCTTTGAGCCCCCCTCATTGTGCTGCTGTTCTAATATTGTTCACTGACCACAATCCCCTAGTCCCAGACGGGCAACCCCGTCTATCAATATTGTTTTTATTTTATTTTTTTTACCACTTATGCCAGTCCTCACTCCAATACAGATAATGACGATTCCACTCCTGAGGGTTTCACAGTTTGTTATGCTGCTATTGTTACTTCCATGATATGTAATAATTCACTACAGCATTGTTTACAGGTAAATTCACCCCTTTCTTCCCCTCCCCTCCTACCCTTTATCCAGGGGCGGACTGACAACTCATGGGGCCCCCGGGCAATCGGAGATTATGGGGCCCCCAGGCAATCAGAGATTATGGGGCCGCACAGTATACAATCACACAGTATAAACAGACATGTTTCTATTGGCTGAGAAGGTACTGGAGAGGTGGGGCAGCTACAATCTCTGGATTTTTAGACTAAAAGGATGTCGGTAAGGGACATTTCAGAGACAGATGTAAAAAAAACACAGATTTTTACATACTGTCCCTGGTCTTACTGAGGATGGCAACCCTGATGGGGCCCCCTAGTGGCCCAGGGCCCTCGGGCAGTGCCTGAGTGGCCGAATGGTCAGTCCGCCCCTGCCTTTATCCTACCCCCCCCCCCCCCCCCCAGCTTATCCTATACATTGAACTGCTACTGTGTTTTAGAGTTTCTCAGCTCTACGCTTTCCATTGTAGGCTGGTTTATACTTTGTATTGTAATAATTAGGGTTGTCCCGATACCACTTTTTTAAGACCGAGTACAAGTACCGATACTTTTTTTCCAAGTGCTCACCGATACCGATTACCGATCCTTTTTTTTTTATGTCATGTGACAGTTTTCAAAGCAGATTAGGTGGCACTGACATGCTAAGCACCGATAGGATTAGGTGGCACTGATGAGCACTGACTGATGGTGGGCACTGACAGATGGCACTGATGGCGGGCACTGACAGGTGGCTGGCACTGACAGTATTTTTTGGTATTTGGTATATCTTTTGGTATTTAGAATCATATTTAATACACAGCGCGGCTTTTTCAATTTTTTATTTCTGTTTAGTGTGTATATCCCACATTTTTTTAGCTGCTGCTATATTTACACATTTTTCTATATATATAATTTTTCATTATATATATTTTTTCACTAATTTTTAAATTTTTGTTTAACCGCTTCCCGACCGCCTAACGCCGATATACGTCGGCAAAATGGCACGGGCAGGCAAAATCACGTACCTGTACGTGATCGTGCATGTGCCTGCCTGTGTCGGTCGGGAGCTCCGTGACCCTGGCCGCGGGACCAGCGGACCCGATCACCGCTGCTGTCCCGCGATCGGGTTACGGAGCTGAAGAACGGGGAGAGGTCTATGTAAACAAACCTCTCCCCGCGCTTCCTACACTGACTGTCAGTGATCGGCGGTTCCCTGTCATCGGGAACGCCGATCAATGACGTCAGACGTACAGCCACACCCCCCTACTGTAAAAAAAAACACACACACACGTCACACTGACTCCTCCCCGCCCCCTAGTGGTTAACCCCTTCACTACAACTGTCATTTACATAGGAATCAGTGCTATTTAAATAGCATTGATTGCTGTATAAATGACAAATGTCCCAAAAATGTGTCAAAAATGTCCGATGTGTCCGCCATAATGTCGCAGTCACAATAAAAATCGCTGATCGCCGCCATTACTAGTAAAAAAAAAAAATATTAATAAAAATGCTATAAAACTATCCCCTATTTTGTAAATGCTATAACTTTTGCGCAAACCAATCAATAATCGCTAATTGCGATTTTTTTTTACCAAAAATATGTAGAAGAATACGTATCGGCCGAAACTGAGGAAAAAAAAATGTTTTTTTTATAGATTTTTGGGGATATTTATTATAGCAAAAAGTAAAAAAATATTGCATTTTTTTCAAAATTGTCGCTCTATTTTTGCTTATAGCGCAAAAAATAAAAACCGCAGGGGCGATCAAATACCACCAAAAGAAAGCTCTATTTGTGGGAAAAAAAGGACGCCAATTTTGTTTGGGAGCCACGTCGCACGACCGCGCAATTGTCAGTTAAAGCGACGCAGTGCCGAATCGCAAAAAGGGGCCTGGTCCTTTGGCTGCCAATTGGTCCGGGGCTGAAGTGGTTAAGGTATCAGCGCTGTGTTTGCTCTATTTTTTCACTGCCACTGACAGATGCCACTGGCAGGTGGCTGGCACTGATAGATGGCATTGATAGGTGGCGCTGGCACGTGGCTGGCACTGATGAGCGGCCCTTATGGACATTGGGCACTGATAGGTGGCATTTATGAGCACTGATGGGCAGGCATTGAAATGCCATGAGGAAAGGCTGCCTGCGACAGCCCATCCTGATACTCCTTGCACTCAGCCACATAAAAGCAGCAGCCGCCATCTTATTACACCCAGCCTGAACTATATGGGCTGGGTAAAAAGGAACATAAAGAGTAATGTGGCTGGTATGCCCTAGGTAGATAGGCACCTCATCCCTAACAAAGGGGGGCAGGGAAAAAAGGGGATTATAGCGGTGCCAATTACAAAACAGTACACAATGTACAAAATATTTGTTATTAAAAAAAAAAAAAAAACATTTTTTTTATTACAGGGAATTCTTTAAAAACCAAACAAAACAATACATAGTAAAGGACCAAATATGAATTGTGGTATGGGAGCAAAGCAAGTGATCTGTGGCCTGAAATATGGTGGCCAAGATGGTCATGACAGATCAATCCTTCCCAAGCAGAAAAAGACCACACCGCGTGCCACTCCTGTAAGCTAACAACAGTAAACTGAGGCTACAATTGGCACAGGATCACAAAATTGGACAATAGAAGATTGGAAAAACATTGCCTGGTCTGATGAGTCTGGATTTCAGTTGTGACATTCAGATGGTGGGGTCAGAATTTGGGGTAAACATGAAAGCCATGGATCCATCCTGCCTTGTATTACTGGTTCAGGCTGGTGGTGGTGTAATAGTGTGGGGGATATTGTCTTGGCACACTTTGGGCCCCTTAGTACCAATCATCGTTTAAACCCCACGGCCTACCTGAGTATTGTTGCTGACCATGTCCATCCCTTTATGACTACAGTGTCCCCCATCTTCTGATGGCTCCTTCCAGCAGGATAATGCACCATGTCACAAAGCTCCAATCATCTCAGCACTGGACAATGAGGTCACTGTACTCCAATGGCCTCCACACTCACCAGATCTCATCCAATGGCCTCCACACTCACCAGATCTCATCCAATGGCCTCCACACTCACCACATCTCATCCAATGGCCTCCACACTCACCAGATCACATCCAATGGCCTTCACACTCACCAGATCTCATCCAATGGCCTCCACACTCACCAGATCTCATCCAATGGCCTCCACACTCACCACATCTCATCCAATGGCCTCCACGCTCACCATATCTCAATCCAATAAAGCTCCACACTCACCACATCTCATCCAATGGCCTCCACACTCACCAGATCTCATCCAATGGCCTCCACACTCACCACATCTCATCCAATGGCCTCCACACTCACCACATCTCATCCAATGGCCTCCACGCTCACCACATCTCAATCCAATAAAGCTCCACACTCACCACATCTCATCCAATGGCCTCCACACTCACCAGATCTCATCCAATGGCCTCCACACTCACCAGATCTCATCCAATGGCCTCCACACTCACCAGATCTCATCCAATGGCCTCCACACTCACCAGATCTCATCCAATGGCCTCCACACTCACCAGATCTCATCCAATGGCCTCCACACTCACCAGATCTCATCCAATAGAGCACCTTTGGGATGTGGTGGAAATGAAGATTGGCATCATGGATGTGCAGCAACTGCGTGATGTTATCATGTCACTATGGACCAAAATCTCTGAGGAATGTTTCCAACACCTTGTTTGGATCTATATTGCCTTGAAAAAGTATTCATACCCCCTTTAAATTTCCACATGTTGTCACGATACAAAAAACATAAATGTATTTCATTGGGATTTTATGTGATAGACCAACACAAAGTGGCACATAATTGTGAAGTGGAAGGAAAATGATAAATGGTTTTCAAATAAATATGTGAAAAGTGTGGGGGGGCATTTGTTTTCAGCCCCCTTTACTCCGATACCCCCAACTAAAATCTAGTGAAACCAATTGAAGAATTAAGACAAAGGGGGGTCCAAAGTAGTACTAGCAAGGTGCACCTAATAAAGTGGTTGTATGCAGGGTGGATTTGATTTAAATCAAGTCAATTTAAATCATAATTTTTAAAGAGAAACTGTCATCTCTGTCCCGCAGAGGCTCCTCCTCTGACCCGCTGATGACTCACCGACAGTCCCATTCACTTTAATGGGACGGCTGGTGATGCGGCAGTGACGCAACAAGGTGAGGGATGTGGCGGTGAGTGGATGCCGCTAACAGGCGCTGCCATGATGGAGATGAAATGACAGGTGCTCTTTAACCACTTACCGTCCGCTCACTGTATATATACGTCATTTTTTTGAAGAGGGATATCTCGGTAACGGCAGCAGCTGCTGCCACAACCGAGGTATCCCTCTTTACAGTGAGCAGTTCTGTTTCCGATAATGGTGGTCTCTGCGGCGGGTTCGCCACGAGATCACCGTTATCGGCGGCGGGAGAGGTGCCCCCCCCCCCTGCGCCGCTCTCCCGCGCCCTTCTGCCGCTTACAGGAGCCGTCGGCAGCGGAAGCGATCGGGTCCTTCTGCGTGCTGGGTATGGAGACGAGTGAGGCTAAGATGGCCCCCACTCATCTCTATACCATTGCAGGGCGGAAGCGACGTCAAAACGTCACTTCCGCCCATACCTCTTAAAGGCACAGTTTTCAAATGTCATTTTTTTTAATTGACATTTTTTGCATTTTAATTTTTTTGCATTTAAGTCCAAATATGAGATCTCAGGACTTTTTGACCCCAGATCTCATATTTAAGAGGACCTGTCATGCCTTTTTTCTATTACAAGGGATGTTTACATTCCTTGTAATAGGAATAAAAGTGATCCATTTTTTTTTTTTTTTTTTTTTTTAAACAGTGTAAAAAATAATAAATTCAAGTAAAATAAATAAGACAAACCCAAAAAGTTTTTTTTTAAACACCCCGTCCCGACGAGCTCGCGCGCAGAAGCGAACGCATACGTGAGTAGCGCCCGCATATGAAAACGGTAGTCAAACCACACACGTGATGTATTGCCGCGATCGGTAGGGCGAGAACAAGAATTCTAGCCATAGACCTCCTCTGTAACTCAAAAAAATGCAACCTGTAGAATTTTTTTAATGTCGCTTATGGAGATTTTTGAGGGTAAAAGCTTGACGCCATTCCACGAGCGGGCACAATTTTGAAGCAGGACATGTTGGGTATCAATTTACTCGGCGTAACATTATCTTTCACAATACAAAAAAAAAAATTGGGCTAATTTTACTGTTGTCTTATTTTTTTATTCAAAAAAGTGATTTTTTTTTTTTCCAAAAAAAAGTGCGCTTGTAAGACCGCTGCGCAAATACGATGTGAAAAAAAGTATTGCAATGACCGCCATTTTATTCTCTAGGGTGTTAAAAAAAAACAATATATAATGTTTGGCGGTTCTAAGTAATTTTCT
Organism: Lithobates sylvaticus; assembly: GCA_028564925.1. Taxonomy (NCBI): domain Eukaryota; kingdom Metazoa; phylum Chordata; class Amphibia; order Anura; family Ranidae; genus Lithobates; species Lithobates sylvaticus. Next base: position 586,045,720 of record CM053029.1, read on the forward strand.
AGCAAAAAAAACTGTTTTAAACATGTAAACACCTAAATTCCAAAACGAGGCTGGTCCTTAAGTGGTTAAATGTAAGGACTTATTTTGCTCATAGTTCAAATCTTTAATATTTGCAAACAAATGAAGGTTTCCCATTTAGAATAATAAGCTGTCAGGTTAGTAAAACAGCGATATCAGAACCGATTCAATTATACAGTTTGTAGTGTACGAAGATTTGCAAAACAGTGGGATAAAGGAATATTCCTGAACTTTGTTTTATCTCATTGTTACTGTGAAATTGTGTGAATGCATCAATGCAGTGCATGTTGTTATCTCAGCTTGCAGAGCTTGGATTCATTGAATGAGTTTACCAAAAATGTAAATATTGCAGAATATACAGCCTCATGCTATATAACTAAAGCTCCATTTCATGCTGAATAAACTAAATTATTAAATGTATCTTAAATAGAAAACTATCTTAAGATAAATTTTTACTCCAAAAACATTTTATTAAAATAAATTTGATTAACCACTTACGGACCACCGCACGCCAATATACGTCCTAACTTTCAAGGGGAATATCATTGTTATAGCAGCAGCTAGCTGCCATAACCCCGGTATCCTCTTCTTCGGGCCGCTTTCCGATAAGAGTGGTCTCTGCGGCGGATTTGCCGCAAGATCACTTTTACCCTGCGGAAGAAGAGGGCCCCTCCCACCGCGCTCCAGTGCCCTCCGCTTACCCGATCCTTCGGCAGCGGCGGAGGCGATTGGATGTTACCCCTTGCTGGGCATGGAGACCAGTGAGGGGAATATGTTTTAAATAGTTTTTATAAACATTTTTACACATTTAAAAAATCTTACATACTTTGCAAAACAATTTGCAAACCATTCATAAAAATACAAAACATTTTCAAGGTACACATAAATACATTTGGTACATGAATGGATCTATCCTCTAACGTACACTTAAATACATGAATAGATCTACACCGCGGCATATACTCTTGATTCTCCTGGACCATCTGAGTTACCACCAATGAGAAAGGAGAAAAGAAAGGAGGAGAGACCTGGAAGCAGGCCCATTCCACTATCTCCACCCCCAAAAAAAATGGGGATTTTCAAAATCAGTATCAATTTATCTTTACTTTCATGGAAAGAGAGAATCCAATCTCTCTATCCCAGTATTGTCCACCTTCAAGTTGTGAAAATAAAAAAAATAAATAGAAAAAGGGGGAATAAAAAAAAAATGGGCAGAAAAAAGGGGAGGGGGGAAATGGAATTACCCCCCCCCCCCCGTGAACTACGTTACCCCATTATAAGCCATACTATTCTCCTCTCACCTGTCTCAGTTTTTCCTACTTTCGAGGAGAAGGGAGGAGAAACTCCCCTCTCTCTATCCCCATTACCATCCTCCTTCAATTTGTGTGAGAAAAAAAAAAAGGGGGGGGGGTGAGGGGAATATGCCCCCCCTCCCCCGTCTCCATAAAATTGCATTGGGGGAAGCAACGTCAAAAAGTCACTCCAGCCAATAGCTCTTAACCACTTCCCACCCGGCCGCTGTATATATACGTCCGGGTGGGAGCCGTCTACTTCTGATAGGACGTTCCTGAACGTCCTTCAGAAGTAGGGGGATTGCGCGCACGTGTGCCCGCGCAGCGGCGCAATCCCGATGCGCTCGTGTCACCCGGACACGGCGCATCTCGGATCGGCAGGAGGGCTCTGTGATTGGCCCTCCTGATCACATGACGGCCGTGTCCAATCACAGCTGTCATGTGATGTAAGCAAACAGCCGGTTGCTAGGCGATCGGCTCTCCTCTCCTCACACGGAAGTCGTCACTGAGGAGAGGAGAGCGGATCGCTGCAGCCGGCTGGTGATCAGTGAGTATGAGCTGTTTTTTTTACAGCTTTTTACTCACTGATCACCAGTCTAGTGTAAACACACATGTCCCCAAAAACACACATGTCCCCAAAAACACACATGTCCCCAAAAACATACATGTCCCCAAAACACACATGTCCCAAATAATAAAAACACATGTCCCAAATAATAAAAACACATGTCCCCAAATAATAAAAACACATGTCCCCCACATATGTCCCAGTAAAATAACATGTGCCAATGATTATCTGCACACATATGTCCGTGATCACCTGCACACATCTGTACATGATCATTTGCGTACATCTGTCCGTAATCCCGCGAACCAATTATTATACACTTAACGGATTTTTTTTTACTAAAAACATGTAGCAGAATACATTTTGGCTTAAATTTATGACAACATTTGATTTTATTGGATTTCTTTTAAGAAAGAAAGGAGAAAATATAGTTTTTTTTCCAAATTTCCGCTATATTTTCGCTTATATCGCAAAAAATAAAAAACTGAGTCGTGAATAAATACCACCAAACTAAAGCTCTATTTGTGCAAACAAAATGATAAAAATTTCATTTGGGTACAGCATTGCATGACCGCGCAATTTGTCATTGAAAGTGCGAGAGTGCTGAAAGCTGAAAATTGGTCTGGGAAGGAAGGGGGCGAAAGTGCTCTGTATTGTAGTGGTTAAAGGGCCATTTTTTTTTTTTTTTTTATTAAATGACAAAAAACATTTTTTTTTTTTTTTTTATTTATTGCATTTTTGTGTAAATATGAGATCTGAAGTCTTTTTGACCCCCAGATCTCATATATAAGAGGCCCTGTCATGCATTTTTTCTATTACAAGGGATGTTTACATTCTTTGTAATAGGAATAAAAGTGACACCATTTTTTATTTTTTTGTAAAACAGTGTAAAAATAAAAAGTAAAATAAATAAGAAAACGTGCCCCGTCCCGCCAAGCTCGTGTCTAGAAGCAAACGCATACGTGAGTAGCGCCCACATATGAAAACGGTGTTCAAACCACACATGTGAGGTATCACCACGATCGGTAGAGCGAGAATAATAAATAATTCTAGCCCTAGGCCTCCTCTGTAACTCAAAACATGCAACCTGTAGAATTTTTAAAATGTCGCCTATGGAGATTTTTAAGGGTAAAAGTTTGTCGCCTTTCCATGAGCCGGCGCAATTTTGAAGCGTGACATGTTGGGTATCAATTTACTTGGGGTAACATTATCTTTCACAATATAAAAAAAAATTGGGCTAACTTTACTGTTGTCGTATTTTTTAATGCAAAAAAGTGTATTTTTTCCAACAAAAGTGCGCTTGTAAGACGGCTGTGCAAATACGATGTGACAGAAAGTATTGCAACGACCGCCATTTTATTCTCTAGGGTGAAAAATGTATAATGTTTAGGGGTTCTACGTAATTTTCTAGGGGAAAAAAATGTTTTTAACTTGTAAACAACACATCTCAGAAAGAGGCTCGGTTCTTAAGTGGTTAAATAGAAAACTATCTTTAGATAGATTTTTACTCCAAAAGCATTTTATTAAAATTAATTTGATTAAAAAAATTATTTTTTTTTTAACCCCCTCAGCCCCGGACCAATTTGCAGCCAAAGGACCAGGCCTCTTTTCGCGATTCGGCACTGCGTCGCTTTAACTGACAATTGCACGGTCGTGCGCCGTGGCTCCCAAACAAAATTGGCGTCCTTTTTTTTCCCACAAATAGAGCTTTCTTTTGGTGGTATTTGATCGCCCCTGCGGTTTTTATTTTTTGCGCTATAAACAAAAATAGAGCGACAATTTTGAAAAAAATGCAATACTTTTTGCTATAATAAATATCCCCCAAAAATATATAAAAAAACATTTTTTTTCCTCAGTTTAGGCCGATATGTATTCTTCTACATATTTTTGGTAAAAAAAAATCGAAATTATTGATTGGTTTGCGCAAAAGTTATAGCGTTTACAAATTAGGGGATAGTTTTATAGCATTTTTATTAATTTTTTTTTTTTTTACTAGTAATGGCGGCGATCAGCGATTTTTATTGTGACTGCGACATTATGGCGGACACATCGGACATTTTTGACACATTTTTGGGACCATTGTCATTTATACAGAAATCAGTGCTATTTAAATGCACTGATTCCAATGTAAATGACAGTGGCAGTGAAGGAGTTAACCACTAGGGGGCGGGGAGAAGTTAGTGTGACGTGTTGTGTTTTTTTTTTACAGTAGGGGGCGTGGCTGTACGCCTGACGTCATTGATCGGCTTTCCCGATGACAGGGAACAGCCGATCAATACAGGCAGTGTAGGAAGCGCGGGGAGAGGTTTGTTTACACAGACCTCTTCCCGTTCTTCAGCTCTGTGACCCGATCGCGGGACACCAGTGGCGATCGGGTCTGCTGGTCCCGCGGCCGCGGTCACGGAGCTTGTGCGCGGCCCACGGCAAGGCAATTAAAGGGGACGTATATATATACGTGCTTTTGCCTAGCCGTGCCATTCTGCCGACGTATATGTGCAGGAGGCGGTCGGGAAGCCTTTAAAATAATCATTGATTTTTATCCGCCCTGGTTGTATATGCCATACAACCAGGGTGGATAAAAATCAATGATTACCGTATATACTCGAGTATAAGCCGAGTTTTTCAGCACATTTTTTTGTGCTGAAAGTGCCCCCCTCGGCTTATACTTAAAGTGGTTGTAAACCCTTACAAACCACTTTGACCTACAGGTAAGCCTAGATTAAGGCTTACCTGTAGGTCCAATAAATATCTCCTAAACCTACATGGTTTAGGAGATATTTAGAAAAAAACAGGCACCGCTGTGTACGGCGCATGCGCCGTAGACAGCTGCACGCAGGCGCACTGCGCATGCCGAGATCACGGCGATATGCCGCCTTCGTGCGCATGCGCGGCAGTGACGTCATCGCCAATCCAGCGAATGACAGCGCTGGATCGGCGAGACCCGGAAGTCACTCCAGGAATGATGGTGACGGAGAAGATCGTGGATGAGGACCGCTTCGGGGACTTCGTTCTCAGGTAAGTCATTCATAATGAGCTAGTATGCTATGCATACTAGCTCATTATGCCTTTGCCTTGCAGGTTCCGTTTTTTTTTTTTTTTTTTTTTTGAGGAAGGTTTACTTCCTCTTTAAGTCAAGCACTTTTCTGCAGCAGAGAATGACATTTTCCGACCCGACTTTGGGGCCCCGTATCTCGGGGCCACTTGGTGCTAGGAACCCCAAATGGAACCCAGTGGAACCAACACTACAACATATCCAAATTTAGGGTTCCTAATGCCAAGCGGCCCCGAGATACGGGGCGCCAAAGTCGTTTCGGAAAATGTCATTCTCTGCTGCAGAAAAGTGCTTGACATTTTCCGACCCGACTTTGGGGCCCCGTATCTCAGGGCCACTTGTGCCCATTTGCAGCCATAGGTCCCCCGAGTTTGAAGTTCGGGGGACCTATGGCTGCAAATGGGCACAGTGAGGCTGCAAATGGGCATTGTTGACCCTCTTTTCCACTTACAGTAGCTGCGCATTTCTCACCCTAGGCTTATACTCGAGTCAATACGTTTTCCCATTTTTTTTTGTGGTAAAATTAGGTGGGTCGGCTTATACTCGAGCATATACGGTACTAAAATAAAAAAAATATCTTTTTTCTTTTATTTTAATTTTTTTATCAAATTTATTTGAATAAAATGCTTTTGGAGTAAAAATCAATCTAAAGATAGTTTTCTATTTAACCACTTAAGGACCGAGCCTCTTTCTGAGATTTGTTGTTTACATGTTAAAAACTGTTTTTAGTTACTTAGAACCCCCCAAACATTTGATTTGATTTTTTTGATTTGACATTGGATTTGCATTGCGCCGAATGCGCTCCATTAGGAGTGCGTCTAGGCGTACGACATTATACATACATTATTTTAATACACTGCTTTTGGAGTAAAAATCTATCTAAAGACCTGACAGTCTTTGTCAGCATCAGTGTTGTCACTTTATGTTTATTTCACTGATGAAAACTTTTGGGATTAAAAATGAAATCTGCTGACCCTCGTCTCACTGGTTTTTACTCGCTTATTTTATATCCATAGCAAGTATGCTGTAGCTAAATAGTCGTATGTGTATATAGGATATCAGTATGTAGGGCACGGTATAACTGCGTGAAGGATAAATTTAGATGCGGCGTCTTGTGAGTCAGGGGATTCCAGACATTACCGAGTCCATCTTATACAGTTGAGAACTGGTAAACAACCCTAACCCCTCCCCTCCCATGCGTCTCATAGAGCGTTCCCTTGGAAATTGGAGTGCCTCATCTGGGTATCAGCTTCCTTCTATCTCTTTCCGCTGACACTGCCGTAAGGAATGTATTTACACAGAGAAACTGGATAAAAAAGCAGCGAAGCCAGTGTGAGATTAAAGTGCCGATACGTCCTAAAACAAATGAGACGCTGGGGCCATTTTTTTTTTTGCTACAGTAAGTTATTTCATCCCGATGTCGCTGTTTAAAAAAAAAAGGAAACACCACGTGGTATAGAGCAGTGGTCCCCAACCTATTTGGCACCGGGGACCGGTGTTGTTTAAGAAAATTGTGCCAAGGCCCAGGGCGGTGTATGCAGCTTTTCGCGGGCAATTTATCTGGGAAATGGCTGGTGTTGACGCTTCAATCATCCCGGCACCATCATTGATATGATGTCAGGATGATTGAAGCGCATTATTTCTATTATTACATTGTAATATACAATGAAATAGTTCAACTCACCATAATGCAGAATGTGCCAGAGTGTCACTTGCCATGTTGCCTGTCACCAAATGTGGATTGTCACTTGCCATGTCACCTGCCACCAAATGTGGATTGTCACTTGCCATGTCACTTGTCACCAGATGCAATTTGTCCCTTGCCACGCCGCCTGCCACCAGATGCGGATTGTCACTTGCCACGCCGCCTGCCACCAGATGCAGATTGTCACTTACCACATCCCCTGCCACCAGATGCTTTTTTGTCCCTTGCCACGTCACCTGCCACCAGATGCAGATTGTCACTTACCACATCCCCTGCCACCAGATGCTTTTTTGTCCCTTGCCACGTCACCTGCCACCAGATGCGGATTGTTACTTGCCACGTCGCCTGCCTTCATATGCAGCTTGTCACTTGCCACGTTGCCTGCCACCAGATTTGGATTGTCACTTGCCATCAGATGCAGCTTGTCATTTGCCACGTCGCCTGCCACCACATGAAGATTGTCACTGCAGTGGTGGCAGCACAGGTGTGCGCATTAGTTCAGAGGCAAGCCTGGAGTAGTGGGTAGTGAGGGAGAACAGCGGTAATGGGGGGGCGGGTAGTGAGAGATGATCTCATCTCTCTGCTCCCCACCTCACCTCCAGCATTATAGCAGTCTCGCTGTGAGCGTCGAAAAGCGGCGAAGCAGGCGGCGGTGAGAGATGATGTCATCTCTCTGCTCACTCGTCTCAGTAAAGCAGCACCGCTGTGAGCACGGAACAGCGGTGATGCGGGCGGGCGGTGAGAGATGATGTCATCTCTCTGCTCGCTTGTCAGACTGTGCAGCCTTCGCGGCCCGGCTGCAAACAGGCCACGGCCCGGCGGTGGGCCGCGGCCCGGGGGTTGATGACCCCTGGTATAGAGGTTCCGGTGATTGGGGTTTATCAAACCACGGATATCTCTACCCCGATTCTGGGATCCGCAGCACCAGTAATGCCCCCCCATACACACGGTCGGATATTCCAATGGAAAAAGTCCGATCGGATTACGTTGTCGGAAAATCCGATCGTGTGGGGGGGCTCTAGCGGGCTTTTTCTGTCGGAATTTCCGCGCAGGATCTCAAATTTTCCGACAACAAAATCCGATCAGACTTTTTTCTGATCGTGTGTAGGGAATTTAGAAGGACAAAGTGCCACGCATGCTCAGATCAAATTACGAGACCAAAAGCTATTGGCTACTAGCCTCTACGTAGTTCCGTCATACGCAATGAACATCATTACGTTCAAAACGATCAGATTTTCCGACAACTTTGTCCAACCGCGTGTATGCAACACCAGTTTCGGACAAAATCCGTGGGATAAAATCGGATGGATTTTGTGGTCGGAATTTCCGACCTTGTGTACGGGGGCTTAGACTTGATTTGTAACAGTTTGTGGCACTCACATAAACGCCTCTTTGCATATCGTATAATCTTAGCACGGTAGCATTGCATGCCTTTACTGTGCGCTGCGTATGCAAGGGTAGGACCTCTTCCCCCAAGGGTAAAATGTATTTTTTTAGATGGAATGAATTGGCTCCTGACTTCTATAAACATTGCTCAGGCTTCCTTTAGTCATCATAGACAAAGATAATTAAATATCTAGTTTACTTAGTGCCCATGTAATCACCATACTCTGACGCAGGTCCTCTTAATTCCATTTTGCACATCTCCCTGGCTTCCCGGTGTCCTGTCGTATAGTGTCCCCCATCGGATACTGCCCACTGTGTGTGCGCAGTACGCATGACAAAAAGATTCCGAAAATATCCGAAGATGAAAGGCGCCTGCGCCGTGAGTCCGGGTTCAAGCCCCACCATCCAAGTGGACATAGAGTTAGAATAAAAAAAGAGCCGAGTGCAGCGAGGCCGTGCCCGAAGCGTGGCGAAGCGAGCCCGCGAGGGGCCCTCTAACTTTGTGCAGCCCTATGTCCACTTGGATGGTGGGGCTTGCACCTGGACTCACGGCGCAGGCGCCGTTCATCTTCGTAGATTTTCCGAATCTCCTTGTCCTCCGTAACTGCGCAGTACGGCCCGGACACTATTCGATAGGCGGACATTTTTTGACAGAACACCGGCTATGCCCAGTAGCCAATGTGTTTGTTTAACCCTTTCATGACTAAGCCCATTTCTGACATTTGTGTGTTTACAAGTTAAAATTCCTATTTTTTTTGCTAGAAAATTACTTAGAACTCCCAAACATTATATATATATATATATATATATATATATATATATATATATATATATATATATATATATATATATATATATATATATATATATATATATATTTATTTTTTTTTTATCAGAGAATCTAGAGAATAAAATGGCGATTGTTGCAATATTTTATGTCACACAGTATTTGTGCAGCGGTGTTTTAAATGCAATTTTTGGGGAAAAGGGACACTTTCATGAATTTTAAAAAAACAAAACAATATAGTTATCCCAATTTTTTTGTATAATGTGAAAGATGATGTTACACCGAGTAAATAGATACCAAACATGCCACGCTTTATAATTGCACGCACTCGTGGAATGGCGACACACTTTGGTATCTAAAAATCTCCATAGGCGACGCTTTAAATTGTTTTTACGGTTACCAGATTAGAGTTACAGAGGAGATCTAATGCTAGAATTATCGCTCTCGCTTGGACGATCGCGGCGATACCTCACATGTGTGATTTGAGCTTGCGGTGACGGGGGCGCTTTGGAAAAAATTTTATTTATTTTTTCTTATTTATTTTTATATTATTAAATTGTGTTTTAAAAAAAAAAAAATAAATAAATAAAAAATGTGATCACTTTTTATTGCTGTCACAAGGAATGTAAACATCCCTTGTAATAGGTGGTGACAGGTACTCTTTATGGAGGGATCGGGGGTCTAAAAGACCCCAAATCCCTCCTTTGCACTTCAAAGTATTCTGAATACGGTATATTTTTTTAAAACTGGCGCCATTGGCAGCCGAGTAAACAGGAAGTGACGTTGTGACGTCGCTTCCGTGTTTACATCCAGGAGACTGGAACCAAGCCGTTTCCGGCATCATTCCAGTCTGTCACTAGCCGCCAGAAGCAGTGGATGTTCGATCGGGCCGTCCGATGGAACGGGAGGCCCGGTAAGAGCGGCGTGAGGCGGCGGGAGGGACGTCCCCTCCCACTCCTCCGGGAAAAACAGCCGAGTGGGTTTTAGCCGCATCGGTTTTATACGGCAGCACAGTGGTGTAGTGGTTAGCACTTTCACCTAGCAGTAATAGGGTCGCTGGTTCAAATACCGACCACGACACCTTCTGCCTGGAGTTTGCATGTTCTCCCTGTGCCTGCGTGGGTTTCCTCCGGGTACTCCGGTTTCCTCCCACACTCCAAAGACATGCTGGTAGGTTAATTAGAGCCTGTCGATAAAATTGGCCAAATATGTGTATGTGTATGTGTTTGTAGCGTGTCAGGACCTCACAGGGCAAGGACCGCACTATACCACAGATGGACACCAGTGGTAAAAGAGCCCTGAGACGATTCAGTTCGCATAGGTAGCGCTATACAAGTCATTCATTCATTCATTCATACCTGGATAGCCAATCGCCGGCTCTAAACGGTACGGGGATGATGCCTGCAGCTGCGGGCATCATCCCGATATAACCCCCGAAAGCCGAGTAAGCATATCTGCGTACGCTCGGCGGGAAAGGGTTAACCACATCAATACCGGGGACTTTCGCCCCCTTCCTTCCCAGACCAATTTTCAGCTTTCAATGACAAATTCACAAATTGCGCGGTCATGCTACGCTGTACCCAAGTGAAATTTTTATCATTTTGTTCGCACAAATAGAGCTTTCTTTTGGTGGTATTTATTCACGACACCGTTTTTAATTTTCTGCGATATAAGCGAAAAAAAGAGAGGAAATTTGGAAAAAACACAATATTTTCTTCTTTCTATTTTAAAAGAAATCCAATCAAATCTAATTTTGTCATAAATTTAAGCCAAAGTTTATTCTGCTACATGTTTTTGGTAAACAAAATTCCGTTAAGTGTATAATAATTGGTTTGTGTCATCACGGACATATGTACGCAAATGATCATGTACAGATGTGCGCAGATAATCATTGGGACATGTGATTTTAGTGGGACATATGTGGGGGACATGTGTGTTTTGGGGACGTGTGGTGACACTAGGTTGGTGATCAGTGAGTAAAAAGCTGTACAAAACAGCTAATATTCACTGATCACCAGCCAGCTTCAGCGATCTCCTCTCCTCAGCGACAACTTCTGTGTGAGGAGAGGAGAGCCGATCGCCTAGCAACCGGCTCTGTGTTTACATCACATGACGGCTGTGATCAGACATGGCCGTCATGTGATCAGGAGGGCCAATCACAGAGCCCTCCTGCCAATCGAAGATGCGCCGTGTCCGGGTGACACGAGCGCATCGGGATTGCGCTGCTGCGCGGGCATGCACGCACGCGATCCCCCTCCTTCCGAGGGACGTTCCATTTATATACATTGGCTGGGTGGGAAGTGGTTAAATAGCGCTGGACTAGTAGAAGCGGGGTATTAGTACTGATGGATGTTTAACCACTTGCCTGCAAGAGCACTTTCACCCACTTCCTGCCCAGGCCAATTTTTAGCACTGTCACACTTTGAATGAAAATTGCGCGGTCATGCAACACTGTATCAAAGCGAAATTTGTATTATTATTATTTTTTTTAAACAGACAGAGCTTTCTTTTGGCGGTATTTAATCACCACTGTGGGTTTTTTTTTTTTTTTTGCAAAACAAAGTGAAAAAAAAATAAAATAAAATGTTTTTCTTAGTTTTTGTTATAAAATTTTCTAAAGAAGTAATTTTTGATGAGGCTGCACCGATAGGCTGCACTGATGGGCACTGATAAACTGGACTGATGGGCACTGATAGGCTGGACTGATAGCCTGGACTGATGGGCACTGATAGGCTGCACTGATGGGCACTGATAGGCTGCACTGATAGCCTGGACTCATGGGCACTCATAGGCTGCACTACTGAGGCGGCAGTGATGAGGCCAGTGCTCGACGAATACCAGGCGCCAGGTCGCATTGGCGACTAGAATTAGCGACCTGGCGACTGGGGCAGCACAGCTGGGGGTATCCTGTCTTTAGTGCACCCACCCCCCCCCCCCCCCGCCGCGCGATCGCGATGGGCCGGTAATTGAGGCCCCGGCTTTGCGGCCTTGTGCATTCCTATGGTACCTTCTATAATCTGGCGCCCTCTTGTGGTGGCCGTTGATATGACACCCAGCAATACTAATAGGCAGGCAGTGAAAACAAAACAGCCTTATCTCCTTCACTTAGAACCCCCAAACATTATATATATTTATTTTTCTAACACCCTAGAGAATAAAATGACGGTCGTTGCAATACTTTCTGTCACACCGTATTTGCGCAGCGGACTTACAAGCGCACTTTTTTGGGAAAAAATACTTTTTTTAATTAAAAAAATAACACAACAGTAAAGTTTGCCCAATTTTTTTTTATATTGTGAAAGATAATGTTACGGTGAGTAAATTGATACCAAACATGTCTCGCTTCAAAATTTTGCCCGCTCGTGGAATGGCGACAAACGTTTACCCTTTAAAATCTCCATAGGTGACATTTAAAAAAAAATTCTACAGGTTGCATGTTTTGAGTTACAGAGGATGTCTAGGGCTAGAATTATTGCTCTCGCTCTACCGATCACGGCAATACCTCACATGTGTGGTTTGATCACAGCTTTCATATGCGGGCGCTACTCTTCTGCAAACAAGCTCAGCGGGACGGGCGCGTTTAAAATTATTATTTTTTTCTTATTTATTTTAACTTTTAATTTTTTCACTGTTCTTTTGAAAAAAAAATGGTGTCACTTTTATTCCTATTACAAGGAATGTGAACACCCCTTGTAATAGAAAAAAGCATGACCGGACCTCTTAAATATGAGATCTGGGGTCAAAAAGACTTCACATCTCATATTTAGACTAAAATGCAAAAAAAAATAATTGCCATTTCAAAAAAAAAAAAAAAAAAAAAATGTCCCTTTTTAAGAGCTATGGGCGGAAGTGACGATTTGAAGTCGCTTCTGCCCTGCAATGACTTGGAGACAGGCGGGGGCAATCTTCCCCTCACTCGTCTCCATGTCGTTAAAAAAAAAAAGAAAACCTGGCTCCTAACTTTTTTAGCTGGCTCCTAGATTCCAAGCAAATTTGTCAAGCCCTGGATGAGGCTACACTGATATGTGGCACTGATAAGCATCACTGATGGGGACTGACAGACATCACTGATGGGCACCGACAGGCATCACTGATAGGCACTGACAGGCACCACTGAAGGGCACTGACTGGCAGCACTTATGGGCACTGACTGGCAGCACTTATGGGCACTGACTGGCAGCACTTATGGGCACTGACTGGCAGCACTTATGGGCACTGTTGGGGCTGCACTGATAATCAGGGCACTGATGAAAAGTGCCTCGATTATCAGTGTAGATATCCCCTGTGTGGATTTGCCGGTTATCTCTCCTCTCCTTACGTGCTTTCAGTGTGAGGAGGACTGCCGATAACCGGCAAATCCTGTTTACATTGTGATCAGCTGTGATTGGACACAGCTGGTCACATGGTAACGAGCTGCTGTGATTGGCTCTTTACCCAGACCTGTGATCAGCTGTGTCCGAAGGACATGGCAATCACAGATCCGCGCCGATGCGCGCTGCAGGGACGCGCGGGAAGTGCGATCACAGAAGGATGTTCATAGATGCCCTCCCAGCAATATGAGCACGCGCTGTAGCCATCTTTTGGCTATAGCATGGGCAGGAGGTGGATAGAAGAGTAGTCAAAGGGGTCAATGGGCAATGAAGATGTAGTGTAAAAGGACCTTGTGTTTCAGTCCCGGGCGGCTCTCTGATATCCTGAAAGAGAACACTCAGTAGATAACAAACCCTGTTGGGGGTATTTGAGGACTGAGGTTGGGAACTACTGCTCTATAACAACAACAGACAGTCTAGTGGAGAGTAAAACAGTTCTGAACACCAACAGTCACTTGTGATTATCCTCACTGAAGTCCAGGTTAGCTCTGTTAACACAGATGAACAGCTGGGGGGATCCAAGGACAAAGGGGCCACCCCCCTGGAACTGGAGTACTATGGTAGTAATCAGAGAGCAGCTCCCCACAGTAGCCGCGTCTTGCAGAGAGGCTTCATGCTATTAGGCTCCTGCTTGGCCACCTTCATTCTGGTTCTGACAGTGGAGGACTGCTCACCTGGTTAGCTTTGGTAACACAGGTGAACAGCTGGGAGGGATCAAAAGACCAAAGGGCCACCCCCCTGGAACTGGATTGCTGTGACAGTAACTGGGTCTTTTGGGGAGGCTGCATGCTATTTAGGCTCCCGATTGGCTGCCTTCATGCTGGTTGTGACAGTGGAGGACTGCTCACCTGGTTAGCTTTGGTAACAGAGGTGAACAGCTGGGGGGATCCAAGGACAAAGGGGCCACCCCCCTGGAACTGGAGTACTAAGGTAGTAATTAGGGAGGAGCTCTCCACAGTAGCTGGGTCTAACAGAAAGGCTTTGTGGTATTAGGCTCCTGGACATCACGGGACAGAGATGGGGCTCAGGTAAGTATAAGGCCCCTTTCACACTGGGGCGGGAGCCGCGGTGACGGTAAAGCAGCGCTATATTTAGCGCTGCTTTACCATCGTTTTAGCCGCGGTATTCGGCCGCTCGCGGTGCGGTTTTACCCCCCGCGAGCGGCTGGAAAAGGGTTAAAATCCCCCGCAAACCCGGAATGGACAGGGGGGGATATGGGGCCCTATCCAGAAGTGACAGGGACCGAGCCTCACATTTCCTACTGGACAATGAATGGCCCTCTATTCAATCTCTAACTGCCGAAAACGGGCCGTTCCAACTACAGTTCTGGAGAGCAATTAGATTACACCATTTCTTACACTCATTACCACAGCCAGCACAGTACAGCCGCGACTTGACAACCTTCGAATCATATTGTAGCGACGAAGGACCCTTGCCGAGGGTACTGTCTAAGGCATACGCCCTACTCAACTCCCCCGAAGAAACCCCCGACCTGGTTTTTATCCATAAATGGGAATCTGACTTGGGTTGTATATTTACCGAAGCCCAAAAACAAGCGATCATTAGGTTTTCCCTGCAAACATCTATATGTACGAAAATACAGGAACTTAATTACAAGATATTGACCAGATGGTACCACACCCCTAGCAAACTCCACAAGTACTATCCAGCCACATTCCGACAACTGTTGGAGATGTCAGTCAGAAAAGGGGACACTCCTCCATATTTTTTGGTCCTGCCCTCTGCTGCAACACTTCTGGACGTCGGTCCGGAGGATTGCACAAAAATTCACGGACTATACGATCAGTGATGATCCAGCCTTTATACTACTACACGCCACTCCAATTCCGGCAAAAAAATATAAAAAGATGATAGTGCGACATTTATTGAATGCAGCCAAGGCCTGCATCCCACTTCTATGGAAGAAGAGGACACCCCCAACAATAGGCTTGTGGTTGCGTAGAGTGGAGGAGATTAAGAAATTGGAGGACCTAATCCTCACGTCACAGAATAAGCAGGAACAACACTCACAGACATGGATGCTGTGGAATATTTTCATATTTTCAGACGAGGGAATAACTTTACTTAACACTTAAAGAACGAGAAACCAGAATAGAATATAAATACAGTCCACCCTGGGTCCCCCTGCACACCCCCCCACCCCCACCCCTCACTCACTCTTTTCTTTTCCATCTTTCCTCCTTCCTACTTAGCTATCCTCTCTACTCATCTCTCCACAAAGGGAGAAACCATAAATATGGGATAAGACAAACAACTGACAGCCCACACTGAACACTCACGATCAGGAGACATGGAAATGAAACCCAGATACCGGATACAGGGATGAGCAGATACACACCACTTATAACGGTAGCTGGGCTACATAACGTTTCGGTAGAGAGACGATAGACTAGTACGTGAAAAGTGATATGGATATCGAAACTGATAGAATGTATGCCCATATATGTATACGCTGATAAATCCGTGGAGAATTTTTGAATACTATGTAGATGACGTTGTTATATATGTTCCTTCCTTTTTCTGTTTTGAAAATAAATAAAAACTATATTTGAAAAAAAAAAATCCCCCGCAAAGCGCAGCCGTACCGGCGCTTTGCGGCGGTATTGCCGCGGTATTACCGCGGTATCCCATTAAAATCAATGGGTAGCAGCGGTATAGGAGCGGTGAATACACCGCTCCTATACCGCTCCAAAGATACTGCTGTGAATGGGGCCGTTTTTTTCAGGCGGTGTACAGGCGCTATTTTTAGCGCTGTACCACCTGAAAACCGCCCCAGTTTGAAAGGGGCCTTAGTGGGGTGGGTGCTGGCATGGCTGCTGCACACAGGATTTTTTATCTTAATGCATAAAATGCATTAAGATAAAAAAAAAAAAAAACTTCTGCCTTTACAACCACTTTAACCACTTTTAGACCGGACCAATTTGCAGCCAAAGGTCCAGGCCCCTTTTTGCGATTCGGCACTGCGTCGCTTTAATTGACAATTGCGCGGTCGTGCGACGTGGCTCCCAAACAAAATTGACGTCCTTTTTTTTCCCACAAATAGAGCTTTCTTTTGGTGGTATTTGATCGCCCCTGCCGTTTTTATTTTTTGCGCTATAAACAAAAAAGAGCGACAATTTTGAAAAAAAAACGCAATATTTTTTGCTATAATAAATATCCCCGCAAAATATATAAAAAAACTTTTTTTTCCCTCAGTTTAGGCCGATACGTATTCTTCTACATATTTTTGGTAAAAAAAAATCGCAATAAGCGATTATTGATTGGTTTGCGCAGAAGTTATAGCGTTTACAAAATAGGGGATAGTTTTATAGCATTTTTATTAACAATTTTTTTTTTTATTAGTAATGGCGGCGATCAGCGATTTTTAATCGGGACTGCGACATTATGGCGGACACATCGGACATTTTTGACACTTTTTTGGGACCATTGTCATTTATACAGCAATCAATGCTATTTAAATGCATTGATTCCTGTATAAATGACACTGGCAGTGAAGGGGTTAACCACTAGGTGGCAGTGTAGGGGTTAAGTATGCCTAGGGGTGTGTTTCTTACTGTGGGGGGGCGTGGCTGTCAGCTAGTGAATGCTGATCTCTGCTCCAATCACAGGGAGCAGAGATCGGCGTCACTAGTTGCTAGGCAGAACGGGGAGATGCTGTTTATTTCCGCATCTCCCTGTTCAGCCTTCCTGGAGCGGGAGCGGGAGCGCGCCATTCCCGATGGCACGGAGGCATTTAAAAAGGGACTTATATATATGCCCTTATGCCTGTCCGTGCCATTCTGCCAACGTACATCGGCGTGCGCCGGTCGGGAAGCGGTTAAAGCACCTGTGCAAGGTGAAGGAAAACCTGAAAACAAGTCCTGTTCCTGGCCAGCATACCTGGGAAAGAATGTAATGCAGTGCGATCTGCATTGCATGACATTCAGTGGAGTACAGGGGAGACATTGGGGGTCTTTTAGATCCTTGATATCTCATTAAAGAAAACCTGTCACCAAAAAAAAAAGTTAAGTAAAAAAAAATATTTTTTTTAACCCCTTGAAGCTGGCGGTTTAGAATGCTGGGAGGTCATGTGACCACCGTGATTGGCTGTCACATGATCGGAAAGCGCCCCTTTGCAAGCAGCGATCGGGAGCTTTCTGTTAGCCATCAGTAATTGTGCCAGGAGCGCACTCTCAGCACAGCTCTATTTGCACTATTGCAGCGAGGCAAGAGAGCGGTGATGTGGGGCAGGCAGTGAGAGATGATGTCATCTCTCTGCTCCCTCCCGCAGCACGGACATTGAAGAGGCCCGCGCAGTGAGGGCATGTGAGCGGTAATGCGGGGTGGGCGGATAGACATGATGTCATCTCTGCTCGCCATGCCCGCTTCTCTCATCCGCCTGCCCATTTCTCTGATTGACCCGGGTCACTCATGCCGACTGGGCATGGCCCGTTGGTTGGGGACCCCTGCTCTAGGGTGTCTGCTTTCAGAAAATATATAATGTTTTGTGGGGTTTTATGTAATCTTCAGGCCTAAAATTCATTTTTAAAGCATGTGTGCAAGAAAAATGCAAATATGGCTCTGGCAGCGAAAGGGTTAAAGAGAACCTGTCGCCAGACTGCTCATCCTATTAGATATGTGCATGAAATGTATTTGATGCATTTTATTTACCTGCTCATTCTGAAACTGAAATGATTGATAAACAATGTCATCTGAACGTACCTGCAAGCTTCATCGTTACGGTGACTGCGGATTAAATGCTGCCAAATGGTCTTCAGAACACCTGGTGAAATAAAAAAGTTCAGGAACCACAGATCTATACCGATCTACAATCAGATTTACATATTATGCAGAGCTCAAGATTCCATAGTATTGCATTGTAAGGGTTCTTAGAAGACTGACCACTTGCCGACCGCAATACGTATATACACCAAAAGTATTGGGACACCTGCCTTTACACACAAATGAACTTTAATGGCATCCCAGTCTTAGTCCGTAGGGTTCAATATTGAGTTGGCCCACCCTTTGCAGCTATAACAGCTTCACCTCTTCTGGGAAGGCTGTCCACAAGGTTTAGGAGTGTGTCTATGGGAATGTTTGACCATTCTTCCAGAAGTGCATTTGTGAGGTCAGGCACTGATGTTGTATAAGAAGGCCTGGCTCGCAGTCTCCACTCTAATTCATCCCAAAGGTCTCCTATGTGCAGGCCAGTCAAGTTCCTCCACCCCAAACTCGCTCATCTATGTCTTTGTGCATTGGTCCAAATCATTTGGTGGAGGGGGGATTATGGTGTGGGGTTGTTTTTCAGGGGTTGGGCTCGGCCCCTTAGTTCCAGTGAAGGGAAGACTTAAGGCGTCAGCATACCAAGACATTTTGGACAATTTCATGCTCCCAACTTTGTGGGAACAGTTTGGGGACGGCCCCTTCCTGTTCCAACATGACTGCACACCAGTGTACAAAGCAAGGTCCATAAAGACATGGATGAGCGAGTTTGGGGTGGAGGAACTTGACTGGCCTACACAGAGTCCTGACCTCAACCCGACCTTTGGGATGAATTATTAGAGTGTAAGGATGAGCTCCGGCGTGTTCGCACAGCCCGCCAGGAAGTCGGCACTGCGCTGCGCTAATCACAGGCAGTGAGACATTTCCCGATCTCTGCAGCCGCGCTTCGGGACAATGTCTCAATGCCTGTGATTAGCGCAGCCAGGGCCGACTTCCTGGCGGGCTCTACACGTGGGCTGTGCGAACACGCCAAAGCTCATCCTTATTAGAGTGTAGACTGCGAGCCAGGCCTTCTTGTCCACATCAGTTCCTGACCTCACAAATGCGCTTCTGGAAGAATGGTCAAACATTCCCATAGACACACTCCTAAACCTTGTGGACGGCCTTCCCAGAAGAGTTGAAGCCTTTAAAGCTGCAAAGAGAGGGTCAACTTAATATTGAACCCTACGGACTAAGACCGAGATGCCATTAAAGTTTATGTGCGTGTAAAGGCAGGTGTCCCAATACTTTTGACAATATAGTATCACAAAAGTAAGTACACACCTCACATTTTTGTAAATATTTTATTCTACCTTTTCATGTGACAACATTGAAGAAATGACACTTTGCTACAATGTAAAGTAGTGAAAATTGGGCCCAATTAGCCATTTCCCCTCCCCGGTGTCATGTGACTCGTTAGTGTTACAAGGTCTCAGGTGTGAATGAGGAGCAGGTGTGTTAAATTTGGTGTTATCGCTCTCACTCTCTCATACTGGTCACTGGAAGTTCAACATGGCACCTCATGGCAAAGAACTCTCTGAGGATCTGAAAAAAAAGAATTGTTGCTCTACATAAAGATGGCCTAGGCTATAAGAAGATTGTCAAGACCCTGAAACTGAGCTGCAGCACGGTGGCCAAGACCATACAGCAGTTTAACAGGACAGGTTCTACTCAGAACAGGCCTCGCCATGGTCGACCAAAGAAGTTGAGTGCACGTGCTCAGCGTCATATCCAGAGGTTGTCTTTGAGAAATAGACGTATGAGTGCTGCCAGCATTGCTGCAGAGGTTGAAGGGGTGGGGGGTCAGCCTGTCAGTGCTCAGACCATACACCGCACACTGCATCAAATTGGTCTGTATGGTTGTCATCCCAGAAGGAAGCCTCTTCTAAAGATGATGCACAAGAAAGTCTGCAAACAGTTTGCTGAAGACAAGCAGGCTAAGGACATGGATTACTGGAACCATGTCCTGTGGTCTGATGAGACCAAGATCAACTTATTTGGTTCAGATGGTGACAAGCGTGTGTGGGGGCAACCAGGTGAGGAGTACAAAGACAAGTGTGTCTTGCCTACAGTCAAGCATGGTGGTGGGAGTGTCATGGTCTGGGGCTGCATGAGTGCTGCCGGCACTGGGGAGTTACAGTTCATTGAGGGAACCATGAATGTCAACATGTACTGTGACATACTGAAGCAGAGCATGATCCCTTCCCTTCGGAGACTGGGCCGCAGGGCAGTATTCCAACATGATAACGACCCCAAACACACCTCCAAGACCATCACTGCCTTGCTAAAGAAGCTGAGGGTAAAGGTGATGGACTGACCAAGCATGTCTCCAGACCTAAACCCTATTGAGCATCTGTGGGACATCCTCAAACAGAAGGTGGAGGAGCGCAAGGTCTCCAACATCCACCAGCTCCGTGATGTCACCATGGAGGAGTGGAAGAGGACTCCAGTGGTAACCTGTGAAGCTCTGGTGAACTCCATGCCCAAGAGGGTTAAGGCAGTGCTGGAAAATAATGGTGGCCACACAAAATATTGACACTTTGGGCCCAATTTTTATATCTTCACTTAGGGGTGTACTCACTTTTGTTGCCAGCGGTTTAGACATTAATGGCTGTGTGTTGAGTTATTTTGAGGGGACAGCAAATTTACACTGTTATACAAGCTGTACACTCACTACTTTACATTGTAGCAAAGTGTCATTTCTTCAGTGTTGTCACATGAAAGAAGAAAATATTTACAAAAATGGGAGGGGTGTACTCACTTTTGTGAGATACTGTACACTGGAATTTATTTTAATTTTTTTTATTTGTATTTTTTACTAGTACTGTACCGTAATAGTCCACTTGCCCCCCTTGCCTTTGGTGAACCTATATAGGGGACTTGGTTCCCAAAAATCTCTATTTTACTAGTAATGGCAGCGACATTGCGGCAGACGATCGGACACTAACTGACACTTTTT
Organism: Lithobates sylvaticus; assembly: GCA_028564925.1. Lineage (NCBI taxonomy): Eukaryota > Metazoa > Chordata > Amphibia > Anura > Ranidae > Lithobates > Lithobates sylvaticus. The sequence goes on from CM053029.1 coordinate 586,066,618, forward strand.
GGGAACCAGTGACTCCAATACAGTGATTAGTGCTAAAAATAATATGCACTGTCACTGTACTAATGGGAAGGGCTGAGAAGGGGTTCAACATCAGGGGCGATCAAAGGGTTAACTGTGTGCCTAGCCAGTGTTTTTGTGTACACAGTGCGGTGCTTTTACTAAGGGAAGGTATGGATTTTATCCCCTACTTTGCGGGGGGGGGGGGGGGAATCCAAAACGTCCCCTGCTGACAGGACAGAGCTCTGCTTTGTTTACATAGGCAGAGCTCCGTCTTGTGTGTCTTCCTGACGATCGGCGGGTACTGGCGATCATCCATTGGCCGGCACCCATCGATTGGCATCTACTGTGTATAATCACAGCACTGCTGTGGTGCCCCCTACCTGGAAGTACCGGATCACATACCTAGTACGGGATCTGGCACAGGAGAGCTGCCAGTGCCTTGCCGCCGTATATATGTAAGTTACACAGTCAGCAAGCGGTTATTCCTTTTACCACCACTGTATACCTTACATTGGTAGTGGCAGCGGGGGGGGGGGGGGGGGGGGGGGGGGGGGGGGGGGGGGGGGGGGGGGGGTTTACACACACTCCTGGCAGCTGCAGCCAGTGTGTGTGTTAGGCTGCTTTCACCCTGATGCATTTTTGCTGCATTTTTACCGCACTAAAAACGCAACAAAAAACACAATCCCTTTAACCACTTTCAGACCGGACCAATTTGCAGCCAAAGGACCAGGCCCCTTTTTGCGATTCGGCACTGCGTCGCTTTAACTGACAATTGCGCAGTCGTGCGACGTGGCTCCCAAACAAAATTGGCGTCCTTTTTTTCCCACAAATAGAGCTTTCTTTTGGTGGTATTTGATCGCCCCTGCGGTTTTTATTTTTTGCGCTATAAACAAAAAAGAGCGACAATTTTGAAAAAAAAACGCATTCTTTTTTATTTTTTGCCGTTTAGGCCGATACGTATTCTTCTACATATATTTGGTAAAAAAAATGGCAATTAGCGATTATTGATTGGTTTGCGCAGAAGTTATAGCGTTTACAAGATAGGGGATAGTTTTATAGCATTTTTTATTAATATTATTTTTTTAATTAGTAATGGCGGCGATCAGCGATTTTTATTGTGACTGCGACATTATGGCGGACACATCGGACATTTTTGACAATATTTTGGGACCATTGTCATTTATACAGAAACCAATGCTATTTAAATGCACTGATTCCTGTATAAATGACCTGCCAGTGAAGGGGTTAACCACTAGGTGGCAGTGTAGGGGTTAAGTATGCCTAGGGGTGTGTTTCTTACTGTGGGGGGGGCGTGGCTGTCAGCTAGTGAATGCTGATCTCTGCTCCAATCACAGGGAGCAGAGATCGGCGTCACTAGTTGCTAGGCAGAACGGGGAGATGCTGTTTATTTCCGCATCTCCCCGTTCAGCCTTCCCGTGAGACAATCGAGGGGTGTCCCCGCGGCGATCGAGTCCAAGGGGCCCGCGACCGGCCTCGCGGTGGTCCTGACCGGCTCGAGCATCATGCTTCTGCCTGTGGGAGTCATGCTTGTAACTGTCAGCCTTGCAATGCTTCGTGGGACTTGTAGTTTCTCAACAGCTGGAGGGCGGCCGGTTTGAGACCGCTGCTTTAAACCCTATGGGACTCTTTAGACCACTGCGCTGCAGGTGCTGTACGTTTTGAAAAGTCCTGCATGCGGAACGGTTCACACCATGCAAGCATTTGAATTGCATAGGACCGCGCTGTGCATTTCTGTGCGATTCACATGCGGGGGCTCTGTGCGGTGCGATTTCAGCCCATTCATTTTGAACTGGCTGAAATTGTACCAAAAGTAGTGCATGCCCTAGTGCCCCTAAGACACACTTGTACCATGCAAACCGGTGCCGGCAGACGCAGTGCGTTAGCAACCCGTGTTCGGGGTGCCATTAACTTTTTTTTTTATTGACGCCTGCCGCACATCGCAAATGTACTGCGTTTTGCATGCGGTTTGAATCGCACAGTGCGTTCCTGTGCGATTCGGCTGCCGGCATAATATGAAACAGCCCTTCTGCGTCCTTAGTGCGGTTTTGAAAACCACATCAAAAAAAACGCAGCTCACCATTGATCGTAAACAGGAAAGAATTAAAAACACAGCACGTATGCGTTTTTGGTGCCTTTTTTTGAGTCACATGTCCATTTTTCACAGGTGCAAGCAACCAGAAAACACATCACAAACACATCAATAACTTGGCAAAAAACGCATATGCATTTTTACAGTGTTTTTACGAGGGAGCAGTGGGAATTTTGACAAGCTGACTGTCAGATGGAAGTGTTTCAGCGGCTGTGCAGCCACCTGTTCGCATCAACCCCCCCCCCCCCATGTAAGGCTCAGTCCACACTAGTGCGGGCCGGGCATTCCGTTTGCGGAATGCGATGCGATTCCCGCACCTGAATTGCACTGCTATGGCGAGACGCACGGGGGGGGGGGGGTTGCCATTCATTCCGAATGGCACTGCCACGCATCTCAGCCTGATCAGGGGAACTGCAGGGAAACCACATGGTCGAAAAAAGAACACGCAATTTCCGTACGACCCGCATTTTTAAAAAAGGTGCATGCGCCATTTTTGTGCGTTTTACAAGCCCACTCAAATGAATGGCGTGCCCGAGCAAACACAGGAAGCACAGACTGCACTGGTGTGAACCGAGCCTATGTGCCGGTACCCCCCGCTCCACACACTTCCCCTACATGTTTCGTGTGCTTATTGGTGGACCCGAGACTGGCACTGCGCATGCCTCCCAACTTTCTGAGATGGGAACGAGGGACACCTCTTAGCAAAAGTATTTAGGCATAGGACACGCCCCCCCCTGCAGCGCTTACCGCAAACCGCCGTAGCTGTACGTCGGTACTTTGACGTAGAATACCGGGGTTATGGCAGCAGATAGCTGTCATAACCCCCGGTATTTTCTGCAACGGCGGGCGGTCCTCTTTACGATAAAAGTGGTCTCTGCGCCGCAAGATCACTTTTATCGGCGGCGGGAGAGATGGTTCCCCCGCGCTCCGGTCGTCTCCGACGCTTACTTGACCTGCCGGTAATGGCGGAGAAGATCAGATGCTGTCCCCTCAGTAGCATGGAGCCGAGCGAGTGAAAGATGGACCCCCCATTGGATACTCCATAACATTGGATGTCGAAAGCGTCGTCAAACGTCACTTCCGCCCCGATGGTCCTTGACCCCCAGATCTCATATTAAAGAGGTCCTGTCATGCTTTTTTCTATTACATGGGATGTTTTAGGGCTGAAACAACTAATCGATTATGAAATAATTCGATTACTATTTTCATAATCGATTAATCGGCCAGTAACATAACAGGGTTAAAAAAAACTAAAATTAGCCTTTTATAGTATAAAAAGAGCAAATAATCGCTACTGTAAATTACTTTCACAGTTCTACAGTAAAAAAAAAAATGTACCTCTTATGCCCCATACACACGGTCGGAAAATCCGACCACAAAATCCATCGGATTTTTTCCGATGGAGCCTACACATGGTCGTAATTTCCGACAACATGGTCCGATAGGACAGAATCCATCGGAAAATCCGACCGTGTGTATGGGGCTTTACAGTAGTGATTATCTGCGCTTTTTTTGTTGTACTATAAAGGGCTCATTTTTGTTTTTTTTAACCCCCATTTTGTTACTAAACGTCTCAGGCCTGGTTCACACTTTTATGTGTCTTTTGGTGTTTTTTTGCAGAAACGCACTACAGTTTATTTACATGGTTTCCTATGGGACACGTTCAGACCTCTGCTTTTTTCAGCCGCTGCTGTTTGGAAAGGGTCAGGGGCTTTTTTTTTTAACGCAAAACTTCGCTTTTTTGGTTCAATATACTTCAATGGAGAAGCTGCAGAAAAGCATGTAATACGTTTTTGCAGAAATTTGTGTTTTTTTTAACCGCTTCCCGACCGCCTCCTGCACATATATGTCGACTCGCGACCCGGTCGGGAGCTCCGTGACCACGGCCGCGGGACCAGCGGACCCGATCGCCGCTGGTGTCCCACGATCGGGTCACAGAGCTGAAGAACGGGGAGAGGTCTGTGTAAACAAACCTCTCCCCGCGCTTCCTACTCTGCCTGTCACTGATCGGCTGTTCCCTGTCATCGGGAAAGCCGATCAGTGACGTCAGACGTCAGCCACGCCCCCTAATGTAAAAAAAAAACACAACACGTCACACTAACTCCTCCCCGCCCCCTAGTGGTTAACTCCTTCACTGCCAGTGTCATTTACATAGGAATCAGTGCATTTAAATAGCACTGATTGCTGTATAAATGACAATAATCCCCAAAATGTCCGATGTGTCCGCCATAATGTCGCAATCACAATAAAAATCGCTGATCGCCGCCATTACTAGTAAAAAAAAAAAAAATAATAATAAAAATCCTATAAAACTATCCCCTAATTTGTAAACGCTATAACTTTTGCGCAAACCAATCAATAATCGCTAATTGCGATTTTTTTTATACCAAAAATATGTAGAAGAATACGTATCGGCCGAAACTGAGGGAAAAAAATGTTTTTTTATATATTTTTTGGGGGATATTTATTATAGCAAAAAGTTTAAAATATTGATTTTTTTTTCAAAATTGTCGCTCTATTTTTGTTTATAGCGCAAAAAAAAAAAAAACCGCAGGGCGATCAAATACCACCAAAAGAAAGCTCTATTTGTGGGGAAAAAACGCCAATTTTGTTTTGGAGCCACATCGCACGACCGCGCAATTGTCAGTTAAAGCGACGCAGTGCCGAATCGCAAAAAGGGGCCTGGTCCTTTGGCTGCAAATTGGTCCGGGGCTGAAGTGGTTAATTTGCCCAACAACTAATTGGACAAAAAAATGATATCTCTTCTGTCTGTTATTCTCAGAGTGGATTAGATATTTTGCTCCCTAACCATATAGTTGGTTATTTATATTTATCACTGTATAGACATATTTAACAATAAATTGCCTTTTTTTTTAAAAACTTTACATATTAACTAAATTATACACCACACTTTTTTTTTTACGGTTATTAATCGATTAATCAAAACAATAATCGGCCAACTAATCGATTATGAAAATAATCGTTAGTTGCAGCCCTAGGATGTTTACATTCCTTGTAATAGGAATAAAAGTGACACAATTTTTTTTTTTTTTTTAAAGGACAGTGCAAAAAAATAAAAATAAATAAAAAGTAAAATAAAATAAAAAAGTAATAATAAATAAGAAGAAACAGTCACGCCTCCATATGAAAACGGTGTTCAAACCACACATGTGATGTATCGCCGCGATCGTTAGAGCGAGAGCAATAATTCTAGCCCTAGACCTTCTCTGTAACGCAAAACATGCAACCTGTAGACATTCTTTAAATGTCGCCTATGGAGATTTTTCAGTGCCAAAGTTTGTTGCCATTCCACGAGCGGGCGCAATTTAGAAGCGTGACATGTTGGGTATCAATTTACTCGGCGTAACATTATCTTTCATAATATAGAAATAAAATTGGACTAACTTTACTGTTGTCTTATTTTTTAATTTTAAAAAAGTGGATTTTTTCCAAAAAAATTGCGCTTGTAAGACCGCTGAGCAAATACGGTGTGACATAAAGTATTGCAACGACCGCCATTTTATTCTTTAGGTTGTCTGAAAAAATATATATACAAAAATGTTTAGGGGCTCCAAGTAATTTTCTAGCAAAAAAAATAATAATAATGAATTTAACTTGTAAACAACAAATCTCAAAAAGAGGGGCACTCGAGAAGAGGAGGAGCCAGGAGCACTGCAAGGGGACCCCAGAAGAGGAGGAGCCAGGAGCACTGCAAGGGGACCCCAGAAGAGGAGCCAGGAGCACTGCAAGGGGACCCCAGAAGAGGAGCCATGAGCCCTGCCGGGAGGACCCCAGAAAAGGAGGAGGAGCCAGGAGCCCTTCAAGGGGACCCAAGAATAGGAGGAGCCAGGAGCCCTGCCGGGGGAACCCCAGAAGAGGAGGAGCCAGGAGCCCTGCCGGGGGAACCCCAGAAGAGGAGGAGCCAGGAGCCCTGCCGGGGGACCCCAGAAGAGGAGGATAGGGGCCACTCTGTGCAAAACCAACTGCACAGACTAGGTAAGTATAGACATGTTTTTTTTTTTTTTAAATGAACCTTTACATATCCTTTAATGCCTAGATTACATTAAGGTGAAAGAAAAACCCCCAAGGGTTTACAACACCTTTAACCCTTTGTGACCCCTGCCCTATATGTTTAACCCCCTTTAGAGTCAGTGTCATTAGTACAGTGACAGTGCATATTTTTAGCTCTGATCACTGTATTAGTGTCACTGGTTCCCACAAAGTGTCAAAAGTGTCAGATGGGACGCCGCAATATCGCAGTCCCGCTATGAGTCGCTGATCGCCACCTTTACTAGTAAGAAATACATCTAGCCCACAGTTTCTACTCTATAGCTGTTGTGTAAACCAATCAATAAACGCTTATTGAGATTTATTTTATTTTTTTAACCTAAAATATGTAGCGGAATAAATATTGGCCAAAATTGATGAAGAAATTTGATTTTTTTTTTAAATTTTATTGGATGTGTTTTATAGCAAGAAGTAAAAAATATTATTGTTTTTTCAAAATTTTAGTTTTTTTTTTAGTTTTTTTTGTTTATAACGCAAAAAATTAAAACCGCAGAGGAGATCAAATACCACCAAAAGAAATCTCTATTTGTGGGGGGTAAAAAAAAGGGTATAAATTATATTTGGGTACAACGTCACACGACCGCGCAATTGTCAGGTAAAGTAACGCAGTGCTGTATCGCAAGACGTGGCCTGGCCATGAAGGGGGAGGTAAATCTTTCCTGGAGGTCAGGTGGTTAACCACTTCCCGCCCGGTCAATAGCAAATTGACGTCCGGGAAGTGGTTTCGTTATCCTGACTGGGCGTCATATGACGTCCTTCAGGATAACAGCCGCCGCGCGACCGCTACACCGTGAGTAGAGTAGAGGAGAGCCGATCGGTGGCTCTCCTGACAGGGGGGGTCTGCGCTAATTGTTTATCAGCACAGCCCCCCCTCAGATACCCACACTAGACCACCAGGGAAGCCCCCAGGACCACCAGGGAAGCCCCCATGGCCATCCACATGCTAAAAAAAATCCCCAAAATATGCCAATCAGTGCCTACAAATGGGCACTGATTGGCCCATAATATATATGTTAGAAAACAGGGATGCCCAGCAATGCCACCCATCAGTGTCATCAGTGCCACCCATCAGCGTCCATCAGTGCCACCTATCAGTGCCTATCCGTGCCCATCCAGGCCCACCTATCAGTGCCCATCCATGCCACCTATCCGTGCCACCTTTATGTATGCATCAGTGCCACCCATAAGTACCCGTCAGTGCCGCCTATGAGTGCCCATCAGTGCCGCCTATGAGTGCCCACCAGTGCCCACCAGTTCCGCCTATCAGTGCCCATCAGTGCCGCCTATCAGTGCCCATCAGTGCCGCCTATCAGTGCCCATCATCAGTGCCACCTCATCGGTGCCGCCTTATCACTGCCCATGAGTGCAGCCATATCAGTGCCCATTATTGAAAAAGAAAACACACTTATTTACAAAAAAAAATTAACAGCGACGAAGAAAAACTTGTTTTTTTGCAAAATTTTCGGTCTTTTTTTGTTGTAGAAGAATACGTATCGGCCTAAACTGAGCAAAAAAAAAAATGTTTTTATATATATTTGGGGGATATTCAAAATTGTCACTCTTTATTTATTTATAGCGCAAAAAATAAAAATCGCAGAGGTGATCAAATACCACCAAAAGAAAGCTCTATTTGTTGGAACAAAATGATAAAAAATGTGTTTGGGTGCAGTGTTGTATGACCGCGCAATTGTCATTCAAATTGCGTCAGCGCTGAAAGCTGAAAATTGGTCTGGGCGGGAAGGTGTCTAAGTGTCTGGTATTGAAGTGGTTAAGCCTTGGCATGTTGGGTATCTATTTATTCGGTGTAGCCTCGTCTTTTATAATTTACCATTAAAATTGTGTAATTTGTGCCCTGATAATAACTGTAGTGTAATTTTTTACTGAAATTTTCAGAAACTGCGTAAATATTGCGACATAAAAAAATAAAAAAAGGACCGCCATGTTGTTCTCCAAGGATCTGCTTTCAGAAATATATATATATATATATATATATATATATATATATATAAAATACTTGGGGGGGGGGGGGGTTGCTAATCTTCAGGCCTAAAATGTGCACTATGTGTGTGAAACCGGCTCTGACAGGCTTAAAGTGAAGTGAAATTGTGGGAAGGATCTTGTAGGGATTCCCCATGTCAGGGAAGAAGGGGGTGAGGACACAGGACAGGGGGGACTATAGGGACACAGCCTGAGCCGCGCATGCGCCGTGTACACCCGGGATATACAGCCAGTTCAGGCGTCACACATTCACCTGTTGTGGAACTACAAGTCCCGGGTCACACGGGGCCGCCTGACCCTGGGGCGCACACACACAGGAAGAAGTGCCACCCGGACACCAATATCAGAACTCCTCTCTCAGATACCTCGATGTACCTGGGGAACTTCGCCATAGAGATCACAACTTCCGGTGGGCGGAGTCTACTGCGTGCTGTGACCTCGGACTGGCCCAACCTCGCCCCGCCCCTAAGCCCCTAACTACTATTGGCTGCCGCGAATTCCCAGTAAACGTGTGGCGAATGTCCCCGGACAGGCCGAGAGATTGTTGTGTGTTCCCGCCCTCTTCTGAGGGGAGGGGCCGTGTCAGTTCTTGCTCGTTGGTGCACCTGTTCAAAGGTCAAGAGACTTTTTACCACAACTATTCCTTATTGGCTATTCAAATTTACAAATGTAGCCATTTATAATTTAGATGAAAGGTTTAGCACTGGGAAACACTTTTTGAAATATAAAAAGTGCATTTTATATACAACTATATAGATCAGACCAAAATGAGGGGGAAAGAGGGACAGTGGGACATAGTTCCAAATCAGGGACAGGAGCTATGTCACTGACCCATGACCTCTACACCACTGACCCCTGAACTCTACATCACTGATTACTGACCCCTGAACTCTACATTACTTACTACTGACCTCTGAACTCTATACCACTGATTACCGACCCCTGAACTCTACACCACTGATTACCGACCCCTGAACTCTACACCACTGATTACTGACTCCTGAACTCTACATCACTGATTACTGACCCCTGAACTCTACATCACTGATTACTGACCCCTGAACTCTGCATCACTTACTACTGACCCCTGAACTCTACACCACTGATTACTGACTCCTGAACTCTACATCACTGATTACTGACCCCTGAACTCTGCATCACTTACTACTGACCCCTGAACTCTACACCACTGATTACTGACTCCTGAACTCTACATCACTGATTACTGACCCCTGAACTCTGCATCACTTACTACTGACCCCTGAACTCTACACCACTGATTACCGACCCCTGAACTCTACACCCCTGATTACTGACCCCTGAACTCTACATCACTGACCACTGAACTCTACACCACTGATTACTGACCCCTGAACTCTACACCACTGACCCCTGAACTCTACATCACTGATTACCGACCCCTGAACTCTGCATCACTTACTACTGACCCCTGAACTCTACATCACTGATTACCGACCCCTGAACTCTAGGTCGCTTACTACTGACTTCTGAACTTTATGTCACTGCTGACCCCGAGTCATTACTGACCCCTGAACTCTATCACTACTGACCCCTAAACTCTACGTCATCTACTACTGGACTCTAAACTGTACATCAGTTACTACTGACCCCTGAACTCTGTGTCCCTACTGACCTATGAGTCTTTCCTGAACTCTGTGTTACTTACACCTGAACTCCATCGCTACTGACCGCTGAACTCTGTCACATATTACTGACCCCTGAACTCTACGTCACTTACTGCTGACCTCTGAGTCACTACTGACCTCTGCACTCTACATAACTTTCTACTGACCTTTGAACACTACCTCAGTTACTGCTGACCTCTGAGTTTTAACTGACCCTGAACATTACTTACTACTGGCCTCCTGAGTCATTACTGGCCCCTGAACTCTGCGTCACTTACTACTGACCCCTGAACTCTGCGTTACTTACTGCTGACCTCTGAGTCACTCCTGAACTCAGCGTCACAACTGAACTCTGTATCGCTACTGATCTCTGAACCCTGTGTTAATTACTGTTGACCCATGACCTCTATGTCACATACCGCTGACCCTGAACTCTGCATCACTTACTACTAACTTCTAAGTCACTACTAACCCCTGAATCACTATGTCAGGGTCTGCTCCAGGTTATGCAAATACCTAACCACTGTCAGAACTCTGCGTCACTTACCCCTGAACTCTAGGTCACTTACTACTGACCCCTGAATTCTACGTAACTTACTACTGACCCCTGAACTCTACGTCTCTTACTGCCGAACTCGGTGTCACTTACTGCTAATCCCTGAACTCTATATCACTTACTACTGACCCCTGAACTCTACGTCACTTACTACTGACCCCTGTGTCACTTACTGCTGACCCCTGAACTCTACATCTCTTACTGCTAAACTCTGTGTCACTTACTACTGACCCCTGAACTCTACGTCACTTACTGCTGACCCCTGAACTTTTCATCACTTACTGCTGACCCCTGAACTTTCCATCACTTACTGCTGAACTCTGTGTCACTTACTGCTGACCCCTGAACTCTACATCACTTACTGTTGACCCCTGAACTCTACGTCACTTACTGCTGACCCCTGAACTTTCCATCACTTACTGCTGACCCCTGAACTCCTACGTAACTTACTACCAACCCCTCAACTCTACATCTCTTACTGCTGAATGCTGTGTCACTTACTGCTGACCCCTGAACTCTACATCACTTACTGCTGACCCCTGAACTCTATGTCACTTACCGCTGACCCCTGAACTCTACGTCACTTACTGCTGACCCCTGAACTTTCCATCACTTAGTGCTGACCCCTGAACTCTACGTAACTTACTACTGACCCCTGAACTCTATGTCTCTTACTGCTGAACTCTACGTCACTTACTACTGAACCCTGAACTCTATATCACTTACTACTGACTTCTGAATCACTATGTCAGGGTCTGCTCCAGGTTATGCAAATACCTAACCACTGTCAGAACTCTGCATCACTTACCCCTGAACTCTAGGTCACTTACTACTGACCCCAGTGTCACTTACTACTGACCCCTGAACTCTACGTCACTTACTGCTGACCCCTGAACTTTCCATCACTTACTGCTGACCCCTGAACTCCTACGTAACTTACTACCAACCCCTGAACTCTACGTCTCTTACTGCTGAACTCTGTGTCACTTACTGCTGACCCCTGAACTCTACATCACTTACTGCTGACCCCTGAACTTTCCATCACTTAGTGCTGACCCCTGAACTCTACGTAACTTACTACTGACCCCTGAACTCTATGTCTCTTACTGCTGAACTCTACGTCACTTACTACTGACCCCTGAACTCTATATCACTTACTACTGACTTCTGAATCACTATGTCAGGGTCTGCTCCAGGTTATGCAAATACCTAACCACTGTCAGAACTCTGCATCACTTACCCCTGAACTCTAGGTCACTTACTACTGACCCCAGTGTCACTTACTACTGACCCCTGAACTCTACGTCACTTACTGCTGACCCCTGAACTTTCCATCACTTACTGCTGACCCCTGAACTCCTACGTAACTTACTACCAACCCCTGAACTCTACGTCTCTTACTGCTGAACTCTGTGTCACTTACTGCTGACCCCTGAACTCTACATCACTTACTGCTGACCCCTGAACTTTCCATCACTTAGTGCTGACCCCTGAACTCTACGTAACTTACTACTGACCCCTGAACTCTATGTCTCTTACTGCTGAACTCTACGTCACTTACTACTGACCCCTGAACTCTATATCACTTACTACTGACTTCTGAATCACTATGTCAGGGTCTGCTCCAGGTTATGCAAATACCTAACCACTGTCAGAACTCTGCGTCACTTACCCCTGAACTCTAGGTCACTTACTACTGACCCCAGTGTCACTTACTACTGACCCCTGAACTCTACGTCACTTACTGCTGACCCCTGAACTTTCCATCACTTACTGCTGACCCCTGAACTCTACGTCTCTTACTGCTGAACTCTGTGTCACTTACTGCTGACCCCTGAACTCTATATCACTTACTACTGACCCCTGAACTCTACGTCACTTACTGCTGACCCCCAAACTTTCCATCACTTACTGCTGACCCCTGAACTCTACGTAACTTACTACCGACCCCTGAACTATACGTCTCTTACTGCTGAACTCTGTGTCACTTACTGCTGACCCCTGAACTCTACATCACTTACTGCTGACCCCTGAACTTTCCATCACTTACTGCTGACCCCTGAACTCTACGTAGTGAAGGCTTCTATTGAAGGCTTTATATTGTCACAGTGCTTCTTTAGTCTTGTAGCGGGAGGAAATATGTGTAAACCTACAATCATACAATGGCCAATGTGTCACCCTGTTCCTGTTCAGCACTGCCTTGCTGTGTGACAGAATTGAAAAATACGCCCTATAGACTTTCCAAGTTTTCAAAGTGAATAAGAAACCTGTTGCTGCACGCTTTCCACAACTTTATGTCAGAGGTGACTGTGACGAACACGGGTGTCAGATCCCTGCTCTCCTCGCTAACTTGCGACGAAGGACCGGCCAACCTCACACCACACTGTCATTTACGTAACAATGCCACTTTCAGCTGCGCTCAGCACAAAGATTTTCCAGCTTGCGGGACCACAATCTAGGCGCCAGCAGCCCGAGATCGATTGTCACTGGGCTAATTACACGATTAACCCTTTATCTTCCTTTAGGAAGGGTCAGGACTTCCATCAATTTAGCAATACCAATTATGATTTCAGAATAAGCGTCTGCAACACACACTGCCACCACAGACAGGTCTGCTCAGAGGCCTTACTCTAAAACAGTAGAGATCTTCAAGAGGCAGGTTCGTTTGTAGCTTGCATTAAGAGCTTTAGAGACAAGGTTAACACTTTTCAACATAAGGGTTTATTATGAAAAGGTCAAAGTTGGTGCAAATAAAACATTTACAGAAAAAAGATGTTTCAAAGAGATAACAGCAATATACAGCCACAAAGAAATAAGGTAGAATTGGGGAGGAAGAATACCTGCATTTAATGTCTGAGAGTTGATCTGAGTTCGATCGATGAGCTGGGTAATCGGTTCTCAAACTTGGCAGATGTTCCTGCTTGGATAGTAAAAAGAGAACTGCCCAATGTCTTGGCATCTCCTCTTTTCTGTCAGATCAAAGGGGTGTTGACAGTGACCAGTGACCAATCGTCTGGTCATCTTGTTTAGCAGAGCTGTGTTTTCGCATGGGCACGCTAGCCAGCCAGGGCCGGACTGGCCTACCCGTATACCAGGAAATTTTCCGATAGGCCGCCTGCCCTGGAGCCGCTTTGAGTTGCGGCTGCAGTGCTCCGCTCTTTCCCTTCCTCCTCCTCCTCCTGTGTATCACGGAGCTGGCTGGGTCTGTGATCGGCGGCCACGCTGTAACAAGGTCCCGCCCCCTAGACTGCCTCATGTAATAGTAGATTGAATCAGTATTCCGTCTATCACACGAGCCAGTCTAGGGGGGAGGGACCTTGTTACAGTGCGGCCGCCGAACACAGACCGAGCCAGCTCCGTGATACACAGGAGGAGATGCCCCGCTGTGTGTGTGTTACCATGCGATAATGAGTCTGTATTAATTGGCACAGTGATGCTGCATTCATGGGCACAGTGAGGGTGCAATTGTGAGCACAGTGAGACTGCATTCATGGGCACAGTGAGGCTGTAATGGTGGGAACAGTGAGGGTGCAATGGTGGGCACAGTAAAGCTGCAATGGTGGGCACAGTGAGGGTGCAATGGTGGGCACAGTGAAGCTGCAATGGTGGGCACAGTGAGGCTGCAATGGTGGGCGCAGTGAGGGTGAAATGGTGGGCGCAGTGAGGCTGCAATGGTGGGCACAGTGAGGGTGCAATGGTGGGCACAGTGAGGGTGCAATGGTGGGCACAGTGAAGGTGCAATGGTGCGCACAGTGAGGCTGCAATGGTGGGCACAGTAAGGGTGCAATGGTGGGCACAGTGAGGCGGCAATGGTGGGCACAGTGAGGCGGCAATGGTGGGCACAGTGAGGCGGCAATGGTGGGCACAGTGAAGCTGCAATGGTGGGCACAGTGAGGGTACAATGGTGGGCACAGTGAGGGTGCAATGGTGCGCACAGTGAGGCTGCAATGGTGGGCACAGTGAGGCTGCATTCATGGGCACAGTGAGGCTGCAATGGTGGGTACAATGAGGCTGCATTCACGGGCACAGTGAGGCTGCATTCACGGGCACAGTAAAGCTGCATTTGATGGGCAATCGTGCGTGATTGTGTAGACAGGGCCCCAGTGCACTGTATTGCCCAGGGGCCTATAATGCTCTTAAGATGGCACTGTTGTTTTTGGGGTTGGTTGCTGGGAGGTGTCTACATTCATGACCATGTCCCAGGTACACTTTGTGATACATATTCATATCTCTGCATCTCTACAAACTGTTTACAAACTGCGAATATCCATATTATTGTTCAGCGTGACATTTGCTTCACAACGAATACACACATGCCATGTCTTCAAGGCCCAGTTTACCTAGGAGGAATAAGGGGTACCAGTGGTTTCCCATATGACCTGACATAGGGGTGTCTGGACTTGAAATGTTACAAATTATCTGAGAAAACTAAATATGTCCATATTATGGCTGTGCTATTATTACTTTGGAAGTTATGAAACATGCTGAAATTTCATACTTATTCCACTGTTTAAGCTTTATGTGCACTAAGGTATTTACGACTGGTGTCTGCTGGTTCTCTGAATTGAGAGGGTGACAGTTTTACGATAGGCCTAGCTGACATTAGCTGTTTTTTCAGACCTAGCCTGGTCCTGCTTTCTCTATGTTGAGATAACAGCTCTTTTGAAGTATAAAGCCTATGAATTCCTGAACATAAAGGGAGGAGGGAGGGAGTTCTACTGCAATGTTAAACTGTTATGCCGCGTACACACGATCGGACTTTCCGGCGGGATTGTGTTCCCAAAAGTCCGGCAGACTTAGTTTGAAGTTTTGACTTAAAATGAGTCCGGCGGAAAATCCCGTTATCTGTGTGCTAGTCCGCGGGACTTTTGAAATGAACGGACTTGCCGACACACCGCTGTAAAGTCCGTTCATTTTGAACGTGACTCCAGGTAGACGGGACTTCTAATGGCTCAGACGTGTTGCGCTGCCAGTTATATAGGGACAAGGGGCGGGGCCACCGGCTCATGTCACATGGTGGATGCTGGGACTGTGACATCATATGGGGGCGGGGTCACCATGTGACATGAGCCCTGCCCCTTGTCCCTATATAACTGGCATCGCAACACGTCTGAGCCATTAGAAGAGGAGACAGCGACGAGTCAACATCGGAAGAAGAAGCAGAAGGCGGCGACAGCAACAGAAGCCCGGGCCACTGCTAGTAAAAGAGCTGGAAGAAGAAAGCGGAGGCCCGGCAAGAACAGAAGAGCGGGACAAGACCCCCGAAGTCGTAACAAGACCCCCAGACGATGGCGGCGACGAAGGAGAAAGCCAGGCTCCTCCGCTAGTGAAAGAGCTAGCAGAAGATAGCGGAGGAGTCCTGCAAGAAGACCCCCCAAGACGGAAGAAGACCCCCGGAGCTGTGCAATAAAGTATTTAAAAAAATGGTGTTGTTTTTTTATTTACACTTTTTTTCCCTTAGGTGAATGGGTAGGGGTACATCATACCCCATACTCATTCACATAGGGTGGGGGGCCGGTATCTGGGGGCCCCCTTAATAAAGGGGGCTCTCAGATTCCGATAAACCCCCCCCCCTGCCCGCAGACCCCGACAACCAACGGCCAGGGTTGTGGGGAAGAGGCCCTTGTCCTCATCAACATGGGGACAAGGTGCTTTGGGGTGGGGGGGCCGCAGGGCCCCCCCTTCCCCAAAGCACCCCCCATGTTGCGGGCACGCGGCCTGGTATGGCTCAGGAGGGGGGGGCGCTCGCTCGCCCCCACCCCCTTTCCTGACCGACCGGGCTGCGTGCTCAGATAAGGGTTTTTTTTTTTTTTCGGCGTAGGGATTCCCTTTAAATCCATACCAGGTGACGGGGCTAGAGGCAGCATTCACTTCCTTCGCTAGTCCCGTCTACCTGGAGTCACGTTCTAAATGAACGGACTTTACTCCGTGTGTGGGGCAAGTCCGTTCATTTTAAAAGTCCCGTGGACTTCTGTCCGCCGGAAAACTCTGGGCGTGTGTGGGCAAGTCCACACGTTCGGAAAGTCCGGCGGACCTCCGCTGGAAAGTCCGGCGGATTGTCCGGCGGACTTAGTGCGCCAGACAATCCGGCCGAAAAGTCAGATCGTGTGTATGTGGCTTTAGCCAAGCTGTCATGGCTGCCCTAAGGTTCTCAAACAACATGGCCACTAGCTACAGCTTTTCGTGTGTCCAGTACGTGATATCGTTACAGTGACTTCTGACAGAGAATGTCTGTAGAAGCATCAACATTGTTTCTTTTTTTCTTTTTATATTTTTTGTGCCACATTTACTAAATTATCTTGACTGTACTGAAAATAATCTTCAACTATTTATCAATTTTTCATCCACTGCACAGGCTCTTCCAGCAACGTGACTGATAAATGGCATCCAATTCAAATCTGATCATTGTCACAGGTAAGATTCTTTATGGGCTTCTAACCACACTGTAGTTTAACCACTTCAGCTCCGGAAAGTTTACCCCCCCTTCATGACCGGGCCATGTTTTGCGATAAGGCACTGCGTTACTATAACTGACAATTGCGTGGTCATGCTACCCAAATAAAACAATGTCCTTTTCCCCACAAATAGAGCTTTCTTTTGGTGGTATTTGTGCGGTTTTTATTTTTTACGCTAGAAATAAAAAAAGAGCGACAATTTTGAAAAAAAAAAGTACTTTCCGCTATAATATATTATCCCAAAAAAATAAATAAAAAAAGTTTACATATTTTTGGTAAAAAAAAAATAAAAAAAAAATCGCAATAGGCTTCAAAACATATCCAATAAAAAAAATGTAAAAAATACAAATATCTTCATAAATTTAGGCCAATATGTACTCTGCTACATATTTTTGGTAAACAAAAAAAAAATCCTAGTAAGCGTATATTGAATGGTTTGTGCAAAAGTTATCACGTCTACAAACTATGGGATATATTTATGGAATTTTTATTACTAGTAATGGCGGTGATCAGCAACTTACAGTGGGACTACTACATTGCGGCAGACAAATCAGACACTAATGCCGCGGACGTTCCGACAACAAAACCGTGGATTTTTTTCCGATGGATGTTGGCTCAAACTTGTCTTGCATACACACGGTCGCACAAATATTGTCGGAAATTCCGAACATCAAGAACGCGGTGACGTACAACACGTACGATGAGCCAAGAAAAATTAAGTTCAATAGAAAGTGTGGCTCTTCTGCTTGATTCCGAGCATGTGTGGAATTTTGTGCGTCGGAATTGTGTACAAACGATCGGAATTTCCGACAACAAATTTTGTTGTCGGAAAATATGAGATCTAGCTCTCAAACATTTTTTGTCGGAAATTCTGACAGCAAATGTCCAATGGCGCATACACACGGTCGGAATTTCTGACAACAAGCTCACATCCAACATTTGTTGTCGGAAATTCCGACCATGTGTACGCGGCATTTGTTATACTTTTTTGGGAACCAGTGACGCTAATACAGTGATCAGTGCTAAAAATATGCACTGTCACTGTACTAATGACACTGACTGAGAAGGGGTTAACATCAGGGGCGATCAAAGAGTTAAATGTGTTCCTAGGGAGTGCTGGCTTGTGTACATTGGCAGACCATCGTTCTGCTTCTCTTGGGAATGCTTAGCGGGTCCCAGCGGACATCTAGTCCCCCGGACCCACTGATTGGCTCCCGTTGTGTCCAATCACAGTGGGAGCGAGTCGCCGGCGGCCCCAGACCCGGAAGTGCAAAATCACATACAGGTACGTGATTTTGCACAGGAGAGCAAATTCCGACCGTGTGTACGCGGCATTAGTGACACTTTTTTGGGGACCAGTGACACTAATACAGTGATCAGTGCTAAAAATATGCACTGTCACTGTACTAATGACTGTGACTGAGAAGGGGGTTAACATCAGAGGCGATCAAAGGGTTAAATGTGTTCCTAGGCAGTGCCTGCTAACTTTGGGGCAGGTGCTTTTACTGTGAGAAGGCAGAGAGCCCTGTTCCTGCTTAGCAGAAACACAGGATCACTACTTTCCTTTCTCACAGAACTGCGATCTGCCTTGTTTACATCGGCAGACCGCTGTTCTGCAGCTCTCGGGAATGCTCAGCGGGTCCTGGCAGACATCGAGTCCCCCGGACCCGCTGATTGGGTCGCCGGCGGCCCCAGACTCGGAAGTGCAAAATCACGTACAGGTACGTGATTTTGCACAGGAGAGCCGTCTTGCTGCCATATATGTACTATATAGCAGTGGTCCCAACCTTTTTGGCACCGGGGACCGGCTTCGTGGAAGAAAATTGTACCAAGGACCGGGGGGGGGGGGGGGGCACGATTTTTTGCGGGCAATGGCTGGTGTTAGCGCTTCAATCATCCCGGCACCATGTTTGATATGGTGTCAGGGTGATTGAAGCGCATTATTTCTATTATTACATTGTAGTAATAAATTAAATAGTTCAACTCACCATAATGTAGAATCAGTGGGAGCACTGAGTGTCACCTGCCACCGTCGCCTGCTACCAGATGTGGATTGTCACTTGCCACGCTGCCTGTCACCAGATGCGGAATGTCACTTGCCACATCGCCTGCTATGCTTACTGCCGCAAGATGCTGATTGTCACTTGCCACGTTGCCTGTCACCAGATGTGGAATGTAACTTGCCACGCCACCTGCCACGTTGCCTGTCACCAGATGCGGAGTGAGTGGAGCGCCCCTTGTGGTTTGTCAGGCAGACAGCTGAGGGGGGTGAACTACAAGTCCCGGCACACCTCACCTGTACTCCCACACACAGCTCACCTCTCACTGATGACATCACATCTCTGTGGGATCGCCCCTCTGAATGTAGCAGGGTGTCTCTCTCCTCATGCTGCAGCTGGTCTCACCTGGCAGAGGGAGGGTCTGGGACTCCTCCGGCTGTCACTCTCTGGCTCCACCCTTTTGGCATTCCTGATGCGCTGTCGGGGGGGGGGGGGGGGGCAGGCAATCTGCACCGCTGAACCACCACACAGCGAGGAGCCTCACGAGAACGGTGATGTGGGGCGGGCAGTATGAGATGATGTCATCTCTCTGCTCCCCGCCTCTGACACTGAGACAGAGCACTGGCTTTGAGGGCGGAAGAGCGGTGATGCGAGGGGCGGAGAGAGATGATATCATCTCTGCTTGCCCGCCCGCTCGCTTCTCCCATCCACCCAGCGCTCTCGCGCCGCAGCCTAGCATGTCTATAGCCGGCCGGCCGCCCGCACCCGCGGCCCGGCTGCAGAAGGGCCACGGCCCGGTAGTGGGCCGCGGACCGGGGGTTGACAACCTCTGCTATATAGGGTCGGAAAGCAGTTAACCACCTTAACCACTTACCCACTGGGCACTTAAACCCCCTTCCTAACCAGACCAATTTTCAGCATTCGGGGCTCTCACACTTTGAATGACAATTACTCAGTCATGCAACACTGTACCCAAATGAATTTAGTGTCCTTTTTTTCACACAAATAGAGCTTTCTTTTGGTGGTATTTAATCACCGCTGGGTTTTTCAATTTTTGCTCTATAAATCAAAAAATACAGAAAATTCGGTAAAAAACTAAAAAAAATTATTTGTTTCTATTAAAATTTATTGCAGAGTATTGGCAGAGTATTGGCAGAGTATTGCAGTGTTGCACAGTATTGATAGAGTATTGCACAGTGGTGGCAGAGTATTGCACAGTGGTGGCAGAGCATTGCACTGTGGTTGCAGAGTATTTCACAGTAGTGGCAGAGTATTGCACAGTGGTGCCAGAGCATTGCACAGTGGTGGTAGAGTAGGCAGTGTATTGCACAGTGGTGGCAGAGTATTGCACAGTGATGGCAGAGTAGGCAGTGTATTGCACAGTGGTGGCAGTGTATTGCTGTCACTGACCAGCACTGTGGGCACTACACATCCAGCCCACAGCGCTGGTCCCATCTCATCCCTTTCCGCTTCTCCCCTCTCACTGTACCGATTGGTACAGAGAGGGGAGGGAGGAACCGGCGTCATGACGTGACGCCGGTTTGTGTACATGTGAGCGCTCCGGCAGCGGTCACGTGGTAAACGGCCGCTATCAGATGCGCCGGGTCCTCGGGACCCGGCGGTCACGGATGTTCCCGAGTGCGCGCCCCAGGGGGCGCGCGGGAGCTAGTTTCTGGGATGGCGTCCGTAGGACGTCCACTCAGGATAAGCCGACCGCGCTGTAGCCGTCTTTCAGCTATGACCCAGTCGGCATGTGGTTAAGGACCACCCTATAGCAGATCTACTGCTACAAGGTGGCCCTCCTCCACGTATATATGTGTGATTCTGCACTTCCACCTAGCGGCTGTCGGGCCGCTTCTGCTGTGATTGTTTACAGCAGAAGACGCTCTGTGGGTGCCGGGCACTGGATCTCCACCGGCACCCGTCGATCGCCGGGCAGAGACACAGAAACGGGACTCTGTGTAAACAAGGCAAAGTTCTATTCTGACAGAGGAGAGGGATGGATTTTGTGTTCCTGCAAGGCAGCAAATAAAATTCATCACTTCCCTTACTAACAGCATTGGATATATTTTATAGCAGAAAGTTTCAAAATTGTTCATGTTTTTTTTGTTTATAGCACACAAAATAAAAAATGCAGAGGTGATCAAATACCACCAAAAGAAAGCTCTATTTGTGGGAATAAATGACACAAATAGTATTTGGACACAGCGTTGCATGACCGCGCAATTGTCAAGTAATGCATTGCCATATCGCAAAAAAATGGCCTGGTCATGAAGGGGGGGGGGGGTAAATCTTCTGGAGGTCAAGTGGTTAAGCAAGCTAATCCAGTTGATAAATAAAAAATAATAAAAAATAATAAAAAAGCAATCTGATCCAGTATTCAGTTAGGCATATTGGTATTGCTAGAAATATACTTATTATAATCTGTTTTTTTTGGAAGGTTTTGGTCCTTACAGAAACTATCTTGTGAATTCCAGCTGGGAAGCAGTAAAGGTAAGTTTGGGAACCTCCTGACAAATTATTTTGGGAGCATTGGGATATACCCAATCGGAGAAACCTTAAAGTGGTTGTAAACCCTTCCATATATCCAGTGAAGTGACTGGCCTCAGATGATGCACATAGATGAAACAAATCCTCCTACATAAGTTGTACCTGTTTATCTGTTGTATTCTCTTCTGTACATCCGTTCAAAGTGCTGAATTGACAGCTTGTCTGAGTGTTCAGAAAAAAGGGGGTGGGGAGCTCAAGTTGCACTCTGCAGTTAGGAGAGCTCTGAGAGCTAATTGGGAAAAGGGACAACCCCCCCCCCCCCCCCCCCCCCCCCCACCTTTACACAGCACACAGGAACAGAGCCGAGGCTGTCAATCACAGGCTGTGTGCTGGAGCTCCCTCCCCTGTAACCATTTTTCTCATGGTGTCAGGAAAAGTTGTGAGAAATGATGTGAGAAATTACTCATGTTGATAGCAGAATAACAAAGCAGCAGCCAGAAATGAAACTTTGTGCTCTTATTGGGACACGTACATACTATAGAGGGGTATGCTTTGTTCATATTTCATGTCTGAGATTTACAACCACTTCAATACCCACCCATTGTCATATGACGTCTGCAGATGGGATCGGGCGGGCATCATATGACGTCCTTGGCTTCCTGGCAGTATAGGGGGGCGCACATGTGCAATCGCATCACTGAGGAGCCGAACCACACGCCCGAGGGCCGCGATGTCCGCCGGGCACCCGCGTCCGTTCGTGACAGAGCAGGAACGTGGATCTGTGTGTGTAAACACACAGATCCACATCCTGTCAGGGGAGAGGAGACAGATCGTGTGTTCCTACTATATAGGAATACTGATCGGTCTCCTCCCCTAGTCAGTCCCCCCCCCACAGTTAGAATCACTCCCTAGGTAACACATTTAACCCCTTGATTGCCCCCTAGTGTTAACCCCTTTCCTGCCAGTGACATTTATACAGTAATCAGTGCATATTTATAGCACTGATCGCTGTATAAATGTCAATGGTCCCAAAATATTGTCAAAAGTATCCGATCTGTCCGCCGCAATGTCACAGTCACGATAAAAAAAATCGCAGATCACCTCCATTACTAGTAAAAAAAATAATAATAATAATAAAAATGCCATAAATCAATAACCTATTTTGTAGGCGCTATAACTTTTGCGCAAACCAATCAATATACGTTTATTGCGATTTTTTTTTTTTTTACCAAAAATATGTAGAAGAATACATGTCGGCCTAAACTGAGGAAAAAATTATTTAAAAAAAAATTGGGATATTTATTATAGCAAAAAGTAAAAAAGATTGTGTTTTTTTTTCAAACTTGTCGCTCTTTTTTTGGTTAAAGGCCATCAAAAGAAAGCTCTATTTGTGGGGATAAAAATGATACAAATTTAGTTTGGGTACAGTGTTGCATGACCGCGTAACTGTCATTCAAAACGTTACAGCTGAAAATTAGCCTGGGCAGGAAAATGCCCGGTATTGAAGTGGTGAAGGGCCGGTTTACACCAGGAATCACACAGGAACGCGCTGACAGTCATGTGTGATTCCTGTGCAAATTGAGTGCAGTGCGTTTTTAGCCCATTCATTTGAATGAGCTGAAATCGCACTGCATTGTTCCAAAAGTAGCGCATGCACTACTTTTTTTTAATAACTAAAAATTTTTTTTTTTTTTTTCAAATTAAAAGTGAAAAACAGGTAACATACAGTGGACATCAC
This sequence comes from Lithobates sylvaticus, assembly GCA_028564925.1. Lineage (NCBI taxonomy): Eukaryota > Metazoa > Chordata > Amphibia > Anura > Ranidae > Lithobates > Lithobates sylvaticus. The sequence continues at coordinate 586,089,679 of CM053029.1, forward strand.
ACAAGGCCAACAACGGCCCCTACTTTTAAAAACACACTGCAACAGAATACCATGGTATTTTGGTACCATGCGATTCACTGCAGACAAATTCACTGTGTTTGCTATCTGCGTTTGGCCTGTTGTTACCTATACACTGAAACCCGCTGCAGATCGCAAACACAGCGCATTGTGAATGCAGTGCGGGGAACTCAGGTTTCCTGCACCGCATTCCAGCATGAATGGGCACTTATGCCGCGTACACACGATCGGACTATCCGGCGGACTTGGTCCAGCGGACCAGAGTCCGCCAGACAATCCGCCCGTGTGTGGGCTCCGGCGGACTTTTTCTCCCCAAAAGTCCGGCGGACTTAGAAAGAAGTTTTGACTCAAAATTATCCGCCGGACTCCGGCCGTCTGTGTGCTAGTCCGCCGGACTTTTGAAATGAACGGACTTGCCCACACACGGAGTAAAGTCCGTTGATTTTGAACGTGACTCCAGGTAGATGGGACTAGCGAAGGAAGTCAATGTCGCCGTCTCCATTGGCGAGATTGACACCTTGCTAGCCCCGTCACCTGGTATGGATTCAAAAGGGAATCCCTACGCTGAAAATACGGCATGGGGGTCCCCCCAAGTTCCATATCAGACCCTTATCCGAGCACGCAGCCCGGCCGGTCAGGAAAGGAGGTGGGGATGAGCGAACGCCCCCCCTTCCTGAGCCGTACCAGGCCGCGTGCCCTCAACATGGGGGGTGCTTTGGGGAAGGGGGGGCCCTGCGGCCCCCCCCACCCCAAAGCACCTTGTCCCCATGTTGATGAGGACAAGAGCCTCTTCCCGACAACCCTTTCCGCTGGTTGTCAGGGTCTGCGGGCGGGGGGCTTATCGGAATCCGGGAGCCCCCTTTAATAAGGGATCCTGGCCCCCCACCCTATGTGAATGAGTATGGGGTACATGGGGGGATGCTGGGACTGTGACATAATAAAGGGCGGGGTCACCATGTGACATCAGCCGGTGACCCCGCCCCTTTTCCCTATATAAGTGGCAGCGCAACACGTCACGGCCATTACAAGCGGAGACAGCATCGTGTCAACATCGGGAGAAGAAAGAAGAAGAAGCAGAAGGCGGCAACAGCGGCAAACCAGAAGCCAGGACCAACGCTAGTAAAAGAGCTGCAAGAAGATAACAGAGGCCCGGCAGAACAAAATGAAGAGTCGGACAAGACCCCCGAAGTCGGAAGAAGACCCCCGGAGCTGTCTAATAAGTACTTTAACCACTTCAGCCCCGGACCAATTGGCAGCCAAAGGACCAGGCCCCTTTTTGCAATTCGGCACTGCGTCGCTTTAACTAACAATTGCGCGGTCATGCGACGTGGCTCCAAAACAAAATTGGCGTCCTTTTTTTCCCACAAATAGAGCTTTCTTTTGGTGGTATTTGATCGCCCCTGCGGTTTTTATTTTTTTGCGCTATAAACAAAAATAGAGCGACAATTTTGAAAAAAATGCAATATTTTTTACTTTTTGCTATAATAAATATCCCCAAAAAATATATAAAAAAACATTTTTTTTCCTCAGTTTAGGCCGATACGTATTCTTCTACATATTTTTGGTAAAAAAAAAAATTAAAAAAAAAAAAAAAAAAAAAAAAAAAAAAAAAAAAAAAAAAAAAAAAAAAAAAAAAAAAAAAAAAATCGCAATTAGCGATTATTGATTAGTTTGCGCAAAAGTTATAGCGTTTACAAAATAGGGGATAGTTTTATAGCATTTTTATTAATATTTTTTTTTTTATTAGTAATGGCGGCGATCAGATTTTTTTATTGTGACTGCGACATTTTGGCTGACACATCGGACATTTTTGACACATTTTTGGGACATTTGTCATTTATACAGAAATCAGTGCTATTTAAATAGCACTGATTCCTATGTAAATGACAGTTGTAGTTAGGGGGTTAACCACAAGGGGGCGGGGAGGAGTCAGTGTGACGTGATGTGTTGTGTTTACTGTAGGGGGGCGTGGCTGTACGTGTGACGTCATTGATCGGCGTTCCCGATGACAGGGAACCGCCGATCACTGACAGTCAGTGTAGGAAGCGCGGGGAGAGGTTTGTTTACATAGACCTCTCCCCGTTCTTCCGCTCCGTAACCCGATCGCGGGATACCAGCGGCGATCGGGTCCGCTGGTCCCGCGGCCGGGGTCACGGAGCTCCCGACCGGGTCGCGAGCGCGCCGCTAGCGGCGCGCGCGCGACCCACGGGCAGGCACATGCACGATCACGTACAGGTACGTGATTCTGCCTGCCCGTGCCATTCTGCTGACGTATATATGCAGTGGCCGGTCGGGAAGCGGTTAAAAACCTGTGTTGTGTTTTTTTTTTTAACCTTTTTCCCTTAGGTGAATGGGTAGGGGTACCATGTACCCCATACTCATTCACATAGGGTGGGAGGCCGGGATCTGGGGGCCCCCTTATTAAAGGGGGCTCCAGGAATCCGATAAGCCCCCCGCCCGCAGACCCCGACAACCAACGGCCAGTGTTGTCGGGAAAAGGCCCTTGTCCTCATCAACATGGGGACAAGGTGCTTTTGGGGTGGGGGGGCCGCAGGGCCCCCCTTCCCCAAAGCACCCCCCCATGTTGAGGGCACGCGGCCTGGTATGGCTCAGGATGGGGAGCGCTCGCTCGTCCCCACCCCCTTTCCTGACCGGCCGGGCTGCGTGCTCGGATAAGGGTCTGATATGAATTCTGGGGGGACCCCCATGCCGTTTTTTCGGCGTAGGGATTCCCCTTTTGAATCCATACCAGGTGACGGGGCTAGCAAGGTGTCAATCTCGCCAATGGAGGCGGCGACATTGACTTCCTTCGCTAGTCCCGTCTACCTGGAGTCATGTTCAAAATGAACGGACTTTACTCCGTGTGTGGGCAAGTCCGTTCATTTCAAAAGTCCGGCGGACCTCCGCCAAAATTCCAGCGGATTGTCCGCCGGACCTAGTCCACCGGAAAAGTCCGGTCAGTGTGGGCAAGTCCGCTCGTTCGGAAAGTCCGGCTTCCAGCGGATTGTCCGCCGGACTAAGTCCATCGGACTAAGTACTCCGGATAGTCCGATGGTGTGTACGCGGCATTAGTGTCATTCCAAGGCTCCTTTTAGATGGCGTGGACTCCGTCACAATCATCAGGTAATCCCCTGCTGAACGGAGCAGAGCAGGTGGATGACAGGACCATGTACACTCAGTTTCTGCAGACCGGACACGGACAGAGCCTGCTCTGCTTTATGGGCAGCTGAGTGTACACGGACCTGTCATCCACCCACTCTGCTCCGATCAGCAGGAGATCACCTACCTCCAGGTCCGATCCGGTCTGCTAAAAAAAAAAACAGACGGGGGATCGAATCGAAGGGTAGTTGGGTGGATTGAATCTGAGGGTAGTAAAATGGACAGTGAAGTACATATACACCCAACTACCCTTCGATTCGATTCCCCTTCCGTCTTTTTTATTTTACAGACCGGGTCAGACCCGGAGGTAGGCGGGTGTAAACAGGCACAAGTCGGTTTACACCTGCCTGTCCATCGAGGTGAATGGACCATCCGATCAGGTCCACCTGAAAAACTCGTCTCGTCGTTGTAGACTCACTGTGCATTTCATGGGCACAGTGAGTCTATAATGATGGGCACAGTGAGTCTGCAATTATGGGCAAAGTGAGGCTGCATTTCATGGGCACAGTGAGTCTGCATTGATGGGCACGGTGAGACTCCATTGAAGGGTACAGTGAGGCTGCATTGATGGGTACAGGTGAGTCTGCATTTCATGGGCACAGTAAGGCTGCAATGGTGGGCACAATGAGGCTGCATTGATGGGTACAGTGAGTCTGCAATGATAGGCACAGTAAGGCTGCATTGATGGGCACAGTGAGGCTGCATTGATGGGCACAGGTGAGTCTGCAATGATGGGCACAGGTGAGTCTGCAATGATGGGCACAGTGAGGCTGCAATGATGGGCACAGTGATTCTGCAATGATGGGCACAGTGAGTCTGCAATGATGGGCACAGTGAGGCTGCAATGATGGGCACAGTGGGGCTGCATTTCATGGGTACAGTAAGTCTGCAATGATGGGCACAGTGAGTCTGTAATGATGGGCACAGTAAGGCTACAATGATGGGCACAGGTGAGTCTGCATTGATGGGAACAGTGAGTCTGCATTGAACCCTTATCAAACATTATAGTGTTTTTTGTTAGTATAGCATACAGGTTAAATTATTTTGTTTTTACATCCGTTCTATATTTATTTGTTTAATGCATGTGAATTTTGGAGGTGTCCTTGTAAACTGACACTTCACAATAAATGTTGCACTTTATTTGTTAAAAAAGGAGTATGTATAATATATATATATATATATACACACACACACACAAACTCTTTTATTGTTGAGGTGGGGGGGTCTTGGGTGAGTTCCCACACTTTTTTTCCCAGGACTTGACCCTTAAGCGAGAGCAATAATTCCAGCGCTAGAACTCCTTTGTAACTATAAACTGGTAACCTGTAATGCACACAATAGGATTCTCCGACAGAAAATGTTCGATAGGAGCTTGTTGTCGGAAATTTTGATCGTGTGTAGGCTCCATCGGACATTTTCCATCGGAATTTCCGACACACAAAATTTGAGATCTGGATCTCAAATTTTCCGACAACAAAATCCGTTCTCGTAAATTCCGATCGTGTGTACACAATTCCGACGCACAAAATTCCACGCATGCTCGGAATCAAGCAGAAGAGCCGCACTGGCTATTGAACTTAATTTTTCTCGGCTCGTCGTACGTCACCGCGTTCTTGGCGATCGGAATTTCTGACATTTGTGTGACCGTGTGTATGCAAGACAAGAGCAAACATCCGTCGAAAAGAAAAACATGGAGTTTGTTTTTGGAAAATCCTATCGTGTGTACGCGGCACAAAGGTGTTTAAAGTGTCGCCTATGGAGATTTTTAAGTACCGTAGTTTGTTGCCATTCCATGAGCAGGCGCAGTTTTAAAGTGTGACATGTTAGGTATCTATTTACTCGGTGTAACATCATCTTTCACATTTTACAAAAAAATTGGGGTATATATTGTGCTTTGTTTTTTTTCTAATTCATTAAATTGTATTTTTTCCCAAAAAATGTGTGCAAAATCAATGCACAAAATACAGTGTGCCATAAAACTATGCAACGATCACCGTTTTATTCTCTAGAGTCTCTGCTTAAAAAAAAAAAAAAAAAGTATAATGTTTGGGGCTTATAAGTAATTTTCTAGCAAAAAATACTGATTTAACCGGTTCCCGACCGGCTCCTGTACATATATGTCTGCAGAATGGAACGGCTGGGCAAAGTAACGTGCCCGTACGTTACTTTGAATGCCCGCCTGCTGCTCCTGAGCTCAAGAATGGGGATATGCCGATGTAAACAGCATCTCCCCGTTCTGCCTAATGATAGGACACTGATTGTCTTCTCCCTGTCATCGGGAGCAGTGATCAGTGTCCACGTCACACAAGCCCATCCCCCAGGCAGTTAGGGGAGTGTTTTTAGGACATACTTATCCCCTCCCCGCCCCCTAGTGGTTAACCCCTTCACTGCCAGTGACATTTTTACATTATTCAATGCAATTTTATAGCATCGATCGCTGTACTAATGCCAATGGTCCCAAAAATGTGTCAAAATTGTCCGATGTGTCCGCCATAATGTCGCAGTAAAAATCGCTGATCGCCGCCATTACTAGTAAAAAAAAAAAAAATATTATTAATAAAAATGCCATAAAACTATCCCCTATTTTGTAAACGCTATAACTTTTGCGCAAACCAATCAATAAACGATTATTGCGATTTTTTTTTTACCAAAAATATGTAGAAGAATACGTATCGGCCTAAACTGAGGAAAACATTTTATTTTTTATATTTTTGGGGGATATTTATTATAGCAAAAAGTAAAAAATAATGTGTTTTTTTCAAAATTTTCGCTCTTTTTTTTTTGTTTATAGCTCATAAAATAAAAACCGCAGAGATGATCAAATACCCCCAAAAGAAAGCTCTATTTGTGGGGAAAAAGGACATCAATTTTGTTTGGGAGCCACGTCGCAATTGTCAGTTAAAGCGACGCAGTGCCAAATCGCAAAAAACGCTCTGGTCAGGAAGGGGGTAAATCCTTCCGGGGCTGAAGTGGTTAAACTTGTAAACAAAAAGTACCAGGGAAAGCCTGGTCTTGACAGTAAAGAATTATGCTTACAAGTCCAGATAAATTCTTTTTTACACTGGTACAGCTTGGACCGATGTAAGTTTGCAATTTTCATACCTGAGGGGCTGTTGGGGAAGCTGACAATCACTGTAGTAGTCATTGCTACTACAGTATGAGCTGCTATCTACCAGGTTCTATGAGAGCGGATACCCTCTGCATGCTGACAACACTGTCACTTACTTGGCACTGCCACCATTTATAGAACACCTTATAATTTTTCAAGGAATACAAGGCACTCTCTGATTGGATGAGGTGCATATTGTGATGTCACTCTTCCTCCTTTTTCAAATCAGAGAACAGCTAGTATTCATTGCAAAAAAGGCGTCCTATAAGTCCACATTAAAGACGGTGTGGGAAACCCGCGTTCAGCGTGCGTTTCCGGCTCCACATTCAAAACACACTACAGTTGCCATCTGCTGCCGGTGTCAATGTTACGTTTTGGACACCCCAAACGCAGGCCGCAAATGAAGTGCATTTGCCTGCATCGGATCGCATGGTAAAAAAAGTACGGTTGCAGTGAGTTTTTAAAAGTACCGCATGCACTAATTTTGGTGCAATGCAGTGCGATTTTTGCCCATTCAAAATGAATGTGCTCAAATCGCACTGCATTGAATTGCGTGTGAATTGCGCAGGAATGCGATTCATAGGGTGAACCGGGGCTAAATGGCGGCAGGGCTGAGCCAGCATCCCCCCTTGTGGTCAGTAGGGATGAGCTCAGCGTTTGGTCCAAATGTATGTCAGCTACATCATTCAATAGCTAGATTGTCCGCTACATCTATGCCTAAATATTATTATTTGAGAGCTGGAAAGAACTAGAAAGAGGAGCTTGTTTGCACCCTCAGCTATCGAGAGGTACAGTAGGTTTATTTTATTAACAGTTTTTGTTTTCTATCAGGAACTGGCAAAGCTTGGTGGTCTTGGTGATGATGTCCATCTTGAGATCCTGGAACTTCCTGTGAAATATACTGAGGTGGAGAAGAGGATCAGGAAGATATGGGCAGAGCTACAACCTAAGGTTATTTTAACCACTTAACCACTTCAGCCCCGGACCAATTGGCAGCCAAAGGACCAGGCCCCTTTTTGCGATTCGGCACTGCGTCGCTTTAACTGACAATTGCGCGGTCGTGCGATATGGCTTCCGAACAAAATTGGCGTCCTTTTTTTCCCACGAATAGAGCTTTCTTTTGGTGGCATTTGATCGCCCCTGCGGTCTTTGTTTTTTGCGCTATAAACAAAAATAGAGCGACAATTTTGAAAAAAATTCTATATTTTTTACTTTTTGCTATAATAAATATCCCCAAAAAATATATAAAAAAAAACTTTTTTTTTTCCTCAGTTTAGGCCGATACGTATTCTTCTACATATTTTTGGTAAAAAAAAAAAAAATCGCAATTAGCGATTATTGATTGGTTTGCGCAAAAGTTATAGCGTTTACAAAATAGGGGATAGTTTTTATAGCATTTTTATTAATATTTTTTTTTTCTACTAGTAATGGCGGCGATCAGCGATTTTATTGTGACTGCGACATTATGGCGGACACATCGGACATTTTTGACACATTTTTGAGACCATTGTCATTTATACAGAAATCAGTGCTATTTAAATGCACTGATTCCTATGTAAATGACAGTGAAGGAGTTAACCACTAGGAGGAGTTAGTGTGACGTGTTGTGTTTTTTTTTTACAGTAGGGGGGCGTGGCTGATGTCTGATGTCACTGATCGTCTTTCCCGATGACAGGGAACAGCCGATCAATGACAGGCAGTGTAGGAAGCACGGGGAGAGGTTTGTTTACATAGACCTCTCCCCGTTCTTCAGCTCTGTGATCCGATCGCGGGACACCAGTGGCGATCGGGTCTGCTGGTCCCGCGGCCGCAGAGCTCCCGACCGGGTCGCGGGCGCGACCCCACGGCTAGGCAATTAAAGGGGACGTATATATACGTGCTTTTGCCTAGCCATGCCATTCTGCCGACGTAAATGTGCAGGAGGCGGTCGGGAAGCCATTAACAGACAAATTTGAAAGGAAATTCTAATACCTGTAATTAAATAGTTAGTAATAGTTAATTTATGAATGTACGAATTTACAAATGTACAAATTTACGAATGTGCGAATTTACGTACTTTCTAATTTTCTAATTTACGAATATTCGTTAGACAGGTTTTCGTTAATTCGAATATTTCCGAATTAACAAATTTGTTGAATTAACGAATTCGGAACGAAACAAATTGCACAAGTCTAATTACAAATGTTCCTGAAGCTGCATGTGCCAGTCAAGCATTGTCTTTTGAATACCCCAACTGCGAACTTTCATTGTTGGGGGGGGTCAAGCTTTATTTTCTTTTGGATAACCACCATTCTCCAGTTGCGTATGTTATATTGCCACTTCCTGTTCTACTGATAAGTATGTACATTTCATTTAACAGTTAAATATATGCAGTAAGCGTCAGTATGTGTAATCCTTGTAAGTAATGTTTTAATCCCTTCATGACTGAGGGCATTCTATGCCACTGAGGGCATTCTATGCCACTGAAGTCATTCCAGCCCGAAGGCTTTTTTTTTTTTTTTTACTAGTACTCAAGTGTAATGTGGCCGTCTGATTCCAGGGACATGCAAGGGATCTCAGTCCGGGTTTGATAGAACACAACAGATCTGACCTGGATTGTGATGTCATTGTGATAATAATTGCTTTCCTGTTTTGGTGTTGATTGAACACTCTGACTTGGAATGTGATCGAATTGTGACAATAATTGCTTTCTTTTTTAACCACTTGACCTCCGGAAAAGATGTACCCCCCTTCCTGATCAGGCCATTCAGACAGCACTGCATTACTTCAAACTGACAATTGCGCAGCCGTGCGACACTGTACCCAAATAAAATTTGACACTGGCTGGGAAGGGGTTAAACATCTAGGGCGATCAAAGGGTTAAATGTGTTCCTAGCCAGTGTTTGTGTGTATTATGTGTGCTGCTTTCACGAAGGTCATTTAAGGGATAAATCATTGGCAAATGTACATGTATTGCATTTTTTTTTCTACACATACCACGGGTCTGTGTTACTTAAAGTAATTGTAAAGTCTCTTTATTTTCCCTATAAAAAGAACAAACATGTTATACTTACCTGCTCTGTTGTAGTGGATTTGCACAGAGCAGCCCCGATCCTCCTCTTCTCTGGTCCCTCGTCTGTGCTTCTGGCCCCTCCCTCCTGTGGAGTGCCCCCACAGCAAGCAGCTTGCTATGGGGGCACCCCGAGCAAAGTCACAGATCCCCCCCTGTGTCCATTCAGATACGGACCCCTGACCCGGCCCCTGCCGCCTCTCTCCCCTGACTGGCTAGCTGACTTTGATTGACAGCAGCGGCAGCCAATGGTGACGCTGCAGTGTCTCAGCCAATCAGGACGGAGAATCTCGGATGGCTGAGACACTGGTGTACATCGCTGGACAGAGATGGGGCTCAGGTAAGTGTTAGGGGAGCTGAGGGAGGCTGCTGCACACAGAAGACTTTTTTATCTTAGTGCCTAACATTTCCCATGCATTAAGGTAAACAAAAAAAAAAACCTTGCACTAGTTGTCACCTGTTTATATATTTAAAGGATTGTTTAACCACTTCCTGACCGGCACACAACGATGTACGTCAGCAGAATGGCACGGGCAGGCAAAAGGGCGTACAGGTACGTCCCTTTAAGATTGCCGACGTGCCATTGCGCCGGTCGGGACACCCGTGAATCCGGTCGCGGGTCCCGCGCACTCGATCGCCGCGGGGATACCCGCGATCGTCTCACGGGAAGGCTGAACGGGGAGATGCGGAAGTAAACAGCATCTCCCCGTTCTTTCTAGCAACTAGTGACACTGATCTCTGCTCCCTGTGATTGGAGCAGAGATCAGTGTTCACTAAAACACAGGCACGCCCCCCACAGTTAGTAACTGCCCCTAGGAACACTTAACCCCTACACTGCCACCCCCTGGTTAACCCCTTCACTGCCGGTGTCATTTACATAAGAATCAATGCATTTAAATAGCACTGATTGCTGTATAAATGACAATGGTCCCAAAAATCTGTCAAAAATGTCCGATATGTCCGCCATAATGTCGCAGTCACAATAAAAATCGCTGATCGCCGCCATTACTAGTAAAAAAATGTATATTAATAAAAATGCTATAAAACTATCCCCTATTTTGTAAACGCTATAACTTTTGCGCAAACCAATCAATAATCGCTAATTGCGATTTTTTTTTTTACCAAAAATATGTAGAAGAATCGGCCTAAACTGAGGAAAAAAAATGTTTTTTATATATTTTTTTGGGGGATATTTGTTATAGCAAAAAGTAAAAAATATTGAATTTTTTTCAAAATTGTCGCTCTATTTTTGTTTATAGCGCAAAAAATAAAAACCGCAGGGGCGATTAAATACCACCAAAAGAAAGCTCTGTTTGTGGGGGAAAAAGGACGCAAATTTTGTTTGGGAGCCACGTCGCACGACCGCGCAATTGTCAGTTAAAGCGACGCAGTGCCGAATCGCAAAAAGGGGCCTGGTCCTTTGGCTGCAAATTGGTCCGGGGCTTGAGTCCTAATCTAAGAAAACATTTAATGATTAAAGAGACTGATAAATAACCTGCTTCTAACTTTGCTGCATTTCCTGTTATTCTTTGCTGGCAAACGTGACAAAAACACCCTAGGTGTCTGTGCATGTTGGAATGATGGCCTCATCTAAAGCGATCGTCCTGGAGCAATGTGCAAGAAACAAAGGATACATGGATAGGGACCTCAGCGGTGCTTTCCCACAAGAAGGTTGCTGTTTGCTGGAAGGACCAGAAAGAATCGAGTCTTCCATTAACATGAAAAGTGTCTGCAAAAACATTCCATGGCCAGGGGTCGATGTCATCTATTCCAGAGATGCTGGGAGGTAATAAAATCCAAAACGTATGTTTGTGTGTGTGTGTGTGTGTGTATACAACGGGTAAATTAACCACTTTCAGACCGGACCAATTTGCAGCCAAAGGACCAGGCCCCTCTTTGCGATTCGGCACTGCGTCGCTTTAACTGACAATTGCGCGGTCGTGCGACGTGGCTCCCAAACAAAATTGATGTCCTTTTTTCCCCACAAATAGAGCTCGCCCCTGCGGTTTTTATTTTTTGCGCTATAAACAAAAAAGTGCGACAATTTTGAAAAAAAAAACGCATTCTTTTTTATTTTTTGCTATAATAAATATCCCCCAAAAAATATATAAAAAAAACATTTTTTTTTTCCTCAGTTTAGGCCGATACGTATTCTTCTACATATTTTTGGTAAAAAAAAATCGCAATAAGCGATTATTGATTGGTTTGCACAGAAGTTATAGCGTTTACAAGATAGGGGATAGTTTTATAGCATTTTTATTAATAATTTTTTTTTATTAGTAATGGCGGTGATCAGCGATTTTTATTGTGACTGCGACATTATGGCGGACACATCGGACATTTTTGACACCATTGTCATTTATACAGCAATCAGTGCTATTTAAATGCATTGATTCCTGTATAAATGACACTGGCAGTGAAGGGGTTAACCACTAGGGGGCAGTGTAGGGGTTAAGTATGCCTAGGGGTGTGTTTCTTACTGTGGGGGGGCGTGGCTGTCAGCTAGTGAATGCTGATCTCTGCTCCAATCACAGGGAGCAGAGATCGGTGTCACTAGTTGCTAGGCAGAACGGGGAGATGCTGTTTATTTCCGCATCTTCCCGTTCAGCCTTCCCGTGAGACGATCGCGGGTGTCCCCGCGGCGATCGAGTCCGCGGGACCTGCGACCGGCCTCACGGGGGTCCCGACCGATGGCACGGCGGCATTTAAAATGGGACTTATATATACGCCCTTATGCCTGTCCGTGCCATTCTGCCGACGTACATCGTCGTGCGCCGGTCGGGAACCTGTTAAGTATTGAACACATCACCATTTTTCTAGATAAATATATTTCTAAAGGTGCTATTGACATTAAATCTTCAGCACATGTGGGTAATAACCCATGCAATCCATACATACAAAGGCACCAAAACAAATACGTTCAGAAATTTAGTTTTGTGTAATAAAATGGAATGACAGGGAAAAATGGGAGGTGCAAAAAGGCATGGAAAGCCAAGACACCAGCTGAAATCTATCAGTAATTAGAAAGCAATCCTGCCCCTTGTCAGTGCAAATTAAAATCAGCTGGTTCAGTCTCAACTGATGGCCTATAAAAAGGTGTCTCATTACCGAGGTGTCACAAAAGAAACATCTTGTGATGGGTAAAAGCAAAGAGCTTTCTCAAGACCTTTGCAACTTTATTATTGCAAAACATACTGATGGCATTGGTTACAGAAGGATTTCTAAACTTATGAATGTTCCAGTGAGCACTGTTGGGGCCATAATCTGGAAGTTGAACGATCATCATTTCACAAAAAAACCGGCCACAACCAGGTGCTCCTCACAAGATTTCTGACAGAGAAGTGAAAAGAATTATTAGAAGAGTTGTCTAAGAGCCAAGGACCACTTGTGGAGAGCTTCAGAGAGACCTGGAATTAGCAGGTACAATTGCTTCAAAGAAAACAATAAGTGATGCACTCAACCGCCATGGCCTGTATGCACGCTCACCCGCAAGACTCCATTGCTGAAGAAAAAGCATGTTGAAGCTCGTTTTTAACCACTTCCAGCCCGTAGGCCGTCATATGATGTCCTGGTCTTTGAGTGGAGATATCAGAATGATGCCTGCAGCTACAGGCATAATCCAGAGATCATCTTTTTCAGCCGGCGATTTTGTGCACCGTAAGAACAATTATAGCTGCAGTTCAGCCACTGTCAGAAACCATGAATCAGACTGAGACAGAAGTACAGTTAAATCACATTTGTTTAATAATAATAAAAAAAAGTAAACAGAGTAAACGTAGTCAAAACATAGCCAGAGTTGAGGAACCGGAATGGATAGTCAGACAAGCCAAAACGTCAGGGAGCCAGAGATTAGCGTAGTAGAACAGCAAGCAGGATCAAGAGCCACTAGGAATGTCAGCCAAGCAAGTCTTTAACAAGAACACAGGAGAGCGTATGTAGAGATGTGACCAAGGAGAAGGCAGAAATCATCTGGACTGGACAACTTAAGTAGGCAGGACTGACGAGCAGGATATCATCAACAGGTGAGTCACTGTGGAGAGATAGGAGCTGGAAAATAGCAGACAGCTGAGTGGCTAGCTTTGAGAAGGAAGGGCTGAGCCCAGCCCCAGCAGCCGCTTGATCATTCTTACAGGCAGTACCCTGCGATCGGCAAGCCGGACAACGAATCGGTCACTGCTGGAAATTGAGCATAGAGGCCTGGGCACAACGTTATAATGCCACGTTCGGCCCGCGGAAGTAAACAATGCCGGGGACGCGGCTGGAAAGGCAGAGAGAGTTTTTTTTTTATGATCTCAGCCTTTCCAGCATGAAGCAGAGATGTGGGGTCTTATAGACCCCACATCTCTCCATAAAGAGGACCTGTCACGATATATTCCTATTATAAGGGATGTTTGCATTCCTTGTAATAGGAATAAAAGTGATCAAAACAAGAGAAAGTGTAATTTTTTTTAGGCGCCCCCGTCCCCGCATGCTCACGCACAGAAGCAAACGCATATGTAAGTCGTGCTCAAATATGTAAATGGCGTTAAAATCACACATGTGAGATATCGCCGCGTGTGTTAGAGCGAGAGCAACAATTCTAGCCCAACTCTGTAACTCTAAACAGGTAACCTGTAAAATAATTTAAAGCGTCGCTTATGGAGATTTTTAAAGTACCAAAGTTTGGCGCCATTCCACGAATGTGCACAATTTAAAGATCATCTTTCACATTATACAAAAAAATTGGGCTAACTTTACTGTTTTTTTTTTTTAATTCATGAAACAAAAAAGGTGTTTAAAAAATCGTAATTTTCTAGAAAAAAAAATTATGATTTTTACATGTAGGAGCGAAGTGCCAGAATTGCCCAGATGGGAAATGGTTAAAGTTTGCTGCACAGCATTTAGACAAGCCTGTGAAATGCGGGGAGAATATAGTCTGGTCAGGTGACAACAACATTGAACTCTTTGGATGCCATAATACACACCGTGTTTGGAGGTCACATGACACATCACCCCAAAAACACCCCCCATACCAACAGTGAAGTTTGGAGGTGGGAACATCATGGTGGGGGCGGGGCTGTTGTTCACCATACGGTACTGGCAAACTTCATATCATTGAAGGACGGATGAATGGAAAAATGCACCAAGACATTCTTGGTAAAAAATCTTCTGCCATCTACCAGGATGATGAAGATGAAACGAGGACGGACATTTCCGCAAGACGATGATCCCAAACCCAAAGCCAGGGAAACTCTCAATTGGTTTCAAAGAAAGAAAATAAAGCTGCTAGAATGGCCCAGCCAATCACCTGACTTGAATCCAATAGAAATCTATGGAAAGAACTAAAAGATCAGAGTTCATAGAAGAGGCCCACGGAACCTTCAAGATCTGTTTGTGTGGAAGAATAGGGCCAAAATCACACCTGAGCAACGCATGCGACTCGTTTCTCCATACAGGAGGCGTCTTGAAGCCGTCATTACCAACAAAGGATTTTGTACCAAGTATTAAATGCATTTCAGTTAGCGTGTTCAATACTTTTTCCCTGTGTCATTCCATTTTATTACACAGAACTTAATTTCTGAACTTATTTGTTTTGTTGTCTTTGTATGTATGGATTGCATGGGTTGTTACTGACATATGGTAACAGTTTCATGTCAATAGCACCTTAGAAATATATAGAAATATATTTATTAAAAAAATGGTGATGTGTTCAATACTTATTTTACCCACTGTGTATGTGTATATATATATATATATATATATATATATATATATATATATATATATATATATATATATATATATATATATATATATATATATCCCAGGTCTTGGAGCACTCTCTTAGCACAGCTCTGTGTACATTCTGGTATGCATATATACAGCCTCTTCCCACGTTAAGGCCCATCCGCAGAGAGGCTGCATGTATGTGTGTACCACCAGCGCAAAGAGGTTAATGTCAAGCTGTGATCATTTCCACTGTGTAATGCCACGTACACACGGTCGGAAATTCCGACCACAAAATCCGTCTGATTTTTTCCCGACGGATTTTGTCCAACACTGGTGTTGCATACACACGGTCGGACAAAGTTGTCAGAAAATCTGATCATCCTGAACGCACTGCAGGGGTTAATATGTTCCCTATACACCAGCTGAAATCAGCTGAAATCAATCAGTAATTAAGGCAAAGCAATCCTGCCCCTTGTTCAGTCCCAACTGATGGCCTATAAAAAGGTGTCTAATTACTGAGGTGTCACACAAGAAACATCTCATGATGGGTAAAAGCAAAGAGCTCTCTCAAAGCCTTTGCAACCTTATTGTTGCAAAACACTGATGGCATTGATTATAGAAAGATTTCTAAACTTCTTAATGTTCCAGTGAGCACTAATGGGGCCATAATCTGGAAGTAGAAAGAACATCATTTCACCATAAACTGGCCACGACCAGGTGCTCCTCACAAGATTTCTGACAGAGGAGTGAAAATAATTATCAGAAGAGTTGTCCAAAAGCCAAGGACCACTTGTGGAGAGCTTCAGAAAGAATTAGCAGGTACAATTGTTTCAAAGATAGTAAATTCTTTGACACACGATCAGAAAAAGTCCGATAGGACTTTGTTGTCGGAAAATTTGAGAGCAGGATCTCAAACTTTTGAGTGCGATGGAGCCCGCACACGGTCGGAATTTCCGACAACATGGTCCGATAGGACATTTTCCGTCGGAAAATCCGACCGCGTGTACAGGGTATTAGAGTGATGCAAAACGGGTGCATTGAGGTCATACCTTTATTCAGGCCTTTCCTTATAAGGATACAACAGGTGTATCTCATAAAATTTGAATATCATCAAAAAGTTATTTTTTTTCAGTAATTCAATTCAAAAAGTAAAACTCATATTTTATATACCGGTAGATGTATTACACACAGAGTGATAGATTTCAAGCATTTCTTTCTTGATTGATGGTTACAGCTAGTGAAAACCCAAAATTCAGAATCTCAGAAAATTTGATTATTACATAAGACCAAAAAAAAAGAAAGAAGCAAACACCGGCATATATATGGTGATCAAACCACACATGTGAGGTATCACTGCGAATGTTAGAATGAGAGCAATAATTCTAGACCTCCTCTGTAACAGTTTGGCGCCATTCCACGAGTGTGCGTATTTGTAAAGCGTGACATGTTAGGTAACTATTTACTCGGCGTAACATCATCTTTCACATTATGCAAAAAAATTGGGCTAACTTTACTGTTTTTTTTTTTTTTTAATGCTTGAAACTGTTTTTTTTTTTTAAAAAACGATTTTTTGCTATGAAAAATAAAAAACATATGTAATGTTTGGGGGTTCTGAGTAATTTTCTAGCAAAAAAAAAAAAAAGATTATTTTTATATGTAGAAGCGAAGTGTCAGAATTGGCCAGGTAGGAAAGTGGTTACAAAAATCCTTTTTTTTATTGGACTTATGTAATATTCTAATTCTCTGAGATACTGAATTTTGGGTTTTCA
This sequence comes from Lithobates sylvaticus, assembly GCA_028564925.1. Taxonomy (NCBI): domain Eukaryota; kingdom Metazoa; phylum Chordata; class Amphibia; order Anura; family Ranidae; genus Lithobates; species Lithobates sylvaticus. The sequence goes on from CM053029.1 coordinate 586,106,492, forward strand.
CTATCTGTAAGCCATAATCATAAAAAATTTAAGGGAAGAAATGCTTGAAATAGATTACTCCATGTGTAACGCATCTATATAAAAAATATGAGTTTCACTTATTGAATTGAATAAGGCCCCTTTCACACTGGGGTGGTTTTCAGGCGGTACAGCGCTAAAAATATCACCTGAAAAAAACGGCCCATTCACTCTAGTGTGAAAGCCGACGGGCTTTCACACTGGGGCGGTGCGCTAGCAGAACGGTAAAAAAAAAGTCCTGCTAGCAGCATCTTTGGAGCAGTATAGGAGCCGTGTATTCACCGCTCCTACCCATTGATTTCAATGGGATACCGCGGTAATACCGCCGCAAAGCGCCAATACGGCGGCGCTTTGCGGGTGATTTTAACCCTTTTTCAGCCGCTCGCGGGGGTAAAACCGCCCCGCGAGCGGCCGAATACCTCGGCTAAAACGATGGTAAAGCAGCGCTAAATATAGCGCTGCTTTACCGTCGCCGCGGCTCCTGCCCCAGTGTGAAAGGGGCTTTATTGAATTGAATTACTAAAATAAATTAACTATTTGATGATATTCAAATTTTATGAGATGCACCTGTTTCTCCCCTTACAAGTATATAGGATGGCCCTATGATCTGTGATTAATTAAAATACATAAATCTAGTTATATCCTTATATTTCAGGATATTTGCCTTTATCAGAAATATACATTATTATTAGAAATTATATACTGTATAGTGGGGGGTAAAAATGCACATGATTAAAGCACAATGCTACCATTGCCTTATTTTCAAAAAAAGTGACAGTTATTTTCAGTTGAGTCCAAAGAGATTGAAAAGTGGCTAAAATAAAGATCCTTACCCTTGTGTTAAGCTTTGTGAAATAAGCCTCATGTTTGCCAAGGATGGCATATGTGACTCTCTGACCTGACTCCGCTTGGGGTTACCTTATTCCAACTGAAAACAAAAAGGAGGGAAGAACAAAAAAAAAAACGAAGTTTATGTAATAAAATACTATGATTTGTGAGTTTACTCACTGCATTTGTATCAAACCTATACATCATTGTATTAATTACTATATCTTTGTTTCTAGGTACCTCTGTGAATATGCGTACTACGTCTCCCTGTACCATGGAGATGGCAGAGCCGTGTTTATTCATGTGCCCCAATTAAGCAAAACATTAACAACAGAAAAACTGGGACAAGCTTTGCAAAAGATTATCCAAGCGGCATTGAGGCAACTTGACCCCAAACCAGATCTTCCACACACATAGTCTAAAACAATATTAAAAGATATGCCAACCCCCGGCGCCCCTTTTGTCCTCTGTCTGATCTATATTATGTGAAAAAACGGGTGAACAAATATCTGCGCTAATTCCAAAGGTGTAAAAGTGATAGCAGCCAAGACAGTTTGTTGATAAGCAAACTAAAAATATACAAAATCCAAAGTGTAGCGCTTAAATTATATGTGTTTGGAAATTATCCAAAAAATCTAAATCCATCTCAAAAATAATCAGTAAAGTCAACCAACGGCAAAATTGGTGATGTGAAGAAATTCCATCAAAGTTCAGTGCACAAAATGAACAACAAGAGGAACAATCCAAAATCTTGTAATCTCGATCTGCTTACCAGAACCAAGTAGTAAAGAAGCGATGTAATCAAACGTGCCGGAGGTGGGTGAGACTTGATCAGAAGAGCCAAATGAAAAACGGATCCAGACTTCTCCAATAAGTTGTGAAATAACAGGAATCACGGATCCGGGTGGATTAAATGAGCTAAAGGAATAGAAGATGAAAACTGTTTGCCGACCGTTGCGGATGTCACCTTAAACCAGTGGTCATCAACCCTGTCCCTGAGGACTTCTGATCAAGTCTCACCCACCTCCGGCACGTTTGATTGCATCGCTTCTTTACTACTTGGTTCTGGTAAGCAGATCGAGATTACAAGATTTTGGATTGTTCCTCTTGTTGTTCATTTTGTGCACTGAACTTTGATGGAATTTCTTCACATCACCAATTTTGCCGTTGGTTGACTTTATTGATTATTTTTGAGATGGATTTTGATCTATATTATGACATATACAGTATTTTACCTATAATGGTCAGTATTCATTAACCACTTTACATCTTCTCCATTTTGTTCTTTTTTAGGGTAACTGTGGTGTATTTTTGACATACATTTTGACTTCTTATTTTTTAACAATTACTTTCAAGTTCCATTTAAAGTGGAGGGCTACCCAAAAAAAAAAAATTGCATTAATGAAAAATTTTTTTTTCACTTACCTGAAACGCTGTTGCTAGGCAATCTTCCTAATCTGCCTCTTCGTATTCCGCGGCGCTTCCTCCTCTTCGGTGAGCAGCCCCGTTGCCTTCTGGGACATGCGTGTGTCTCAGAACACAATGGGACCATTCACAAAGCGCCGTGCAACTCACGCATACGCAGTAGGAAACGGGCAGTGAAGCCCAAGGCTCCACTGCCTGTTTCCCTTCGTTAGGATGGAGGCGCCATCAGCCGATCCGATGGACGGATCGGCCTCGGGGCGGACAACATCGGCCGACGGGTGCACCAAGATGGCCGCCGCCCTGGAGCTAGGCCGGAGCTGCGGCCATCGGGTGCACCAAGATGGCCGCCGCTCCGGAGCTAGGCTGAAGTCGCGGCCATCGGGTGCACCAAGATGGCCGCCGCTCCGGAGCTAGGCCGAAGCCGCGGCCTTTCCTAAGGCCGAGGCCGCGGACGGCTCCGCGGATCGCGGCGGGTAATTGCGGTAACGCCGCCCCAGTAATGGGAACAGCGTTACCGCGAGGGGAAGAGTAATCAGTTAGATTACTTGTTACCCTCTAAAGTAACGGCGTTATGCAACGCCGTTTACTTTAACGGCGTTAGTTCCATCACTGCACCCAACGCTCCATAAAGAAGGATGGAGGTTCCAATCGGGTCCGCCTGAAAAATGGACAGGCGGACCAGATCGGAATGTCCATGTGAGAGGGACCTTATACAAAGATAAATCTTTGTATGTAGGCAGTCAAAAGTAATGTGTATTGGGTATTCTAAAACAAAAAGGCACAATCCATACTGACAGCTTTCTATGTTCTACCAGATCCTGAACAAATCTTGCCGCATGCTTACTGGTCACATATCATTTGTGGTAAGCAGTTGTCCTGCTGCAGAATACATTTGGGGGCATTCACACACCTCCTTGATGGTATGGCATGATGGATAAGTATCTGCCTGTATTTCTCAGCATTGATGACACCATTGATCCTAAACCAACCTCCAACTCCATTTGCAGAAATGCAGCCCCACCACGCTTCACTGTTGCCTGCAGACATTCATTACCGTACCGCTCACCAGCCCTTCACCAACAAACTCCCTCCTGCTACAGCCAAACATTTTAAATTTTGACTCATCAGTCCAGAGCACCTGCTGCCATTTTTCTGCACCCCAGTTCCCATTTTCCTGCATAGTTGAGTGGCTTAGCCTTGTTTCCACATCGGAGGTATGGCTTTTTGGCTGCAATTCTTCCATGAAGACCACTTCTGGCCAGACTTATCCAGACAGTAGATGGGTGTACCTGGGTCCCATTGGTTTTCGCAAGTTCTGGGCTGATGGCACTGCTGGACATCTTCCGATGTTGAAGGGAAGGAGAAAAAATATCTTTTCCAGTGCCCTGACTTAAACCCAATTGAGCATCTCTGGAGAGACCTAAAAATGGCCGTCCACCAATGTTTACCATCCAACCTGACAGAACTGGAGAGGATCTGCAAGGAGGAATGGCAGAGGATCCCCAAATCCAGGTGTGAAAAACTTGTTGCATCTTTCCCAAAAAGACTCATGGCTGTATTAGATCAAAAGGGGCTTCTACTAAATACTGAGCAAAGGGTCTGAATACTTAGGACCATGTGATATTTCAGTTTTTCTTTTTTAATAAATCTGCAAATATGTCAACAATTCTGTGTTTTTCTGTCAATATGGGGTGCTGTGTGTACATTAATAAGGACAAAAAATGAACTTAAATGATTTTAGCAAATGGCTGCAATATAACAAAGAGTGGAAAATTTAAAGGGGGTCTGAATACTTTGTCCCCACAGTATATATTTTTCTAATTTTACTTCACCAACTTAGACTATTGTGTTCTGATTAGAGTTGAGCGGACACCTGGATGTTCGGGTTCGGCCGAACTTCAGAAAAAAGTTCGGATTCGGGACCGAACTTGACCCGAACTTGCCCCCGAACACCGAACCCCATTGAAGTCAATGGGGACCCGAACGGCTATAATAAAGTGTCGGCTCCCGTCCCCCTTAATACAGAGAACAGTCATTGAAGTCATTTATTTTTAAAAAGTTAGTCATAAAAAGTGTTTGGGGACCTGGGTCCTGCCCCAGGGGACATGTATCAATGCAAAAAAAACTTTTAAAAACGGCCGTTTTTTCGGGAGCAGTGATTTTAATAATGATTAAAGTGAAACAATAAATGTAATATTCCTTTAAATTTCGTACCTGGGGGGTGTCTATAGTATGCATGTAAAGGGGCGCATGTTTCCAGTGCTTAGAACTGTCTCTGCAAAAAGTGTCATTTTTGCAGAAAAGAAAGCTATTTAAAATCACTCGCGGCTATATGAATTGTCGGCTCCCGTAACACAGAGAACAGTCATTCATTGAAAGCCATGCATAAAAAAAAGTCATTGATAAAAAATAAAAACAATAAAAAAAAAAAAAGCGTATAAATAAATAAATGGCGTAGGGTCCCCCTCAAAATCCATACCAGATTCTTGAGGTCTGGGATGGATTTTAAGGGGAAACCCAGCCAAAAAAAATGGCGTGGGGTCCCCCTCAAAATCCATACCAGACCCTTATCCGAGCACGCAACCTGGCAGGCCGCAGGAAAAGAGGGGGGGACGAGAGCGCCCCCCCTCCCGCCTGAACCGTACCAGGCCACATGCCCTCAACATTGGGAGGATGCTTTGGGGGTCTAAGACCCCCAAAGCACCTTGTCCCCATGTTGATGAGGACAAGGGCCTCATCCCCACAACCGTGCCCGGTGGTTGTGGGGGTCTGCAGGCGGGGGGCTTATCGGAATCTGGAAGCCCCCCTTAAACAAGGGGACCCCCAGATCCCCCCCCCCCCCCCTGTGTGAAATGGTAAGGGGGTACACAAAAGTACCCCTACCATTTCACCAAAAAAGTGTCAAAAATGGTAAAAATGACAGGAGACGGTCTTTGACAATTCCTTTATTAAAATCTTCTTTCTTCTGGTCTTCCTTTCTTCATCTTCTCCTTCCGGCATCTTCTTCTTCCTCCGATCCGCTTCTTCTTGGCCTTCTCGTCCAGCATCGGTGTCTCTTCTGGGCCGCTCCGCGCAATGGGAGGCTCCCGCTGGGTGAGGCTTCTCTTCGGTATCTTCTTCCACGGCGTCGGTTTCTGAGGCTTCTCTCCGGTATCTTCTTCCAGGGCGTCGGTCTCTTCTTGGGCCACTCCTCGCAATGGGAGGCTCCCGGTGTGTAAGGCTTTGCTTGGGCTGACAGTTCTTTTATAACGTGACGTGGGGGAAGCCATAGGGAAGTCCCCATGACGTCCCCATGCGTCAGAGGGGGGCGGGGTTACCAGGTGGCCCCGCCCTCCGTTATAAAAGAACTGTCAGCCCAAGCGAAGCCTCACACACCGGGAGCCTCCCATTGCGAGGAGTGGCCCAAGAAGAGACCGACGCCGTGGAAGAAGATACCGAAAAGAAGCCTCACCCAGCGGGAGCCTCCCGTTGCGCGGAGCAGCCCAGAAGAGACACCGATGCTGGACGAGAAGGCCAAGAAGAAGCGGATCGGAGGAAGAAGAAGATGGAAGAAGAAGATGGAAGAAGAAGATGCCGGAAGGAGAAGATGAAGAAAGGAAGACCAGAAGAAAGAAGAAAGAAGATTTTAATAAAGGAATTGTCAAAGAAGCGGATCGGAGGAAGAAGAAGATGGAAGAAGAAGATGCCGGAAGGAGAAGATGAAGAAAGGAAGACCAGAAGAAAGAAGAAAGAAGATTTTAATAAAGGAATTGTCAAAGACCGTCTCCTGTCATTTTTACCATTTTTGACACTTTTTTGGTGAAATGGTAGGGGTACTCTTGTACCCCCTTACCATTTCACACGGGGGGGGGCGGGATCTGGGGGTCCCCTTGTTAAAGGGGGCTTTCAGATTCCGATAAGCCCCCCGCCCGCAGACCCCCACAACCACCGGGCACGGTTGTGGGGATGAGGCTCTTGTCCTCATCAACATGGGGACAAGGTGCTTTGTGGGTCTTAGACCCCCAAAGCATCCTCCCAATGTTGAGGGCATGTGGCCTGGTACGGTTAATGGCTCTCGTCCTCCCCTCTTTTCCTGCGGCCTGCCAGGTTGCGTGCTCGGATAAGGGTCTGGTATGGATTTTGAGGGGGATCCTACGCCATTTTTTTTTTTTTTTTTGGCTGGGGTCCCCCTTAATATCCATCCCAGACCTGAAGGGCCTGGTTATTGAATTTGGGGGGACCCCTACGCTTTTTATTTTTTTTGTTTTTTTTATTTTTTATCAATGACTTTTTTTTATGAATGACTTTCAATGAATGACTGTTCTCTGTATTACGGGAGCCGACAATTCATATAGCCGCGAGTGATTTTAAATAGCTTTCTTTTCTGCAAAAATGACACTTTTTGCAGAGACAGTTCTAAACACTGGAAACATGCGCCCCTTTACATGCATACTATAGACACCCCCCAGGTACGAAATTTAAAGGAATATTACACTTTTATTGTTTCAATTTAATCATTATTAAAATCACTGCTCCCGAAAAAACGGACGTTTTTAAAAGTTTTTTTTGCATTGATACATGTCCCCTGGGGCAGGACCCGGGTCCCCAAACACTTTTTATGACTAACTTTTTAAAAATAAATGACTTCAATGACTGTTCTCTGTATTAAAAGCACTCGCGGCTATATGAATATCAATTCATATAGCCGCGAGTGCTTTTAAAAGACATTTTAAAAAGCAACATTAAATCCCCGAACACCGGACCCGAACCCGAACATACAGTCAATTGTTCGGGTTCGGGTCCGGGACCCGAACACCCTAAAGTCCGGTACGAACCCGAACTTTACAGTTCGGGTTCGCTCAACCCTAGTTCTGATCCATCACATATAATTCAGATTAAAAAAACATTGAACTTAAGGCTGTAATATAACAAAATAGGTAAAAAGCCAAGGGGGGTGAATAATACTTTGGCAAAGCACAGTATATACACTATATTACCAAAAGTATTGGGACACTTGCCTTTACACACACATGATCTTTAATGGTATCCCAGTCTTAGTCCATTAGACCTGAGACTGCGAGCCAGGCCATCTCGTCCAACAAAGGGTAGGCCAACTCAATATTGAACCCTACAGATTAAGACTGGGAAGCCATTAAAGTGAGTGTGTGTGTAATGTAATATATATTATATACACATACACATATACACACACACACACACACACACACACATACATATACATACAGTTGTGCTATATACACTATATTACCAAAAGTATTGGGACGCTTGCCTTTACACACACACATGATCTTTAATGGCACCCCAGTCTTAGTCCATTAGAGCTGAGACTGCTAGCCAGGCTGTCTCGTCCAACATCAGTTCTGACCTCACAAATGCGCTACAGGAATAATGGTCAAACGTTCCCATAGACACACTCCTAAACCTTGTGGACAACCTTCCCAGAAGAGTTGAAGCTGTTATAGTGGCAAAGGGTAGGCCAACTCAAGATTGAACCCTACATATTAAGACTGGGATCCATTAAAGTGAGTGTGTGTGTGTGTGTAATGCAATATATATATATATATACACATATACATACACACACACACACATATACATACAGTTGTGCTCATAAAGTTTACATACCCTGGCAGAATTTACGATTTCTTGGCCATTTTTCAGAGAATATGAATAACTTTCTTTCACTCGTGGTTAGTGTTTGGCTGAAGACATTTATTACCAATCAACTGTTTACTCTTTTTAAATCATAATGGCAACAGAAACTACCCAAATGACCCTGATCAAAAGTTTACATACCCCAGTTGTTAATACTGTATATTGGCCCCTTTAACATCAATGACAGCTTGAAGTCATTTGTGGTATTTGTGAATGAGGCCCTTTATCTTTTAAGATGGTAAAGCTGCCCATTCCTCTTGGCAAAATAACTCCAGTTCCTGTAAATTCTTGGGCTGTCTTGCATGAATGGCACATTTGAGATCTCCCCAGAGTGGCTCAATGATATTGAGGTCAGGAGACTGAGATGGCCACTTCAGAACCTTCACTTTATTCTGCTGTAGCCAATGACAGGTAGACTTGGCCTTGTGTTTTGAATCATTGTCATGTTGGAATGTCCAAGTACGTCCCATGCGCAGCTTCCTGGCTGATGAATGCAAATGTTCCTCCAGTATTTTTTGATAACATACTGCATTCATCTTGCCTTCAATTTTGACCAAATTTCCTGTGCCTTTGTAGCTCACACATCTCTAAACATCAGCGAGCCACCTCCGTGTTTCACAGTAGGAATGGTGGACCTTTCATCATAGTCCTTATTGACTCCTCTCCAAATGTAACGTTTATGGTTGTGGCCAAAAAGCTAAATTTTGGTCTCAAAATTTGTGTAGTAATGGCTTTTTTTCTGGCGACTCGACCATGCAACCCATCTTTCTTCAAGTGCCTCCTTATTGTGTATCTTGAGACAGCCACACCACATGTTTTCAGAGAGTCCTGTATTTCACCTGAAGTTATTTGTGGGTTTTTCTTTGCATCCCGAACAATTTTCCTGGTAGTTGTGGCTAAAATTTGAGTTGGTCTACCTGACCGTGGTTTGGTTTCAAACTTACTGATTAGAGTTTGAACACTGCCTATTAGCATTCTCAATTCCTTGGATATCTTTATATATTACACCTTTCCTGTTTTATACAGTTCAACTACCTTTTCCTGCAGATCCTTTGACAATTATATTGCTTTCCCCATGACTCAGAATCCAGAAACGTCAGTGCAGCACTGGATGAAAGATGCAAGGGTCTGTCAGGAGTCCAGAAACTCATTGACCTTTTATACACACACACTAATTACAAGCAAACAGATCACAGGGGAGGAGGTTTACCTTTAATAGCCATTCAAACCCCTTTGTGTGAACTTGTGTGCATGTAATTAGGCCAAAATCACCAGGGTATGTAAACTTTTTATCAGGGTCATTTGGGTAGTTTCTGTTGTGATTATGATTTAAAAAGAGTAAAGTCAGTCGATTGATAATAAATGGCTTCAGCCAAAAGCTAACCATGAGTGAAAAAAGTTTTTCATTCATATTCTCTGAAAAATGTCCAAATCATAAATTCTGCCAGGGTATGTAAAATTGTGAGCACAACTGACTGTGTGTATACATATATATACATTATTATATATATATATATATATATATATATATATATATATATATATATATATATATATATATATATATATATATATATACCTATATATCTATATCTAGATCTAGTATATTACAAATGGTCTGAAAGCTGAAGTATACATGCATGACAGATGTGCACAACAAAGTATGTAGAACAAGAAAAATAAATAAGGCAAAGTATGCATACAGAATTCTTTTATTTAACTTAAATCTTGTAGTACTGGAACTACTAGAAAAAAAAGCAGAGTAAGAGAAACTAAAACTGCCTTAGGTTCAGCCATTCAAAATAGACAAATTTCTTTTTTTTTCAATAATGTAAAGAATTCAGAGTATATAGCAAGAACAGGAATAAATTCTTACAACAGAATATACAAAAAACATGTTGAAAATTTTTTCTTATCTACCGATTCATTTTTAATATAAACACAGGAATATTTTTATGAATAATTTACACACAGCATGTAATTTTTATTGTAACAAATTGACCATGTTATTTTTTCTATTTTTTATTTTCTTAAACAAGAAAAAAACTTGGAAAAGATTTTTTTTTTTAATCATTTATATTATTTTATTAGCAATGCATCAATTTCATAACTTTTTTTGTTGTTTTTTTTTTTTTGTTGTTTTTTTTTTTAGTTTTTATGTTTTTTGTCCCAGAGGTAGTGAAAATCTCTGGCCAGTACTTTTCTTTCTGAAGCCTTACTGGATTGGAAAACAGAAAGATGAAAAGAAAAAAAAACAAAAAACAAAAAAATTAAAATAAACATATGATTTGAAACCACTGAGGAAAAGCAGCTGAAAGGTGGATGTTTAAACCAGTTTGCCCCTAAAAGATCTGCATACATTACACAGAGCCTTGATCCTGGTTGGTAGAGAATTGCTGATCCAAAACGGCATTCGGAATCCTTACCTAAATTGGACAAAAGGTTCCGACATCACTCCATATTCTCTACCACCGGATGCTTCCTGATACCAATGCGAACAATATGAAGGTCTATGCAAACCACACTAGAGACTGTAAAATGTATTTCCCTCACTATTCTGCTGCCATCCAGTGAAGGCTTAAATATCCATTGTGTTAACTGTCATGTACAGTAAAAGTGAAATGACCAGTATAGATCTACTCAATTCAACCAGAGGGTTATGTTAAGAGGAAACCAAAAAAAGAGAGATCAAGATACAGAACTGTTTTTATAGCACTGAAGAGAGACTCGGAGGGCCACCGTTTGCCCATGTTTAAGAAGAGGCATTTTTTTTTTTTTTTTTTTTTTTTGCATTTCATGTAGCAACGACGTCACTGCTCATGTTATGTACACACATGGACGTAGACAAGACCCTGCCCTTCAAAATATAGATTTTTCTGTTGAACAATACTCATTCCATTAAAAAAAAAAAATAAAAAAAAATACCACAAGTCTAATAAAACTACAAATTAGAAATTCTATCAACTGTAATTTAAAAAAAAAAAAATATGCAGTGAGGCGCAGAAACGTCTCTTGTAAACCAAAACATACTTAAATAAATATCTACTACCCGTAATCTACTGGACTTGACAGCCCTGCTGAAAGCTGCAGTTTGATAAATAAGCTAATTACTGCCTTTGTTGGCAAATAGATTACTAAGATTTTTTTTTTATTTTATTTGCTAAAGCTTTATAAATTAAATTTCAGAAAGACAAGTGCTAAGTTTGGACTAACTGGTTTGGCACTAGTGTAATCTCAAAGTGAAAAAAGAAAAGGCATACTTATGGTAGGACTGTATGTCTGACCATTATCGATCGCACTACTTTAAGGGGGAAGGTTAACGAACTGACCTACTCTTCGCTTACATGTGCAGAGTGTACATTCTACCTCCAATCTGTAGTGTTGCATGCGCAAAGGCAGGGTTTCTCAACTAGGGTTCCTCCAGAGGTTTCTATGGGATCCTTGAGTTATGAGAAATTTCTCCCTCCAAGTTCCCACTGACACCATTGATCCTTTTAGCTTTCTGTAAAGGCGGCATTTTTTTCCAATGGCCACAAGTGTAAGGAGAATTCTTCCTACTGACTATCACACTATTGTATCATAAGTTGTAGATCTAGTCATTTTGTAGCAGAGGTCCCTCAAGATTAAACTGTTGTTTCAAGGGTTCCTCTGTGTTGAAAAGGTTGAAAAAGGCTGCTCTAAGGATTTAAACCTCTACTGAGATCAACAGACTGCCCACGCTCCTCAACACTCTAGTTGAGGAGCTCGATTCTAGTTCTATTAATGACCATCGTATTGTATCATAAGTTGTAGATATAGTCATTTTTTAGCAGGGGTCCCCTCAAGATTGGACAGGTATTTCAAGGGGTTCCTCTGTGTTGAAAAGGTTGCTCTAAGGAATTAAAGGAAACCTGTATTGAGATCAAACAGGCTGCGGCTGCCCATGCTCCTCGACATTCTAGTTGAGGAGTTCCATTACTGACCATCATATTGTAACACAAGTTGCACATAGTCCTTTTTAGCAGGGGTCCCTCAAGATTGGATAGTTATATCAAGGGTTCCTCTGTGTTGAAAAGGTTGAGAAAGGCTGCTCTAAGGATTTAAAGGAAACCTGTATTGAGAGCAACAGACTATCCATGCTCCTTAACATTCTAATTGCATGGCTGCCTGTGGCTTTTGGTACTTTCTGTATCAGTGACCTGCAGAAAAAGTCTGTGCGCCCAACGTGCATACTTTTTTCGGGGTCCATGGTTGAGAAAATAATAAAACCAATTGATCAACGTGAGCGCCAGCCAACTAGTATTTTCTGCAGTCAGTTATGGCAACCTCCATATTTCCTTCAGCATCAGTCTCCTTGTGTTTGACATGTATTCCACAAGCTGTAAGAAAATTTCTAGAGCCCCATTCTGTATATATGATTTGAGAAATCCCTCCAACCTGACTCTTGGGTTTTCTTTAGACACACCTACCTACGAACCTGCTGGTTAAAACGCACTCACGAGGTGCAGCCATAAAATACAATGGCTGAATAAAGTCTGTTGTCATTCCCGGCCTTTTTCAACCAGGGCGCCTTCTGGGTTCTTCAGGGGTGCCTTGACAGAATATCTAAAAATTGCCCCAAATTTGCCTACAAGTCAGTTTGTGGATCAAGCCTGCCTTTTTGTTACACAAAGCCATTAAATTTCATTGTGCCAACATTATAAGCTCGGGCACCATATGGGCCAGCCGCCAGCACCCTAACAACTGCTGACGCTATCAGTTGATAAGGAGGACATCTGTCACCTGGACAGCATCCTTGTTTGACCCGCTTGTCCCTGTCAGCACTGGGGGGGTCACATTAGCAGCATGGTGGAGAGAAAATGAGTGAGCACAGATGCTGGAACATTAATCAGTACGAGAGTGCAAGTGTATTTGCAAGAAAAAAAAACATCTCTAATGTTGGGGGTCCTACGTGTGTGGATGCTGCTGTGATACCCTGTTTCCCCAAAAATAAGACCTAGCATTATTGTCAGTGATGGCTGCAATATAAGCCCTACCCCCCAAAAAAGCCCTAGTTAAAGTCCTTGTAGGTCTTATTTTCAGGGTAGGGCTTATTTGGGGGGTAGGGCTTATATTGCAGCCATCACCGACAATCACGCTAGGTCTTATTTTCGGGGAAACAGGGTACGAAAAACTAATAGGGGTGCCTCGAAAATTGTGCAAAATTTTAAAGGGTTCCTTGACTGGAAAAAGGTTGAGAAACACTGATCTAAGCTACGGAAAAAATGTAGTGCTTGCTTAAAGGGTAAGGTGGAACCTCTCGCCATTATACGAGCCCCATTTAAAAAAGATTTCCATAGAAATCTCTTTAAATATACAAATTTCAGTGGAAATGGCCTTGATTTGTTAATCAACACCACAACATTATGGGGCCCAATTATAAAAGTAGCCCTACTGCAGCCATACCGCGTCTTTTTTAAGGCATATTCATAAAGCTAAGCAGTGTGCCTTACGAATGTGCTTAGCGGGTTGCTTGCTTCCTGACTCCAAAGCAAGAAAGGCACCATTTAATTTTCATATAATGGGGGGGGGGGGGGGGGAAGTGCTGGGGAGGTGGAGAGCCTGGTGTCATGACCTGCCACGACACCATGGTATTGGCCTTCCACCTGACACCAAAGTGTTCTTTGCAGTGTGAACATTCTGTAGGACACCAAATGATCCATACCGCGACTTGTATTTTATAAATTAAATTACTTGTTAAGGGAAAGGGCAGTATGGGGTCAACTTTAAATTTCCCCTTTTTTCGTTTGAAATAGGCATCTAAGTAAGCATAAAAAATAAAAATCCTGTCTCCAAAAATAGAAAATGAGTGCTTGTTTTTCAAACGACACCTCACAGTGTGAAGCATTTCTACTCCAATTTTACAAGCAACGACTTTACGAGTCCCCCCCCCCCCCACCACACAGACATTGGTCAATTCAAAATGGATTTTTTTTTTTTAAAAAAGTGGTTATGATCAAAGCAGCCAAATTCAAATCATTTTCGATTTATTTTCCCAAGTGATTAACTGCGCTCCTAGTTTCATTCACCATACAAACTGGCTATGGGTGAATTTTTGGAGTTAGTGTTTGTGATCATGTAGGTGGCCAAGTTGGCACGATTGGAGGATGAATGTACATCAGTAGTGGTCAAGCTCTAGGCAGCTTGCTCAAAAATGAACCTAAACATTACAAAATATAAATACAAGTTATGGGTCACAGACAGCGCGATACCTATCCGGATATCGGCGTGTGACCAGCACAAAATGGCAGTGCTTCCGTTTCTAATTCATGATCAAGGAAGTCCAAATCAACACCTTAATACCTAGCGTGCTGCCTTCGTGTTCGTATGTCCAGTCATGTTCTTAAATAGAAGAAAAATAAGTGCCTTTTTTTGTTTTTAGAACATCGGACAGCAAAACAACAGCAAGCACAAAAATAAAAAAACAGGACACAAACAGATAAAAAATTGCCGAAAACAGTTCTGTATCTTCATTCCCTTATTTCATAAAGACATATTGGCCATCAGAACATGTGATGTAAACAACACACAAAAATTGTCACAGACTGTAAAATAAAACAAAAATGGCATTTGGTTCAGGTTTGTTTTTCAGCCGGTCAAGTCCAGACGTACTTTTTAGGGATTTAAAAAAAATGTTGCCCAGATCACTGGATACAAGACCCAACTACCTTGAACTCCTAAATAGGTTTGTCCAGGTAAAGCAGAATTTTCTCTTTGAATTTTTCTTTTTTAAATTCCAAAATAATTTTTGTTAGCTTTTAAACACGGGCATAAAGCACTACCTGCTTTTTTTTTTTTTTAATCCATGAGTTTTTATTAAATGTTAAACACGGGCATAAAGTCCTACTTGCACTTTTTTTTGTCCAAGACCTTTTTTTTTATGTTAAACACGGGCATAAATTTCTACCTGCACTTTTTTTTTTTGAATCCAAGAAATATTAATAGTAAATCATCATACTTGCATTTGTTAATTATTTTTATTAGTATTAAACATGGGCATAAAGTCCTACTAGCACTTTTTTTTTTAATCCAAGAGTTTATTATTATAAAACACAGGCATAAAGTTCTACCTGCATTTTTCCCCCCCCAGGAGTTAATTAGTATTGAACATGGGCATCCTACTTGCATTTTTTTTTTTATTCCAGAATTTTTTTTTTTTTTTAATATTAAACATTGGCATTCTTTCTTGTAAAAAAATAAATAAAAATAAAGTTCCACCTGCATTTTTTTTAATCCAATAGTATTAATACTAATAAAACATTGGCATCTTACTTGCATTTTTATTTAATTCCAAGAGTTTTTATTGGTATTAAACATGGGAATAAAGTCCTACTTGCAAATTTTTTTAATCCAAGAGTTATTATTATTAAACCTGGGCATAAAGTCCTACCTGCATTTTTCCCCTCAGGAGTTTATTAGTATTAAACATGGGCATCCTACTTGCATTTTTTAATTCCAGAATTTGTATTAATATGAAACACTGGCATAAAGTCCTAACTGCATTTTTTTAATCAAATCGTTTATTTATTTTTTTATTAATGTTAAACAAAGGCATAAAGATCTACCTGAATTTTTGTTTTACTCCAATAGTTTTAATACCAATAAAAACTCTTTGAATTAAAAAAAACATTCAAGTAGGATTCCCATGTTTAATACTAATAAAACATGGGCAGCTTACTTGCTTTTTTTTTTTTTATTCTAAGGGTTTCTATTAGTATCAAACATGGGCATAAAGTCCTACTTGCACATTTTCTAATCCAATAGTTTGTATTATTATTATTAAACATGGGCATAAAGTCCTACCTGCATTTTTTTTTTAATCCAAGAGTTTTTATTAATATTAAGACTAATAAAAAAAAATGCAAGTAGGGTGCCCATGTTTAATATTAATAAAAACTCTTGGATTAAAACAATGTGCAAGTAGGACTTTATGCCCATGTTTGATAATAATAAAAAACTAGTGGAACTAAAAAAAATGCAAGTAAGATGTCCTTGTTTTATTAGTATCAAACATGGGCATAAAGTCCTACTTGCACATTTTCTAATCCAAGAGTTTTTATTATTATTAAACATGGGCATAAAGTCCCACTTGCATTTTTTTTATCCAAGAGTTTTTATTAATATTTAACATGGGCATCGCACTTGCATTTTTTTTTTTTATCCAAGAGTTTTTATTAATATTAAATGTGGGCCTCCTACTTGCAATTTTTTTTTAATCCAAGAGTTATTAGTATTAAAACTATTGGATAAAGAAAAAAAAATGCAGGTAGAACATTATGCCCGTGTTTAATACTTATGCCCATGTTTAATAATAAAAACTCTTGGATTAAAAAATGTGCAAGTAAGAATTTATGCCCATGTTTAATATTAATAAAACATGGCAGCTTACTTGCATTTTTTTTGGTTCCAATCGTTTTTTTTTATTATCAGACATGGGCATAAAGTCCTACTTGCACATTTTTTTAATCCAATCTTTTTTATTAGTATTAAGCACGGGCATAAAGTCCTACCTGCATTTTTTTTTAAATCTAGGAATTTTTATTTGTATTGAGCATGGGCATTACATCCTACCTGTATTGCACTGGCAAAATGCTGCAAAAAAAATAATTTTATTAGTAATAAAATGGTTATATTTGCCCCACCGTTTTTTTACCACTGGCATGATCCGCTTACAAAATGAAGGGCAGAACATGAATGGTAATAAAAAGAATCCACAATTACCATGCAGGATGCAGAAATATATTGTTATTCTCCCAGTGTAGAATATTTGTGTGATTGCTCTTTAATATAATCATTGCTAAAGGAATAAATCTGATCTATAGTGATGGGGATTGTTTTTTTTTTTTTCCCCCCATGCACGTTAGAAACTTGATCTCCCTATTGTACTCGAGTCCGTCTGCCGTTGGCTGCACAATATAATCGTGCACCACACATCTGTACCATACAGAATTTGTGGGACCAAAAAAAGGTTACCATAGCAACTAGGGGCCCCAAAGAGAGCTTATCCTGACCTCCGAGGACAGATGTAAAATTCTGTTGCAGTTTGCACACGGCCAGGAGATAAGCGGGGCACGCTCTATGCTCTACATGCCTGGGTAAAAAAAAAATAAAAAAATTAACATGGCTTTAGAATGATCACACTTCGAAAAAAAAAAAAAAAAAGGAAGCTTCCCGCTACAAAGCCAATTAAATCGCCCACTCACAAACCGCTTACTGGCTGCGAAGGGCTTTTTCAGCCAATGGAAAACGACGTCATTTTAGCACACATCTCTTGTGACCTACTGACCACCAGATTTGTATAATAAAGCTACTAAAAGAAACTTAGTAAATAGGGAAATGCAGCTTGCCGATTCCAAAGTGATGTCAGTGCTGCCGATTGTGAATTTATTTGGAATTTTGAAATTTATTTTGGAATTTGCTTTTATTTTATTTTTTTAATTTATATATACAGGGGGTCCCCGGGTTACAAACAAGATAGGGACTGTAGGTTTGTTCTTAAGTTGAATCTGTTTGTAAGTCGGAACAGGTACATTTTTTAAGTGTAGCTCCAGCCAAAAAAAATCTATTTTTAAGTTTTTTAGATAACAAAGAGAAGGGTTATCACCCCTGTAACATTTGTTTTTCTGTCTGTGCCCCTGTTCAGAAGATTTCACTTCACCTTCTGTCCCAATGACAATTGGATTTTGAAAATTTTGGGTTGTTAGGGAAACATGGACTGGTGATAAAGATTCAGTGGAGACACCTTTTTCCCATATTAACTCTTACAGGAGTGAATTTCCCTTCCTAGGGGTGGATTTCCTCTCACTTCCTGTTGTCTCCCTCCGTTTGTAAGTAGGAGTCGTTTGTAAGTCGGATGTTTATAAGTCGGGGACCCCCTGTATATATATATATTATATATATATATATATATATATATATATATATATATATATATATATATATAATTAAAAAAATAAAATAAAAGCAAATTCCAAAATAAATTCAAAATTCCAAATAAATTTGCAATCGGCAGCACTGACATCACTTTGGAATCGGCAAGCTGCATTTCCCTATTTACCAAGTTTCCTTTAGTAGCTTTATTATACAAATCTGGTGGTCAGTATATATATATATATATATATATATATATATATATATATATATATATATATATATATATATATATATATATATATATATATATATATATATATATATATATATTTATTTTTTTTTTTTTTTTTTTTTTTATGTGATTTTTTTCATTTCATGTGATTTATTTTTAAATGTGATGTTGGTCAAACATTGGTGGACATTTATTTTTTATTTATTTTTAAACAGAAGCTGAAAGCAAAGTACAAGTATATCATCTCACGTGCTATTGAGGAACACTGTAATATTTATACTTGAAAAGCACAGCGTTCCTATCGCCCAAACAGTAATCTAAACCAACATAGTCCCATTAATGTCACATCAGTGGATCACTGGTCTTAATGCGTCTGAGGCTCCATTCACACTTGTGCGACTTGGACATCAAAACCACACGACAAGTCGCTCCCCGTGTTTTACAATGATAACCATTCATATATGTTGCGACTTACAGTAACTTTAAAAGCAGTTCATGCACTACTTTTACGCAACTTGAGGGCCATAGACTTCAATGTTAACCCTCAAAAGTTGCATGAAAGTCGTACCTGAATGTTATGCGATGCAACAGTTGTCCATTATCACTGGTCAAAGCCAAAGTCGTAATCCAAGTTGCACCCATCCAAAGTTGCGTCAAAGTTGTACTCCAAAGTCTGCGCAACTTTGGAGTCGTACAAGTGTGAATGGAGCCTGAATGATTAAACCGATGGTTAACGTGCACGTGGTCTCCAAGTCTGTTGGCATTAAACAATTTACGTATTCGGTAAAAGGGCTTGGAACCCAAGCCTTTATTCACCTCTCTCCCCTTGCAATCAGCGTAGCATGCCCCAAATACTTGTAAATGCCCCACTGTGACCAAATGCTTGCTTCTACTCCCTATCTCTGCTGCTCGCCCATAGAGTACTGGTTCCTGGAACTTCCCGGTGAGGAAGAGAGCACAATCTAGTAAAGACTAGAGGAGCATGCACACAAGAGGGGGGGAGAAGTGGCTCTAGGCAATGTCAGGGAATGCATGCGTGCAAGGGTGACCTTGTGGGACTCTGTATAAGAAGACACAGAGGCAGCGGCTAGTGGCCCAAGTGCTGCTGGGATGGCATGAATCAAGTGGTGGGAGGCATCACATAAGGTAAATCTTCTCACCAATTTTAGGGTAAAAATTTTGGCTTTAGTGTCCATTTGAAGATCCCCCACCCCCCAAAGAAAAACACCCTGAAGTTGGGTTCCAGTAGGTTTCTAACAGCTTAGAGACACCCGTTGGTTGTTTACATAAGAGGGCTGGTGGTCTACCAAGATTCTGCTCTCAGAAAAAAAAGCTAAGATTTTAATGCCTTTGTTGTGAACTTTAATTTTAAGTCTGTGCCAATAAACATGATGATACCTAAAAGTACGTTTGTCCTGAGATCATTACGTGGAAAAAGCTGAATTTCGAGGCTGCGTGGACTTTAATGGTACTCATGTCAACAACACATACATAGTCTAAAAACATACAAAAAGTATGTGCTCAAACAAAGACACTTAAAATTGCTCTTTATTTAGTGGATATTAGCATAGCGATACCAAGAGTTGAATCTTATGGTCCATCACAGAGTTCCTCCATATCTTCTCAACATGTTTTGCGGCAATAACTGCTTCCTCAGAAGTATTTTAGAGAGCAGAATTATCTATATATTTTCTTATAGAGAATTCAACTCTTGGTATCGCTATGCTAATATCCAATAGAGAGCAATTTTAAGTGCCTTTGTTTAGGCAAATACTTTTTGTATATTTTGATTGTTGTAATAAAAAAATATTTTTAGACATGTGTATATATTGTTGTCCACATGAGTTCCGTTAGAGTCCATTCACACAGGGGCAACTTTGGATCCAACTTGAAGTCGCCCCAAGTTGACTCAAGTCGCGTGACATGAAAAAAATTGTAAATGTAAGTGAATGAGAGCCGTCTTAATGCACACTACTGAAGCCGCTCTGACTTCAGAAAAGGTTCCTGTACTACTTCAATCCGACTTCTAGGCAACTTGTACCCATTGATTTCAATGGAAGTCGCCTCCAAGTCGGATCTCCTGTCTTAACTGAAGCAACTTTCCAGGAAGTAAAAATAGTTTTCTAGGCAAACCCCTCCCTCCCACAGAGCTGATTATTATGTGATTGGCCACTGGCAAAGTCCCCTGTCCTGGAGGCAACTTAAAGTTGCGTTGTAAGTTGCCTCAAGTCGTGCTGCGATTCATACTCAAGTCGAGTCCAAGTTGCCTCCCAAAGTCGCGCTGGAAGTCGTGTTGCCCCTGTGTGAATGGACTCTTAAATGCAGCCTCTAAATTCAGTTGGTTGTGAACTATTTCTCCAAAATGCCTATAGCTGCAGAGATGAATAATGGCTTGTTTCAATGTACATTTGCTGCTTGTTCAGAATATGTAAATATTATAGTGTGCTTTGTCTGGGTACAGATTACATTTAAACATGCCACACAAAGGGCTTCATCTTAGTGGAGACCCATTCCATCACGATTCCCGAGGGCGTTATTTATAAAAACAAAAAATAACCATAGTGGAGCTCTTGTCTCAAAGGGTTTGATTTACTAAAACTGGAGAGTGCGAAATCTGGTGTAGCCTGTGCATGGTAGCCAATCAGCGTCTAACTTCATCTTGTTCAATTAAGCTTTTACAACAAAAAAAAAAAACGGGAAGCGGATTGGTTTCTATACCGAGCTGCACCAGATTTTGTACTCTCCAGTATTAGTAAACCAAACCCAAGTCGACCAACAAAATTGCTCGTCTCATTGAAAACGTAAAACCTGACTGATTCCATTGTTGCACAAGATTTTCTACATAAGCTTCTGCTACTTGGACAATGCGAACCAATGCCTGAACTTTTCTGTGTAGGGACCATTAAACTCCATTGTGGATTTGTTTGCTTCAAACCCAGGAGAGAATAAGGTTGTTGAATAGTTTAAATAATGGTGTATCCAGATCTGGGCAACATATTAATATTACGGTGGCAACTAATCAGCAAAAACCTCTCATATGCCAACTTTTCCAATTTTGCAAGCAGAAATTGTTAAAACCATTTAGACAACATTACAAGAAAAATACATACACACAATACGGTTTTTTCTTTGACAAAACCCTCACGGTTGATTGAGATTTCAGAAACCTGTTTAGCAGTATGTGCGACAGAGAGAGGGGGGAGAGGACATCTCCATGTCAAGAGGTCACTTATGAAATCAGAAACACGAGGTGCATTTTATTCTCATTTCTAGTCCTAAAACCCTTTACAAAGAATCACACTATGGAAAACAATTTAAATTTATAGTTACTACACCAACGTATGGCAACATTAACACTTAAGAGTGACAATGCCATCTATGGAGGAATTATGAAAATAACAATCCATTGAGTACAGTCAATGAGTATTGCTAAGAGTTTGGCCGGCCACAGACATACTAGGGTGGTGAGATGTGCACTTACAATCTGACCACACACCAGGTCGTCTCTGAGCCGATGGGTCCATAAACATGCACAGTTGGACAAGTCAATGATACATATCTATGCAATGGAGGGAGGGGTGTGTGTGGGGGGGGGGGGGGGGGGGGGGAGGGTTACGAGCCACTACAGACACCTCCAAAGCCGTTTACCAAGGGAACAAAAGATGGTGTGTAAGTCTCAACAGGAATGATCACTGTTTTCCCTGGATCTGTTGGCTGAGGGTCTCTGGCATCTCCAATAGACACGAGATCGTCAGTCAATCCAGTTGAAAAAAAAGGCAAGATTAAACGGCTCCATCACGTGTCCATGACCACCCTTTGGGATGCAGACTGTGGGTTTGGATTTAATTTTTAGGTCCCTACCAGCTGACTGGATGTGTAACTTGCATAGAAGGTTCCCAGCTGTAAGGCCTCTCTAGAAAAGCAGCATTTATTTTCTACCATAACGACAAGCAACAGCTGGAGAGCTGAAGGTTGACCTGGATTTACGAGGGGCAATGGTTGATTGTAAGGTTTTCTGTTGATGTATAAATCGAAATAGATATACTACATAGCAGTAATGCATGTAATTTCCATAATGTCCAGGAAATTAAATCCTTCAGCCCTTAAAACCAAGAAGCAGGAACATATTTAGTCCTTGAGGTTTTTTTTTTTTTTTTGCCATGTAACATAGTCCTTCACAATTCCCGCTGTTTACCCAACGGGGGTCATCAAAATATCTGCAACGAATAGGCAGCCTTTGAGAACTCTCACAATGTGAGTATTGTGGGAGATGCAATACAGCAGCAGTCAAGAGTGCCGGAAAAGTTCACTAGTTTGGTGTACAACAAAGCAACCATTAAAAAAAAACCTTGACTTTGGCAGAGTTGATTAGGTCACACCCAAATCATGAACAAACAAACATGCAGTAGGCTTATAATAAGAGAGCTTGCACCCCTAACATACCCCTAACAAATTGGAATGGCAGATTGCCTCTCCCTCCTCTCAGTAACAGCATTTTGTGGTTTGAATAGTGTATGAGGTTACCGGTTCTATGGTTTATTGTCAACTGCTGAGAAATGCGAGATGTATCATTTTTTTTTATTTTTTTTATATATATTTATATATATATATATATATAGATATTTACACTTATAAAAAATAAAGAGTGAGGTAGATAAATGTTTGGGAAAAATATTGAAAACTGTCCCCTGTCATTTACAAAAAAAAAAAAAAAAAAAAAAAAACACATCGCAAAACATATTTATATGTGTTGGGGCATTTAACAGTGACCAAAATCAACAAAGAACAATAAATAAAGAAAAGAAAAAAAAAAAAATCCTACATGGAATACCTTCTTACATGTAGGTGGTTACAGGGTAAGAAAACGTATAAAATAATAAGATTCTTCAACATATTAATTCAGGCATTCATTTTTGTTTTTGTAGTCGCAATGACCAATGATACAATGCCATTATATAAAGCAAAAAAAAAAAAACCCTTCCACTCCAAAGCAAAGAATTTATATTACCTAATGGTGAGGAGCAGCAATAGCCTCAAAACCAGATTCCAACTCTCATATTTCTAAAAAGGGCGGTCACAGACATAAGGGGGGGGGGGGGTGTGGCCGTTGGAGGAGCTGGTAAAAATCTGACCACGACACATCTTGGCCACCACAACCTCAAACATAAGCACACAGTTTGGCCATGGGTTCATGTTAATACCTATGGGGCCGCGAGGTGATCTGCCCGAGGCTGGTGACGCCAATTTATTTTGGTTGAGCATACAAGTTTCTCCAACCTGCCAGGCCACTATGTCCCTCTAACAGTGCCAGCCATTAGTGTCTGAGGGCACGCTAAAAGGTGGTCAACACCTGACCTGGCCATAAAGGCTGTCAGCATCAGGAGAGAGGCATCTGCTATCTATGAGTACTTCAAGTACTAATAAACCGAAGAAGCCGGTTTGCGATTGGCTGCTATCTGCACTTAAAGTGGAAGTAAACTCTCCTATTGTCAAGAAAGTTGCCATCTTGGCCTCTGTTTAATCACCAACTGCCATGGCGCTACACGTGATCAGTTATGACACCAGCTATTGGATTTTTTTTGACAGTTTGGTTGAGAGCACAACCAATGCGAGTTACATTCCCCGGCACGTTCCGGGAATGTAACTTTTTTGAACCAGTTAAAATCGATGGGTTTACTTCCACTTTCAACGATGGGTTGTAGAATGAAGATCTTTCCCAAGTCATGGTTGGCAATTAGATCCTTCTATTCTTTGAAGAACGCAAGGAAGAATCTGTAATGGGCAAGAGGCCGAGGCAGATCCTTCCTAACAAAAAAATAAATTAAGCCCACCATGTTTATAAGCCTTGTTCAGTTTCATTACGGTTAAAAAAAAAACAAAAAAAAAAAGTTTTGGTCTAAATGTTGATTAAGGTCAAGTCTTCATAACAGTAGTCAGCAATGAGAAGAAATGGGGATTTATAAGTGCTTGAAAAATATCAGCAAGGCCTTTGCGTTACCATGTAGGCAAAAAAAATGATATGGTTATAGTTTCCTTCAATTCCCAATGATATAAATATAATAACAACAACAAAAACTCCTCCGGCAGCCATATTATTAAAAGGTCAAAACTCCCATACTGGTTTCAGTTAAGGCGGAACTACCCCCCCCCCCCTATACTTTTTGGGGAATGAAGCTGCCATCTTAAGCCTAGTACACATCATTTTTTTTCCGTTCGACCCAAAACTGACGGCTCAGGTCGGGTCCGCTGTACTTACTATCTGATGTTAGTACAAGTGATATCCCCTGCCGAAATGTTGTGTTCTTACAGGGGGACGCCCCCCCCCCCCGCCAGAACACTTTGGTCGGCAGCCGGTCAGATGCTTGTTTTCCAGCATGCTCGTCCAAAGGTTTGGCTGGCTTCTGTGGGACCGGCTGCCATACACACACAGGCTGGATGTCCGTTGCCAGACATTCGGCCTGTGTGACCTAGGCTTGAAGTGGAATTAAACCCTCCTATCGTTTTCAGCCACGGAAGCTGCCATTTTTGACCCGGTTTAATCTTCAACTGCCAATGGTGCTGCACATGTGATCAGTTATGACACCAGCTATTGGATGGTTTGACAGTGTGACTGAGAGCACAACCAATGTGCAGTTAGCAATCCCGGCATGCCGGGAATGTAACTGTTTTTTGAAAACTATTAAACTGATGGGTTTACTTCCACTTTAAGGAGGAACTAACCCCCTCCTATACTTTTTAGGGAAGGAAGCTGCCATCTTAGCCTCTCTCTGATCTGCAACTGCCATGGTGCTGCACAAGTGACCAGTTATGACACCAGCCATTTTACGGTTGGTTGAGAGCACGAGCCAATGGGAAAGTTAGCATTCCCGGCAATGTTAAATCAATGGGTTTAGTTCCGCTTTAACTGGTTCCCTTCTTTGAATAGAACATTTTTTGCAGATAAATAAATCTTCACTCGTTACGTATAGTTAAAATAAGTGTCCATTGCACCAACTTGGCACTTACACTAGAACTCTAGTTTAAAGAATAGCAAGGCCAACCAGATTATAGCTTAATCCAGCCAAATCGGTTAGATTTTGTGAGTAGGGGTTAGAAGCTCTCATCATTGCCCCTAATAAAGAGATCTGCCACCGTGGTACATATGCCCTTCACTTCTCGAGCAATGATGAAGCATAAGGGATTAACAAATGCAGAAATTGAGTAAACCGGGATCTAACAAAGATTTTTTTTTTAAAGATTGCCGTTGAAGTTTGAAGATTTTGTATGCAGTTGCAAAAAGGCACCACAAGATGGGTTTACTGGACTGCGATAAGAGTCACAGAATGCATTTAGTTTCAAAAGAAATTTGGTCTGTGCGACAATTTGTCCTTGGGATGGAAGGGTTTTTTTTTCTTTTTTCTTCTTCTTCAGGTAGGCTAATGAAAAAAAAAATAGCTTCCAAAATAGACATCGAGACTTAAAGCTTGGTGCTTGTATCCAAGAATGAAACCACACACGCGCACACAAAGTACACATACAGGAGAGATAGATGGAAAAACATGCAAGCTGTCCTGTGACCACAGCCAAGCGACGGGCTCTGATGCTAGGAAGGGATAAACAGCGTTAATATGAGACCGTGTGATGATTTCTTATTTTTTTTTTTTTTTCGTTGTCAGTTTTGTTTTTTTTTGACCTGAGTTATTTGACGCATTGCAACATAACAAAAATGATAGCTGTGTGAGGAGATAAAAAAAAAAAAAAGGGACAATAATTACACTGTATCTTGAGATACTTTGTCTGCACCACCACCCTTTCTCTAAACACTTGGTTTTACACTACTATGAAGCACAAATAAAAAAAAAATAAAAAAAAAAATAATAATAAAAAAAAAACCAAAAAAACAAAAACAAAACAAATCATGCCACACATAAAAGGCAATAAACAATTAAATGGCTACCTCTACAAGTTCATTCATGGGAGGTGTACAATGTCGGGAATCATATGACACAATTGGGAGGGAGGGAGGGGGGGGGGGGCTTATTCATATAAGTGTAGAAACAGCGCGTCACCTTGCGATCTATTAAAGTCTCCCATTCCATCCAATGGAAGTCTCTTGTACATATAACTATTTTTTTTATTTTGTGTAGGTGTGTGTGTAAGCCTTAGGGAAACGAGAAGCAAATTTTATAGAACATGAGGAGATGGAAGAGTAGACCTGAAGGTGCTTTTTTTTCATTTTTTTTTTCATTTTTTTTTTTTTTTTTCTATCATAGATTAAATACACAAAAAAGATAAAGAAAAAAATAGCAGCCTTTTCTGTACAGACATAGATGAATATCTGAACCATAAAAAAGTTATAAAAGGGACACAAAATGCGTATGTAAATGACGCTATGACCTCACATTGAACTGTAAGGACCTTCTACAAAAGTCTTAGCAAGAAAGAAAATCCCACTCTACCCATCCCCCCCCCCCCCTCGCCCGCCCGCCAAATGATGTACTTGTATATAAGAGGCCCAAAAGAGTAACTTCAGGGAGATGCGGAGACAGCTGGCAATTGCAGGTGAGTCCATTCTAGAACATTCCAGCGCGCGATTCCAGAATTCCAACTGGCCGACGCATTTTTTATTTTTTTTTTCCCTCGACCATAAAGAAAACCTTCTGCAAAAAAAAAAAAGAAGATCCATTATCATTGCTGTTTCTTCCGGCGATCCCCTGAAAAATTTGCAGGCTTAGCCATCCAACGTTTGTAACAGACTTCTTGCTGGGTTCCAGATCATGTTCATAACATATACTTAGAATATATGTTATTTCCACGCACACGCAAAAGCAAGACCATTTCCGCCTCGAAAAAAAAGATGATTACTCCATAAAAAAAAGACGTCCCCCATTGGATGAGGATAAAAAAAAAAAAAAAAAGAAGGATCAAGGTGTGCATGGGCTTTGCGATATGAAAAGTGACTTCATACATCCGAACTGTCCATGCTGTAAAAAAAAAAAAAATCTATTTGGCAAAGACTGGCAGAATTAAATAGACGTCAGGGTTGCAATATGCTTTACCTTTCTTAAATGTGTCTTTTTTTTTTTTTAGATATTTTTTTTATAGTGAGCCAAAAGTGAAAAAAAAAAAAAAAAAGTAGTTTGTTTCCATCTGGCCCAAACGATGCAAAATAAGTGCTTTCAGCCTTGTTAGTGTGCAAGAGCAAGTACACACTTACCGTGTCACACAGGCGCAGGTTGGGGCACTGGTCTGACGTACTAGGTCCATCCATAAGCAAGTACACCAGTGCTAAACTCAGCCAGGAGGCTGAAGTCAAACAAAAAAAGACAGAAAGTGGATTAGTGTTTTGCACTGATTTCGTGTTTTTTTTTCTTTTTTTTGGAGGAAGCCTCCTGTGGGTTATGTCCTACAGGTAAAACACAAGGGGGCCGGTGTTTCCACAAGTCTTCCGTCAGACCACAAAGCCTGGATCAGCAGGCCGAGGACTGGGGCAGAGGTAGCGCCCTCTCGTTCTTGCGCCCCCCGTTCATGTGCGCGTAGGGTTGTCTCTCGTCGAAGCTCGCCCTGAGGACGACTACGCCGGGACCGTTTTCCGCCTTGTGCCCCACATGGTGTTCCGATGTTTGCATGGTAGACGACGGGTCCAATGGAATGCTCTCCATGTTCTCTGCCTCCAGGTCTAGCTCCTCCGTGTCCGGCGGTTTGTTCTCTTCGCTGTAGAAGAAGGACACCTCCCTGAAGTTCGGGTCGATCTCGTCTTTAATGCTGCTGATGATCTCCAGGAAAGAGGGTCTCATCTTAGGGTTGTACTGCCAGCACATGCGCATCAACTCAAACCTAGAAAGAAAAAAAAAAAAGTAAGAACAATATAATACATTCACAATATTCTGTGAATTAGGCCGACACACATTCATATGTGAATATCTAATGGAGCGGGGACATTTTTTTTTTTTAACTTTTATTTTTGAAGATTAGAGGAACTGAATTTTTTCTTGAGAAGAGATTAAGGGGGATATGATCTCCATGTATGAATACATAAGGGGGGGATATGATCTCCATGTATGAATACATAAGGGGGGGGGGTATGATCTCCATGTATGAATACATAAGGGGGGGGGGTATCATCTCCATGTATGAATACATAAGGGGGATATGATCTCCATGTACAAATACATAAGGGGGGATATGATCTCCATGTACAAATACATAAGGGGGGTATGATCTCCATGTACAAATACATAAGGGGGGGATATGATCTCCATGTACAAATACATAAGGGGGGGATATGATCTCCATGTACAAATACATAAGGGGGGATATGATCTCCATGTATGAATACATGAGGGTGGGATATGAACACCATATATAAATACATAAGGGGGGATATGATCTCCATGTATGAATACATGAGGGTGGGATATGAACACCATATATAAATACATAAGGGGGGTATGATCTCCATGTATGAATACATAAGGGGGGATATGATCTCCATGTATAAATATATAAGGGGGGATATGATCATCATGTACAAATACATAAGGGGGGGATATGATCTCCATGTACAAATACATAAGGGGGGGGGGTATGATCTCCATGTACAAATACATAAGGGGGTAATATGATCACCATATATAAATACATAAGGGCCAAAAGGTGGAGGACATAAGGATAATGGAAGACCTCACCCTCACAGCACAGAAGAGACAGGAAACCTTCTCCAAAACATGGCAACTATGGACCATGTTCATATACTCAGACAAAGGTCAAGCCCTGAGAGGCTCATAAAAAGGATACGTAAGGCAACAGACGCATACGTGTTCCCTGATGTGACCCGCTTAAACTCCAAAAATGCTCCATGGTCGTGGGACACATAACTGTACCTACATCCCCCCCCACCCCCGCTCCCCCCCTACCTCCCTCCCACTACTTCTTCTCCCTCTGATACCCTGTTCTTTACCCTCTCCTTCCTTCATTCCAGTCCGTCTCGGCCCCCCATGGTGGGGAGGCAGAGCACGGAACGGAACAAATGTAACACCTGTTTTAAAAGAAGGAAAAAAAAGAATAGGGGACGGGTCCCATGGGACAATAACTTTCCACCAATATACATTACTACAGGCTGCACACGATATATATATAGAACATTAACATAATATTATTCTACGACTTAATACCTACTACCGTCATGAAACAGTCAAGTGTGTAGTTGCTGTAACAATATGTACCATAAGTGATATAATCTATAAGTTCAAGAATTGTACTGTATGTTACTTTGTATTGTGTTGGTCCATGGGGACCTTGTTCCTGACATAAATAAAAAATTTAATAAATACATAAGGGGGGGGGATATGATCTCCATGTATGAATACATAAGGGGGGGTATGATCTCCATGTACAAATACATAAGGGGGGGGGGGATATGATCTCCATGTACAAATACATAAGGGGGGATATGATTTCCATGTACAAATACATAAGGGGTGTATGATCTCCATGTACAAATACATAAGGGGGGATATGATCGCCATGTACAAATAAATAAGGGGGGATATGATCTCCATGTACAAATACATAAGGGGGGATATGATCTCCATGTACAAATACATAAGGGGGTATGATCTCCATGTACAAATACATAAGGGGGGGATATGATCTCCATGTACAAATACATAAGGGGGGATATGATCTCCATGTATGAATACATGAGGGGGGGATATGATCACCATATATAAATACATAAGGGGGGATATGATCTCCATGTATGAATACATAAGGGGGGATATGATCTCCATGTATAAATATATAAGGGGGGATATGATCATCATGTACAAATACATAAGGGGGGGATATGATCTCCATGTACAAATACATAAGGGGGGGGGGGGTATGATCTCCATGTACAAATACATAAGGGGGTAATATGATCACCATATATAAATACATAAGGGGGGATATGATCTCCATGTATGAATACATAAGGGGGGGATATGATCTCCATGTATGAATACATAAGGGAGGGGGGTATGATCTCCATGTACAAATACATAAGGGGGGGGGAAATGATCTCCATGTACAAATACATGAGGGGGGTATGATCTCCATGTACAAATACATAAGGGGGGATATGATCTCCATGTACAAATACATAAGGGGTGTATGATCTCCATGTACAAATACATAAGGGGGGATATGATCGCCATGTACAAATAAATAAGGGGGGATATGATCGCCATGTACAAATAAATAAGGGGGGATATGATCTCCATGTACAAATACATAAGGGGGGATATGATCTCCATGTACAAATACACAAGTGGTCCATATAGTGAACTTGGTGTTGAGTTATTCACCTTAAGGTCATCACAGAGGACAAGGGGGCACTCTCTACATCTGGAGGAAGATTTAACCTCCAAATACGGAAAGGTTTCTTCACAGTAAGAGCTGTGAACATGTGGAATAGACTCCCTCAAGAGCTGGTTCTGGCTAGCTCAGTAGATTGCTTTAACCACTTGTAAGGTTTTACCCCCTTCATGACCAGGCCATTTTTTGCGATACGGCACTGTTACTTTAACAATTGCGCGGTCGTGCGATGCAGTACCCAAATAAGAATTGTGTCCTTTTTTTTCCCCCACAAATAGAGCTTTCTTTTGGTGGTATTTGATCACCTCTGTGGTTTTTATTTTTTGCGCTATAAACAAAAAAAAGATCGACAATTTAAAAAACGAAAACAAAAAACTATATATTTTATACTTTCTTTTTTATTTTTTATTTCTATATTTGTAAAGAAAAATAACATATTCAGCAATATACAATATAATGAAGGCACCAGGGGTGCCATTGCACATCAAATATAGTTACAGTCCGGGGTAGTACAATCAAATGTGAATTAGTTTGTTAGCAAGTCAGCGTAGCATTACTGACATGCAGGTGAGCTTCCCACTTCAAAAGATCAGGGGGCAACCATGTACATTCTCCTCGTGTTGGGCTGCACGAGTGAACCCTCCACATCTTTGGACAGAAGGAAGCTAGATAGTATAGACTCAGGGATCACCCAAAAGGGTGCCCAGACAAGAAGTGAAGGGGAGAAGGAGGGGAAAAAACAGAAAAGAAAAAAAAAAAAGGAGGGGGGAGCCAGGGTGACAGGGGGCTTAGATGCCACAGTTCAAATGACATGAGGACCTCAGTTCCCAGAGCTGCTCTCTAGGGAGGGACTTCTCTTCATCTAAATACACGAACATGTTCCAGTATGCCCACGTTTAGGTATATCGTTCTTTTATTTTGGGCGGTAAGTACCAGATCTTCCAGGAAAAAAGAAAAAAAAAAAAAGGAGGAGGGGGGAGCCAGGGTGACGGAACGCGTAGATGCCACAGTTCAAATGACAGGAGGACCTCAGTCCCCAGAGTGGCTCTCTAGGGAGGGACTTCCCTTCATCTGAATACACGAACATGTTCCAGTATGCCCACGTTTCACGTTTTTGTATATCGTTCTTTTATTTTGGGCGGTAGGTACCAGATCTTCCAGGAAAAAAGAAAAAAGAGGAGGAGGAGGGGGAAGCCAGGGTGACGGAACGCGTAGATGCCACAGTTCAAATGACAGGAGGACCTCAGTCCCCAGAGTGGCTCTCTAGGGAGGGACTTCCCTTCATCTGAATACACGAACATGTTCCAGTATGCCCACGTTTTCGGATATATCGTGCTCTTTTATTTTGGGCGGTAAGTACCAGATCTTCCAGGGTATTGACACTCCTGACCTTATTGAGCCACATGACGATGGGAGGATTGGGGTCTTTCCAACACAGCGTGACACAGGCTTTGGCAGCGTTAGTCAAGTGACAAAGGATTTTTTTGTATGTCCGAATCAGCATCTGTGAGCAGTGGAGCAGGAAGAAGGCCGGATCCCTCGAGATAGGGAATTCTGTGAATTGTTGGGAGATTCTTTGTACCTCAGACCAGTACTGAAGCTTTGCACAGGACCAGAAGACATGAAGGAAAGTTCCCTTCTGGTCTCCACATCTCCAGCATGGCTTCGAAGTATCTGGAAAATATTTATTCGAGACTGACGGGGTAAAATACCAACGCGTCAATATTTTATAATTGGATTCCTGCATGCGCGTACAGATGGAAGATTTCAGGCAAAGGTGGATGATATTTTGATGCGGGGTTGCCGCGAAGGTCCTTTCAAGATCCCTTTCCCATTTGCCGAGATTCGGCATGATAAAGTCATCTGGAGGGGATATGAGCAAGGCATACATCTTAGACAGGTTGCAGGGGGACGGGGTCTTTGTGAAAACAGTATGATTCAGAGTCTGGAAGAAATGCTGAAGTTGAAGCACCCACCAGAAAGATAATCTAAACTGACCAACTGGTTGCATCAATTGGGAGATCCTGGGCCTAGTGTTAGCCATTAGAAAATAGGAGACTTGAAAGCAGTTACTCTCCTGGAGATTTCGGAACAGACCATGTTCTACACCCAAAGGAAATCCGGGGTTACCCAATACGGGAAACAACAGAGAATGGGCGGAGGAAAGCTCCGGTTTTGTACATGCCATATGACCGACTCGGAGAGTGGGTCCTATGGTGGGATGAGACTTGAGGGAAGCAGGTAGGGAGCGTGACGGATCCTGTACTCAAGGCTTCCTAAGCTTCCCAAGTCCTGGAACATGAGTCCAATGGATCTGGCTATAGGAACCCCCAAGAACTAGACAACACCAGTCTTGGAGTACATCAGGAATAGCATTTATTTGAGATGTCACACAAATATATACAGCCAGATGACTAAAACCTAACCTAATTAGCATGAGCTAATTATCTTAATCAACACTGGACTCCTTCATTCAATTGCAGGGTTAATTGGCACATACAATAGGTGAAATACTCTTTAGAATCTGTGTCAAGCCAGACCAGCCTCATTTACATTATACAAGACAACAGACAGGCTGGCTGGAGTTGATGATATTAGCATCTGACAGTGTGTGTCCCAACAGCATGGGACAACACACATTATATATATACAGCATATACATATCCAGAGTCTGTGTGTCTTGGGGGGCAGCATGAACCTGAATCCAAGTAAAACCAGCTCATAAACAGCACCGTTCCCCCAAATGCCAGGGCCCATAATCCCAAGGCAAGAGGCTTGCATTACGTCCCCTCCAACAGCCTCTGTCCAGGCTAGGTCTGTCACAGGGAGGTAAAACACCATGAAGTCCTTTGCAGAGGAACAGGGCTAAACTGCCATTCTATGTGCGTCCATAACTTTAGATCTTTATGTCTGCACCAGTCTATTATTCTGCCAAGGCGGGCTGCTTGGTAATATTTAAGCGCATCTGGGACAGCTACCCCTCCATAGATTTTAGGTAGCGTCAGAAGGCGCCTACCGATCCTAGGTCGTTTGTGTGCCCAGATGAACTTGGTAAAGAGAAATTGATTTGACGGAAAAAGGTCGAGGGGATGAAGAGGTAAAGTCTGAAAGAGGTAGAGAAACTTCGGCAAGATGCTCATCAACATTGATGATGTTACATCGGCCGAACCAGGAATGTAAGCCTCTATTCCATTTGTCTAATAGAGCAAGGACTTCGCTGAGCAGAGGCAGAAAGTTCATCCTAAATGTATTGGCTAGATTTGGGGGGGATATGGGTGCCCAAGTACTTCAAAGCTAAAGACGTCCATTTAAAGTTGAAGTTGAGCTGTAGAGTGTGACATTGCCTCGGATTTGGAATAGTTAATTTTCATATTTGAGATTGCTCCGTAATGGTCAAACTCTTTCAGGAGATTCGGTAGGGAAATATGCAGGTAGGTCAAGGAGAAGAGTAGTTCATCTGTGTAAGCAGAGACTTTATGGGTGAGGTTGCCCACCTGAATGCCGGAGACATCTGGGTTTAATCTAATCCTGTTCAGGAATGGTTCTAACAAGAGGGGGAATAGTGGGGGTGAGAGAGGGCATCCCTGGCGGGTACCGTTGGAGATAGGGAACGGCTCTGAGAATACCCCCATTTGCTTTGACTGCAGCCCGTGGAGAGGACAATATGCTAGATATCCAACAAAGCATCTGCTCTCCGAGACCCATGTGTCTCAGGACTGCAAACACAAAGGCCCAATTTGCCCCATCAAAGGCCTTCTCTGCATCTGTACTAAGAAATACATAAGGAGAGCCCGTTTGACTGGCGAAGTGGACCAGATTAAGTACTTTAACCGCATTGTCCCTAGCCACGCGGGAAGGGATGAAGCCCACTTGGTCAAGGTGGACCAGTTGGGGTAACAAATATTGGAGTCCAGAGGCCAGTATTTTGGTAAAGAGCTTCAGGTCCACATTGAGCAATGAAATCGGCTGATAGCTGCTACAAACACAGGTATCTTTCCCTTCATTTGAAATAACCGAGACGTGGTCTAACAGTGACGCCGGGGGGAAACGAGGTACTAGGCCATTAAACACTTTTACCATATGTGGACCTAACAGAGGCAAAAGGGTCTTGTAGTACTGTATAGTGAACCAGTCTGGGCCTAGTGCTTTTCCTTGTTTGGCTGACTTCATAGCTCCGCTCAGCTCCTCGACAGTGATCGGGACTTCAAGCTCTCCCCGAATCTGGGACGGGAAGCGCGACAAGCATGCTGAAGAGAGGTAATCTTGAATGGAAGAGGGGGGGGGGGGGGGGGGGGGTTGTATAGGGAGGGATAAAATTTCCCAAAGGTATGGGCAATATCCTTGGGTAAGGAAGTTCTTTGTCTGTCTGAGACATGTAGAGAAGAAAGCGTAATCTCATTCTCTGGCGTGAAAAATGCGGCAGGCGCCTACAAGCTGCAGGTTATGACGTTTTTGCTGTATACCATTCCTGGAAATGAGGGGAACAGAGGCAGTACCAGAGGAGGTATCTACGCTAGGGTCAAGCGATATTTTATACTTTCTGCTAAAACGCATCCAATAAAAAAAAATGTAAAGGAGGACTGGTGCCCCAGCACTGGTGTCAGTGGGAGGACTGGTGCCCCAGAACTGGTGTCAGTGGGAAGACTGGTGCCCCAGCACTGGTGTCAGTGGGAAGACTGGTGCCCCAGCACTGGTGTCAGTGGGAAGACTGGTGCCCCAGCACTGGTGTCAGTGGGAAGACTGGTGCCCCAGCACTGGTGTCAGTGGGAGGACTGGTGCCCCAGCACTGGTGTCAGTGGGAGGACTGGTGCCCCAGCACTGGTGTCAGTGGGAGGACTGGTGCCCCAGCACTGGTGTCAGTGGGAGGACTGGTGCCCCAGCACTGGTGTCAGTGGGAGGACTGGTGCCCCAGCACTGGTGTCAGTGGGAGGACTGGTGCCCCAGCACTGGTGTCAGTGGGAGGACTGGTGCCCCAGCACTGGTGTCAGTGGGAGGACTGGTGCCCCAGCACTGGTGTCAGTGGGAGGACTGGTGCCCCAGCACTGGTGTCAGTGGGAGGACTAGTGCCCCAGCACTGGTGTCAGTGGGAGGAGGACTGGTGCCCCAGCACTGGTGTCAGTGGGAGGACTGGTGCCCCAGCACTGGTGTCAGTGGGAGGACTGGTGCCCCAGCACTGGTGTCAGTGGGAGGACTGGTGCCCCAGCACTGGTGTCAGTGGGAGGACTGGTGCCCCAGCACTGGTGTCAGTGGGAGGACTGGTGCCCCAGCACTGGTGTCAGTGGGAGGACTGGTGCCCCAGCACTGGTGTCACTGGGAGGACTAGTGCCCCATCGGTGGTGTCACTGGGAGGATTAGTGCCCCATCGGTGGTGTCACTGGGAGGATTAGTGCCCCATCGGTGGTGTCACTGGGAGGACTAGTGCCCCATCGGTGGTGTCACTGGGAGTACTAGTGCCCCATCAGTGGTGTCACTGGGAGGACTAGTGCCCCATCAGTGGTGTCACTGGGAGGACTAGTGCCCCATCAGTGGTGTCACTGGGAGGACTAGTGCCCCATCAGTGGTGTCACTGGGAGGACTAGTGCCCCATCAGTGGTGTCACTGGGAGGACTAGTGCCCCATCAGTGGTGTCACTGGGAGGACTAGTGCCCCATCAGTGGTGTCACTGGGAGGACTAGTGCCCCATCAGTGGTGTCACTGGGAGGACTAGTGCCCCATCAGTGGTGTCACTGGGAGGACTAGTGCCCCATCAGTGGTGTCACTGGGAGGACTAGTGCCCCATCAGTGGTGTCACTGGGAGGACTAGTGCCCCATCAGCGGTGTCACTGGGAGG
The DNA here is from genome assembly GCA_028564925.1 of Lithobates sylvaticus. NCBI lineage: Eukaryota > Metazoa > Chordata > Amphibia > Anura > Ranidae > Lithobates > Lithobates sylvaticus. Next base: position 586,142,710 of record CM053029.1, read on the forward strand.
ACTAGTGCCCCATCAGCGGTGTCACTGGGAGGACTAGTGCCCCATCAGCGGTGTCACTGGGAGGACTAGTGCCCCATCAGTGGTGTCAGGGGGAAGAATTGTGCTCCACTGTTGGTGTCAGTGTAATGGTGCCTCATCATTGGCGTCAGTAGGAGGATTAGTGCCTCATATCAGTGGGAAGAACAGTGCCCAGAGGGCTGGATAAAGGCAAAGGCCACATTCCGCAGCTTGAAGATCACTGGTCTAGTGAACAAGCTTACGGTGACCATACATGAATCAAAAATCCTCCAGTTCAGCAGGGACCGGACACATTTCAATCCATGAATGGGCAAGGCTGGTTGTACAGAGGTCAGTCTATCGATTAACTTCTGAAAAACGGATCTCTTCTGATTGATAAGTGCTGCCGGAAGCACTGATCAGTGTTTTCTGGGGGAGAAAGGGGCAACTTCCCGCTGTCAGAATACACAGACTCAGCAGTAAGGATTCCCCCCATCCACATCGCAAAATGATTTTTCAATTCCCGTGCGAATGTTCGCATGAAAATCTAACCGCATATAGCCTGGTTAGGCCTGTCCTAAATTCCTATTTGTATCGATCTACCAAGGTTGCAAGCACGACAGTCCGCGTTTTAACAATTTTAGTTTAGTTTCTTCCTATGATTTGTAGAGCAGCACAAACTAATGCCGCGTACACACGATCGGACATTCCGACAACAAAATCCATGGATTTTTTTTATCCGACGGATGTTGGCTCAAACTTGTCTTGCATATACACGGTTGCACAAAGTTGGTCAGAAATTGCGAACGTCAAGAACGCGGTGCTGTACAACACGTACGATCAGCCGAGAAAAACGAAGTTCAATAGCTAGTGTGGCTCTTCTGCTTGATTCCGAGCATGGGTGGCACTTTGTGCGTCGGAATTGTGTACACACGATCGGAATTTCCAACAACGGATCTCTAATTTTGTGTGATGGAAATTCCAATGGAAAATGTCCGATGGAGCCTACACACGGTAGGAATTTCCGACAAGGTCCTATCAAACATTTTCTGTCGGAAAATCCTATCGTGTGTACGGTGCATAACAGGTTCTATTTTTATAGATAAAATGGCTGGTTTGCTATAAAACGGGTGACCGGTACACATTAAACACATTAACTACTTCCCACCCGGCCACTGCACATATACGGCCGGGTGGGAGCCTTCTACTTTTGATAGGATGTTCCTGAACGTCCTTCAGAAGTAGGGGGATCCCGCGCAGCAGCGCGATCCCGATGCACTCGTGTCACCCGGACACGGCGCATCTCGGATCGGCAGGAGGGCTCTGTGATTGGCCCTCCTGATCACATGACGGGCGTGTCCAATCACAGCCGTCATGTGATGTAAGCAAACAGCCGGTTGCTAGGCAATCGGCTCTCCTCTCCTCACACGGAAGTCGTCGCTGAGGATAGCGGATCGCTGCAGCTGGCTGGTGATCAGTGAGTATTAGCTGTTTTTTACAGCTTTTTACTCACTGATCACTAGTCTAGTGTAAAACACAGTAAACACACATGTCCCCAAAACACATGTCCCCAAATAATAAAAACACATGTCCCACACATATGTCCCACGAAAATCACATGTCCCAATGATTATCTGCACACATATGTCCGTGATCACCTGCGCACATCTGTACATGATCATTTGCCTACATATGTCCGTGATCACACAAACCAATCATTATACACTTAACAGAATTGTTTTTTATTAAAAACATGTAGCAGAATACATTTTGGCTTAAATTTATGACAAAATTCGATTTTATTGGATTTCTTTTAAAACAGAAAGAAGAAAATATTGTTTTTTTCCCCCCAATTTCTGCTATTTTTTCCGCTTATAATCGCAAAAAAATAAAAAACGAAGTCGTGAATAAATACCACCAAAATAAAGCTCTATTTGTGCAAACAAAATGATAAAAATTGAATTTGGGTACAGCGTAGCATGACCGCGCAATTGTCATTGAAAGTGCGAGAGCGCTGAAAGCTGAAAATTGGGCAGGGAAGGAAGGGGGGGGGGCGAAAGTGCCCAGTATTGTAGTGGTTAACCACTTCAATACCGCTAACCGTCATATGACGTCCAGAAGGTGGATCTCCCATCCTGGGTGGACGTCATATGACGTCCTCCTATTCCCGGCCGTCTAGGGGGGGCGCGCGCGCGCCGCTTGGGACCCGGTGCGCGTGCCCGGCGGCCGCGATGTCCGCCGGGCACCCGCGATTGTAAACACACAGCTCCACGTCCTGTCACTGGAGAGGAGACCGATCATGTGTTCCAAGTACAGAGGAACACCGATCGGTCTCCTCCCCTTGTGAGTCCCCTCCCCTCACAGTTAGAATCACTCACATAGGGAACATATTAACCCCTGCAGCGCCCCCCTAGTGTTAACCCCTTCCCTGCCAGTCACATTTACACAGTAATCAGTGCAATTTTATAGCAACGATCGCTGTGTAAACGTAAATGGTCCAAAAAATGTGTCAAAAGTGTCCGAAGTGTCCGCCGCAAAATCGCAGTCACGAAAAAAAAAAAATCGCAGATCGCCGCCATTACTAGTAAAAAAAAAAAAAAATAATAAAAATGCAAGAAATCTATCCCCTATTTTGTAAACGCTATAACTTTTGCGCAAACCAATCAATAAACGCTTATTGCAATTTTTTTTACAAAAATATGCAGAAGAATACGTATCGGCCTAAACCGAGTAAAAAATTTAGTTTTTTAAAAAAAAAATGGGATATTTTATTATAGCAAAAAGTAAAAAATATTGTGTTTTTTTCAAAATTGTCGCTCTTCTTTTGTTTATGGTGCAAAAAATAAAAACCGCAGAGGTGATCAAATACCACCAAAAGAAAGCTCTACTTGTGGGAAAAAAAGGACGTCAATTTTGTTTGGGTGCCACGTCGCACGACCGCGCAATTGTCAGTTAAAGCGACGCAGTGCCGAATCGCAAAAAGTGCTCTGGTAAGGAAGGGGATAAAATTGCCCGGGGCTGAAGCGGTTAATAACACTGTAGGAAGCAAATATGACATTTCGGGTATTGACTGACAAACACGTTCACAATGCCAGTGTGTGATGGCAGAATTCCTAAAAGATCTCTTCTAACTGAAAAATAAAAAGAATTCCTACACACATAAAATGCTACTAATTATCGCAACGTGTTTCAGTGTAAAGGTCTTGGGCTGTAGGCATTGGGTTCGCTCGCTAACAGACATTTATTGATTAATTTTAAGGAAAAAAAAAAAAAGGAGAGTCGCCATGATCTACGTCCAGCAAGTTCCCGTCAGTGATCTGTTTTCCTGTAAGAGTCTGTGCTGCACACAGGATCTCTCCTGTACCCTCCTGGCCCCCTTCACTTGGGGTCCACATTGGGGAAAACAAGGCTGAGCCGGGAAGCCAGACGTCTGACGTGTACACAGAGCTCTGTCACTTGACGCTCTCCGAGCCATTCCGCGCTGACCATGCTTCCAGCTCTTGCCATAAATGGAAGACTTTTTAATCCCCCCTCTTCCCCTCCCGTGTGGATTTAATACCTTGTTTACTGAATCTCAAGGAGCTGCCTCCTGAACAGGGGGAAAGGAATCATGTGCACACAAGCACACCAGACCCCCCCCCCCCGGCCCCCTCCCCAATAACACATGCTTGGGAGGATGGAGATTGCTTTCACCCTCTCGTACATTTGCAAGAAGGACAGAAGGTGAAATGTTATGTTAAAGGAGATCCAGCGATAAAAAATAAAAACGACCAAGGTGCACATTCTACCAAGTGTGAGAAAAAAAATACTTTTCAATCAAGTTATTCAAAGTTGAAAACAAAAATACCTTACGACAAGCCCACTGTGGCTCAGGGCTGGTGCTACCACTAGGCAAACTAGGCAGCCGCCTAGGGCGCACTGCTGCCTAGGGCGCCCGGCCACTGGTGTTCCTACTCTCTTCTCTCTGCTGCAAGCAACTAAGTTTCAGCATCAGCAGGCAGCCGCTGCTCCATTCGCACATAGTGTCAGAGGCGCATCGGCGGCGGACTGTGTTTGTGTCCCGACTCTTCATTGATGGGCGCTGGTAGGCAGCATTGTTGGGCGCTGGTAGGCAGCATTGTTGGGCGCTGGTAGGCAGCATTGTTGGGCGCTGGTAGGCTGCATTGTTGGGCGCTGGTAGGCTGCATTGTTGGGCGCTGGTAGGCTGCATTGTTGGGCGCTGGTAGGCTGCATTGTTGGGCGCTGGTAGGCTGCATTGTTGGGCGCTGGTAGGCTGCATTGTTGGGCGCTGGTAGGCTGCATTGATAGGCGCTGGTAGGCTGCATTGATAGGCGCTGGTAGGCTGCATTGATAGGCGCTGGTAGGCTGCATTGATAGGCGCTGGTAGGCTGCATTGTTGGGTGCTGGTAGGCGGCATTGATAGGCGCTGGTAGGCTGCATTGTTGGGCGCCGGTAGGCTGCATTGTTGGGCGCCGGTAGGCTGCATTGTTGGGCGCCGGTAGGCTGCATTGTTGGGCGATGGTAGGCTGCATTGTTGGGGCTGGTAAAGCTACATTTGATGGGTGCTTCATTAAAAAGGTGGGGTATACATGGGCAGGGCAAAGAGGGTGGAGTCAGGGGTGGAGCCAAGGGGGGGCGGCAAAATTAGGTTTTGCCTAGGGTGTCAAAAATCTTTGCACCAGCTCTGCTGTGGCTACATCTATGAGAACATGGTGGCCGTTTGGTCAATGTAGGACAATTATTTTAGCGGTAATTTGTCTAGTGCTGGAAGACAAAAGCCAACTCGTCTTTAGCTATGGCCAATCATTTTAAAGACAACGCTATAGATGAATCGATTTTCTAATCGTTCAATTCCCCCATTAACAGTGAGGGAATCCCTCCTGCAGCGCTGTTGTGTTCTGCGGGCCGTTGATTGATGGATAGGCCTGGGTACACTCAGCCTAGTTGGCAGGTAATAGCAGGAAAAAAACTCTACCGGGACAAATGTAAAATCCTGTGCTTTTATTAAAAAACAAAAATCACATCAAAGTAAACCACAGCAATGGGGGGTACAAAAATACTGATGCGTTTCGCACTGAAATCAGTGCTTATTCATAGCTCAGCCTAGTGCTGTTGGAATACTGGTGAGGGGACACACTGGACACCTTTGCTGCCATTGTGTTGGGTGTCCGGTGCGCCCCCCCCTGTGCCTTTGAGGGGTGGGCTCCCTCCAGGCTCAGCTGCCCTCTACCTATCCATTATTAGGCATGTGCGTCTACTATGGAGGCTCTAACGTATGGGGTTAGGACGGCAGATAATACTGGGGTGCTGTGAAGTGGCTCTGCAGCTTACGCAAGTATTTGCAAATGTGCGCAAACAAAAAACCCTGTTTTTAACGCATACTGTTAGGATAATTCAGTTGGTTGCAGGCTGGTCGGTAATTTGATTTTGTTGTATGTACACACAGCCTGCCCATACATGGATCCAATCTTGGCTGGTCCCTGCTGAACCGGCCAAAATTTAGATCCATATATAGCCAGCTTATTAACCACTTCCCACCCGGCCTATAGCAGATTGACGGCCGGGAAGTGGTTCTGTTCTCCTGACTGGGCGTCATATGACGTCCAGCAGGACAACATGCCCTGGGGGAGCGCAGCACAGCTATTTGCGAATGCAACGTGGGACAAAAAAAGGGACAGAGTAAAAATAAAAAGTAAAATCAAATCAAAAAAATTTGAGAATGCCCCATCCCTCTGTGCTTGCATGCAGAAGCGAGCGCACATATGGAAACAGTATTTGCACCACACATGTGAGGTATCGTTGCGCACATTTTGAGCGAGAGCAATAATTCTAGTGCTAGACCTCTTCTGCACCTCTAAACCGGTAACCTGTAAAAGGCGTTTAAAGCCCCGCGGAGATGTTTAAGTAGCGTAGTTTAAAGTGCAACATGTAGGCAGGAGAGCACAGCGTGGTCAGTTTTTTTAGCTATGCTTGCTGGGAACTCTGTGTGCACTCCTCCAATAATCAGACTTGTCCTGACACCCCCCCCCATTCACTGAGAAGATCAGTGTGCTGTTGCTTCTCCTCCCCAGTTCCTAGGGCTCACGCACACAGGATGTTTTCACAGCTGCTTTTAGGCTCGGTTCACACGACCGCGACTTGGGATCCGACTTGTCAGACCTCAAGTCGCCCCAAGTCGCTTGACATTAGGAATTACAATATAGTCAATGAGAGCCGTCTTAATGCACACTACTGAAGTCGCTCCGACTTCAGAAAAGGATCCTGTACTACTTCAAGGCGACTTCTAGGCGACTTGTACCCATAGAATTCAATGGAAGTCGCCTCCAAGTCGGATCTCCATCTATATTGAAGCGACTTTACAGGAAAAGAAATTAGTTTACCCAGGCAAACCCCTCCCTCCCAGAGAGCTGATTATTCTGTGATTGGCCACAGCCAAAGTCGCCTGTCCTGGGGGGCGACTTGAAGTCGCGTTGTAAATCACTCAAAGTCGCATTGAAGTTGCCTTGGTAAGTAGCGCTGTAAGTTGTGTTGCCCCAGTGTGAACCGGCACTTAGGGGCGTTTGGCGTTTTTTTTTTACTGCCTCTGAACACTCCTCCATGTTAGCCTGTGTGTCAATGCACATAAACTGTCAGAGGATTTTGAAGCCATAAGTGTCTAGGGGCAGTAAAAAAAAAAATATAAAAAAAATAAAAAAAGACTGTCCATGAGCAGAGGCTGTTTGGCTGTAAAAACGCCCAAAACGCTGCTAACAGCGGCTAAACGTTGTAACAGGCTTTTATCCACATTTGGCATTGTATGGGAGTGTGTTTACTGTAAAAACGCTTAAAAAGGCTAACGCTCAAAAAAAAAAAAAAAAACTTACATAAAATGCTATTCAAAAAATGCGGCTAAAAGTGCGTTTATAACACGTTTTTAAACGTCATGTGTGCATGAGCCCCTAAATTTTTTTTCTTTTACACTTTTTTACATTTTTTTTTTTGTGATCACTTTTATTCCTATTACAAGGAATAAGGATGAGCTCAGGCGTGTTCGCATGGTCCACGTGCAGAGCCGCCAGGAAGTCGGCGCAGCGCTGCGCAAATCACAGGCAGTGAGACATTGCCCCGATCTACGGCTGGAGAGATCGGGCAATGTCTCACTGCCTGTGATTAGCGCAGCGCTGCGCAGACTTCCTGGCGGGCTCTGCACGTGGGCCATGCGAACACGCCTGAGCTTATCCTTAACAAGGAATGTAAATATCCTTTGTAATAGGAATCATTTGTGACAGGTTCTCTTTATGGAGAGATGTGGGGTCAATAAGACCCCACATATCTCCTGCGGGCTGGAAAGCATGAGATCGTAAAAAAAATAAAAAAATCCACAATCTCATGCTTACCAGCCGCCATCAGGGGCTTTGTTTACATCCGCGTCCCGAATGTGATGTCATAACGTTGCGCCCGGGCCTCTGACGGTCATGAGTGGTGACTATCTGGTAACCGGAAATCTCTATGGTCATCATCCAGCGGCGGACGATTCTTTCCCCGGGTATCCGATGGCACGGGAGAGCCCGGAGAAGCACCGGATGGTGGCGGGAGTGGGGGGGGGGGGGATGTCCCCTCCCGTCGCCTGTAAGAACGATCAAGCAGTGGAACTGCCGCTATGATCATTCTTATGGTGCACAGAATCGCCGGCTGAAAACAAGGATATCTGAATGATGCCTGTAGCTGCAGGCATCATTGGGATATTCCCGCTGAAAGTCAAGGACGTCATATGATGTCCTTGGGCTGGAAGCAGGCATGTACTGGCCATTGGGACTACCGGGAGTTTCCCGGTGGGCCGATGGCTCAGTGGGCCAGTCAGACGCAGTCCTGGAGCCGCTCCTCACTGATAGCGAGTGATCGAGATCTCACTCCTGTCACCAAGGAGCAGCTGCCGACACTTGCTGGAGAGAGGATTAGGCTTTCTGCTCCCTCCAGTCTGCAGGGGGAGATAGACAGCTGGCAGATTTTCCTTTCTCTCTCCCCTTATCACATGACTGGAGAGAGGAACGAGAAGCTGCCTTCAGAACTGTACACATACAGTACACGTGGGGGCGCCGATGGGGGGACACTCTGGTGCAAGGGGGGCGCCGATGGGGGGACACTCTGGTGCAAGGGGGGCGCCGATGGGGGGACACTCTGGTGCAAGGGGGGCGCCGATGGGGGGACACTCTGGTGCAAGGGGGGCGCCGATGGGGGGACACTCTGGTGCAAGGGGGGCGCCGATGGGGGGACACTCTGGTGCAAGGGGGGCGCCGATGGGGGGACACTCTGGTGCAAGGGGGGCGCCGATGGGGGGACACTCTGGTGCAAGGGGGGCGCCGATGGGGGGACACTCTGGTGCAAGGGGGGCGCCGATGGGGGGACACTCTGGTGCAAGGGGGGCGCCGATGGGGGGACACTCTGGTGCAAGGGGGGCGCCGATGGGGGACACTCTGGTGCAAGGGGGGCGCCGATGGGGGACACTCTGGTGCAAGGGGGGCGCCGATGGGGGACACTCTGGTGCAAGGGGGGCGCCGATGGGGGACACTCTGGTGCAAGGGGGGCGCCGATGGGGGACACTCTGGTGCAAGGGGGGCGCCGATGGGGGACACTCTGGTGCAAGGGGGGCGCCGATGGGGGACACTCTGGTGCAAGGGGGGCGCCGATGGGGGACACTCTGGTGCAAGGGGGGCGCCGATGGGGGACACTCTGGTGCAAGGGGGGCGCCGATGGGGGACACTCTGGTGCAAGGGGGGCGCCGATGGGGGACACTCTGGTGCAAGGGGGGCGCCGATGGGGGACACTCTGGTGCAAGGGGGGCGCCGATGGGGGACACTCTGGTGCAAGGGGGGCGCCGATGGGGGACACTCTGGTGCAAGGGGGGCGCCGATGGGGGACACTCTGGTGCAAGGGGGGCGCCGATGGGGGACACTCTGGTGCAAGGGGGGCGCCGATGGGGGACACTCTGATGCAAGGGGGGCGCCGATGGGGGACACTGATGCAAGGGGGGCGCCGATGGGGGACACTGATGCAAGGGGGGCGCCGATGGGGGACACTGATGCAAGGGGGGTGCCGATGGGGGACACTGATGCAAGGGGGCGCCGATGGGGGACACTCTGATGCAAGGGGGGCGCCGATGGGGGACACTGATGCAAGGGGGGCGCCGATGGGGGACACTGATGCAAGGGGGCGCCGATGGGGGACACTCTGATGCAAGGGGGGTGCTGATGGGGGACACTCTGATGTAAGGGGGTGCTGATGGGGGACACACTGATGTAAGGGGGCGCCGATGGGGACACTCAAAATTAAAGTGGGCCGGTCTGGATGAAGTCCAGGGCCAAATTTTTGTCCCAGTCCAGCCCAGGCTGGAAGTGGTTAATAACATTCAATTACAATAGGATTTGTGTCGCAATTGTATACGCTATATTATTTTTTTTTTTGTGTCCCTTTCCCCCCCCACGAAAGTGGAGTTACCCTTTAAGTGATTTCCCTGCGCTTTCTATCCATCTCTGGGACAGGAATTGGAATAATTACAAACCTATAAAGGAATGCACCTATAAATGGGAGTAAGAGAGGCTTGGCAGCAAACCAGGCTTTATACCAACTTGGCCTTATACTTCTAAATACCGTCAACTTTCAACCCGGCGGATATTCCGGCAATAAACAAGAAAACTACTCAAGGTCACCAGCAGCAGATGCATGCTGAGACAAGGCCGCCCCCTGCTCGAGTATTCAGCCATCGCTGTTATTCGCTCAGTTACTATAGCAAACTATGAATCATACATTTATGTCGCATGACTAAGAGCTGTCCAAAAATAAAAGGGCAATATGATCTGGGCAGCCGCAGAATCCCCCACAACTGATCATAAAGGGTGGCCCGTGCTTTGGAAGAGTTCTGCAGAAGGACATCCAAGTCAGATGGCTGCCCCCCTCTCGCCGGCCTCTCTAGAAACATCCAGCGATGCTCAGAGAGCTCAAAAAGAAACAAACATGTTTTGCAGGCAGCGAGCGCGCGGTCTGGTGGGTCTATTTTTTTTTTTTTTTTGTCTAAGCTCTGGTGACAGTTCGCTGTCGGAGGGGAGGAGGGGGGAGAAGAAGATTTTCTTTCATAGTCAAAAGGGGGAACCTATAAAGAAAAAAAAAAAAAAAAAAAAAAAAAAGAAAAAAAAAAAACATACAAAACCCAGGGGGATGTTTAAGCATTGCCCCAAGTTTACATAAGGTAGCTACCAGTGGCGGCTGGTGCTCAAATTTTTTTGGGGGGGGGGGGGGGGGGGCGCAAACAAACTGAAAAATACTGAACCCCCCTCCATCAATTGCAGCCTCACTGTGCCCCGTCATACGCAGCCTTCACTGTGCCCCGTCATACGCAGCGCCACTTGTGCCCCGTCATACGCAGCGCCACTTGTGCCCCGTCATACGCAGCGCCACTTGTGCCCCGTCATACGCAGCGCCACTTGTGCCCCGTCATACGCAGCGCCACTTGTGCCCCGTCATACGCAGCGCCACTTGTGCCCCGTCATACGCAGCCCCCACTTGTGCCCCGTCATACGCAGCGCCACTTGTGCCCCGTCATACGCAGCGCCACTTGTGCCCCGTCATACGCAGCGCCACTTGTGCCCCGTCATACGCAGCGCCACTTGTGCCCCGTCAAACGCAGCCACTTGTGCCCCGTCAAACGCAGCCACTTGTGCCCCGTCAAACGCAGCCACTTGTGCCCCGTCAAACGCAGCCACTTGTGCCCCGTCAAACGCAGCCACTTGTGCCCCGTCAAACGCAGCCACTTGTGCCCGTCAAACGCAGCCACTTGTGCCCCGTCAAACGCAGCCACTTGTGCCCCGTCAAACGCAGCCACTTGTGCCCCGTCAAACGCAGCCACTTGTGCCCCGTCAAACGCAGCCACTTGTGCCCCGTCAAACGCAGCCACTTGTGCCCGTCAAACGCAGCCACTTGTGCCCGTCAAATGCAGCCACTTGCCCCTTCCGCGAAAAAGTTTTACCCCTATTGTGGGGTCACCAGTACGATATTTATAAATTGAAATCATATCCCCTCTCAAGCGTCTCTTCCCCAGAGAGAATAAGTTCAGAGCTCGTAATACTCAAAGTGGAAGTAAACTCCCATGCATGATTTTTACCTACAGGTACTGTAAACAATCTCCTAAGGGCCAGTTCAACCCACATGCGGTCCAGTGCGTTTTTTTCTGTATCAAAAAACGCATGGAAAGTAGGTTATATGGTTTTCATTGGCATAGTCCACACCAGTGCGGTCAGTTGCAGTGGGTTCCAGGTCCAGAAAAAAAAAGTAGAACATGTTGCATTTTTTCTGCACTGGACTGTACTGGAACGCTGTAAAACGCATCAAAAACGCACTGGAACGCACCTAAATGCACCAAAAACGCACTGCAACACACTTGTCCTTATTTAAGTTTAAGAAAAAAGAGGGGTTAAAAAAAGCACTGGACTGCATCAAAAACGCACCAAAAACGCACTGGAAGGCATCAAAAACCCGTATGAAGAAAAGCACCTGGGACGCATCCGGACTGCGTTTCTATGGTGTGAACTGGCGCCGTTCCTTCACAGTCCTGTGCTGTAAAAGGCGGGTCCCACACACATGGAGTGACGTTATCGTGGCTCCAGCCACTCTCACAGTGGGAGTCCGTGATCCCTGGAAGGAAGATCGGGTGAAGATGGAAGCGCCTTTTTTTTTTTTATTTCAGAGAAGGTTTAAGGGGGTCTAATGCTTTCTCATGGTTTGTACTGTATTTATAACCACTTTCTGACCGCATAATGCCCTTATATGGGGGCAAAGTGGCTCTCCCTGTGCACCTTCGGGTAGGGGGTGCACGCACACAGGCGCCCAAGCTTGTGCTGTTATTAGACACAGCATAAGCCAATCAGCTTATACCAGCCAATGGATGACCGCCGACACCCACTGAGGCAGAGCTCTGTCCTGTCAGCTGGGATGTAATGGAATTTGTTTCCCCCCAAAGCATGGAATAAAATCCAGCACATCCCTTAGTGAAAGGGGCACACAGTTAACACAGGTTAGACACACATTTAACCCTTTGATCGCCCTAGATGTAAATCCCCTTCCCAGACAGTGTCATTAGTACAGTGACAGTGTATATTTTTGCACTGATCACTGTATAAGTGTCACTGGTTCCCAGAAAGTGTCAAAAGTGTCAGATTGTCCGCTGCAATATCGCAGTCCTGTTATAAAAGTCACTGCTCGCCACCATTAGTATTAAAAAAAAAATAAAAAAAAAAATACAGTATTTATCCAATAGTTTTTAGACGCTATAATGTTTAAACCAATCAAAATACGCTTATTGGGATTTTTTTTTAGCAAAAATATGCAGCAGAATACATAGTGGCCTAAATTTATGAAGACATTTTTTTTTGTTGTTTTTGTATATGTTTTATAGCAAAAAGTAAAAAAAAAAAAAAAATAGTATATATATATATATATATATATATATATATATATATATATATATATATATATATATATATATATATATATATATATATATATATATATATATATTTTCTCCAAAACTTTCGTTTTTTTTTTAATTAATAGCGCAAAAAATAAAAACCGCAGGAGGTGATCAAATACCACCAAAAGAAAGCTCTATTTATGGGGGGGGGGGGGGGGGGGGGGGGGGAATTACATACATTTTATTTGTGTAAAGCGTCACATGACCACGCAATTGTCAGCTAATGTAACGCAGTGCAGTATCGCAAAAAATGGCCAGGTCACGAAGGGGGGTAAACCTTTCGGAGGTCAAGTGGTTTGGATCTTCCATTCTGCTTATATGCATGTGCGGTAACGTGACATTTATTTATTTTTTTTGTTAGAAAGTTTGAGGGGTCAATGGTTTCTTGTGGTTTGTATTGTATTATTAAAGAAAAAAAAAGTATGAATAAAATATAAAGAAGGGGATTACTTACAGCATATCTGGACAGTTGTCTGGCTTCTCCAGGAGTCCGCCTTCCATAACAAAGCGGAGAACCTGCTCATTGGACATGCCGTGGTATGGCTGCTCTGCCAGCGTGGCTATCTCCCATAAGACCACGCCAAATGACCTGTAATTGGAAAAAAAAAAAAAAAAATGAAGAAATACTGAAAGCTGAACTCCAGCCCTCCCTATGGTTTTGCACAGTTGTACAGGCTCCTCTCCTCTGCTTACTCTGATCCCCACTGCACACTGTGAGCTCCTCAGAACAGCCCTTCTACAAAAGGTTATGCTTTTTTTAAACTCCGAAATCGAATGTTAAAGGCAAATTACATTTTGAATTTGTTTTTACAACATTACAACTGTACTGAGAATTTTATTACGAACACTCATTTGAAAATCTACTAGTGTTTCTCCAGCTTTGGTCAGTCCAGTAATGTGGCATAAAAGAAAACAACGGAAAGCGCTCATTGGACTGCATAATCAAGTGGGAGAACTATAGGAGTCAACTAAGCCATGTATAAGACCATGTTTATTTCATAAATGGACATAGTAATGAGTTAAAAAGATAAAAAAGGTAAAAGAGCCAACGAGACCACTATGATTCCCATGGGCGTGGAAGGGTCAACATCATCCAGAGGACCAGCTGATGGAGCATAGAGGGGCGCCAATGTCCACGATGTGGAAGATGGACACCTGGTCCAAGGGATACCTGATGGTTGGATATCAGGGCAATGGTGTGGCTCAGAGAAGTCACTGCCACCTACTGCAGGATGGTGTGTGCCAGGAGATGGAATGGTGGTGGAATGGTAGAGCCAGGGACCAGGGGAGGTGAGCCGAGAGACCAGAAGGCCTGGAGGTCGTGCGGCACCAACAGGAAGTGTGAGGAGAAGATGGAAGCCCGTGAACCGGCGTGGAATGCCAGCTCATCTGTTGCCGTGACTTTGACGAAGCACACGGGCGAGAAATGCGTCCAAACGGCAACAGAGGAGCTTGCGTTCCACGCTGGTTCACGGGCTTCCGTCTTCTCCCCAAACTTCCTGTTGGTGCCGCACGTCATCCAGGCGCGCTGGTCTCCCTGGCTCGGCTCCCCTGGTCCCCAGCTCTACCATTCCACCACGACAGGCAGTGACACTTTCACAAGCAGTGATGCCGGATCCCCCCAGGTGGGTCTTCTGGCGGGCACACATCATTCCGTGGTGGGCAGCAGTGACATCTCTCACGCATGCTGGTGCTCCAGCCATCAGGGATCCCTTGGACCAGGTGTCCATCTTCCACAGCATTGACTTGGCGCTCCTCCATGCTCCATCAGCTGGTCCTCAGGAAGGTGTTGACCCCTCCATGCCCATGGGAATCATAGTGGTCTCGTTGGCTCTTTTACCTTTTTAACTCAATACTATGTCCATTTATGAAATAAACATGGTCTATATACATGGCTTAATTGACTCCGATAGTTCTCCCACTTGATTATCCAGTCCATTGAGCGCTGTCCGTTTTCTTTTATTCCACATTTTTTCCACATGTTATCGGTCAGCTGCACTGGTTCTGGAGGAGTCACAATTCCTTGGATGCGTTATATATCATCCCTTGAGCCACAGATTTTAGCGCTTAAGGAACTATGGTGTTGATTTACTAAAGGCAAAAAAAAAGCCTGTGTACTTTGCAAAGTGCAGTTGCACTCTGCAAGAGCATTTGCTCCAGAGCTTAGTAAATCAGCTGAAGCGCTGCTGACTTCCATCACCCAATCATGTGCACGCAAAAAATGGCGTTTTCTTGGTGTTCCGTGCTCCTGAGTGGGTGTTCCGTGCTCCTGAGTGGGTGTTCCGTGCTCCTGAGTGGGTGTTCCGTGCTCCTGAGTGTGTGTTTCCGTGCTCCTGAGTGGGTGTTCCTTGCAATGTGAAGCCTTTCCTCATTTACTAAGCTCTGGAGCAACCTCAATGTCTTAGTCCAGTAATGCACATTTCTTCCACAGCGCCTTTCTCCATCCAACATAAAACATTGACCTTTGTGGTTGAATAACTCTAAAGTACATTATCAGAACATATCAGATATCACTAATTACCAGACATCGGAGTGAATGGTGAAGACTCCATCCTTGAGAGACTCCGGAGACATCCAACGTACCGGAAGGAGACCTTTCCCTCCCTTACGATAGTAGTCTGTCTCATAGATGTCTCGGGTCATTCCAAAGTCTAAAGAGAAGACAAAAATAATGATTTAAAAAAAAAAAATAATAAAAAAGGTATTTATAATTTACTTTAATTTTTTTATATCTATACACAAATGTTTTGCCTTGGGTTGCTGAACGGGAAGAGGTCCAACATAGTCACCCACTAAGCCAATTCTGGCTGGTTCATCAAGAACTGGATGAAATTTGTTCATTGTATGGACAGCTTTAAAAAAAAAATGTTTTTTAACTGAAACAAAAAAAGATGCTATGCTTACCTGCTCTGTGCATGGGTATTAAACTGAGCGGTCTTGAACCTCCTCTTCTGGGGTTCCCCGCTGGCACTATCCACGCCATTATTATACAGGCTTTATATAGCCCCAACAGTTTGCGCAGCGCTTTACAACATGAGGGCAGACAGTACAGTTACAATACAATTCAATACAAGAGGAATCAGAGGGTCCTGCTCTTTAGAGCGTACTATCTAGAAGGGAGGGTCAAGAGGAACAAATTGCTATCTATGGGGGCTCATGTGTGGGCTTGCTCCCGAGCTGGGCTGTGTGCATCCATAGATGCGCACAGAGTGACTCGGCCTGGCCCCTCCACCTTACAAGCTTTGAGCCCATGACTCCCATTGCTCTCAGCCAAGCATGTGAAAGCGGGGAAAGAGGAGAGGAGACTGGCAGATGGGAACATTTCTAGATCAATAGAGGACTAAGGAAAGTATTTTTTGGGGGGGTGTCATGGAACAGCAATGACCAATCAGATCCTGCCCTATATATTTATTATATATATATATATATATATATATATATATATATATATATATATATATATATATATATATATATATATATATATTTTTTTTTTTCTACAAAATATATTTTTTTTTCTTTTTTTCTGGGGGGGGGGGGGGGGGGGGGGCTTGGGGGGATTGATAGATGGAGGGGGATGGATAGATGGAGGGGGATGGATAGACGGGGTGATGGATATATGGGGGGGGGGTGGATAGATTGGGGGATAGATGGGGGGTGGATGGAGGGAAGGAGAGATGACAGATGGAGGGCTGGACTGATGGAGGGCTGGACTGATGGAGGGCTGGACTGATGGAGGGCTGGACTGATGGAGGGCTGGACTGATGGAGGGCTGGACTGATGGAGGGCTGGACTGATGGAGGGCTGGACTGATGGAGGGATGGACTGATGGACTGATGGAGGGATGGACTGATGGAGGGATGGACTGATGGAGGGATGGACTGATGGAGGGATGGACTGATGGAGGGCTGGACTGATGGAGGGCTGGACTGATGGAGGGCTGGACTGATGGAGGGATGGACTGATGGAGGGATGGACTGATGGAGGGATGGACTGATGGAGGGATGGACTGATGGAGGGATGGACTGATGGAGGGCTGGACTGATGGAGGGATGGACTGATGGAGGGATGGACTGATGGAGGGATGAACTGATGGAGGGATGGACTGATGGAGGGCTGGACTGATGGAGGGCGGGACTGATGGAGGGCGGGACTGATGGAGGGATGCTTGTAATTGACAAATTGAGGGAGAACCCAAGCTGCCATGAGCGAAGCTTGGAGTTTCGTCACCTCTTTGCATACGTTGTCACTGCATTACTGACTGCTCAACCCGTCTAGTTTTTGGAATTTTGAAGATAACAGGTTTCCAACCACTATGAGAAAAGAAATGTAGGTTGTCTGTGATTTGTATATACGTGTGTTACACATGTGATCATTGAGTTAACAGAGATGATATTCCACCAGGGAAAACATGCCACACACAGAGCCGAGTTGTTTAGGAGATCCCATCCAGCCATACCTCCAATTTTCACTGTGTAGTCTTCTGCAACCATACAGTTCCGGGCAGCGAGGTCTCGGTGAACAAATTTGTTTGCATTGAGGTACGACATCCCATCTGCAATCTCTCCTGCCATCTGGATCATCTTCTTCAGGGAGGGGGGCGGTTGTCCAGGGTTGTTCTAAAATTGGAAAGATTAATTGTTAAAATAAAAAAAATGTCCACCTGTTAACATTACAACTTTAACAAGGCTGCAGCCCCTAAAAGTGGGGGGTGGGTGGAGGACCTCAGTTGAGGATAGACTTGTGCACAAAGGAAAATTTAGTTTAGTTTCGGTTTGTTGTCATTCGTAAAATACACAATTTACTGTATATACTCGAGTATAAGCTGACCCGAATATAAGCTGAGGCACAAAATTTTACCACAAAAAAACTGGGAAAAATTATTGACTCGAGTATAAGCCTAGGGTGAGAAATGCGTAGCTACTGTAAGTGGAAAAGGAGGGTCAACAATGACCATTTGCAGCCTCACTGTGCCCATTTGCAGCCATAGGTCCCCTGCACTTCAAACTCAGTAGTTAAGGGTTCCTAGATGCCCCCTAGCTGCAGTCAAAATTTGGGGTCCCTGAACCCAAAGGGTCCCAAAATGACATTACTGCAGATGGACAGAATTGACCGAATTTGGGGCCCCGTATCTCGGGGCCACTTAGTGCTAGGAGTGCAAACCCAGTGGAACTAGCACTATCACATACCCAAAGATGGGGTTCCTAGCTCCAAGTGGCCCTGAGATACGGGGCCCCAAAGTCTGGGCCACTTGGAGCTAGGAACCCCATAACTTTGAAAAAAAACGTAAAATGTGTGTTTTTAGCCAACACAATGTACAGGGGTTTGGAAATATGTTGCAACAAAAACACACACTCACTCAGGTTGAACTGGATGGAACTGTGTATTAAGGGGCTGCACAGACGGATGGAGGGAGAGAGAGATGGATGAAGAGAAGGAGGGAAGGATAGATGGGGGGAGAGAGGATAGATGGGGGGGATAGATAGGGGGGGGGATAGATGGAGGGGGATGGATAGATGGAGGGGGATGGATAGATGGAGGGAAGGATAGACGGGGGGATGGATATATGGGGGGGGGGGGAGGGGGGGGGGGGGGGGGGGGGGGGTGGATAGATTGGGGGATAGATGGGGGGTGGATGGAGGGAAGGAGAGATGACAGATGGAGGGCTGGACTGATGGAGGGCTGGACTGATGGAGGGCTGGACTGATGGAGGGCGACAGATGGAGGGCGACAGATGGAGGGATGGACTGATGGAGGGATGGACTGATGGAGGGATGGACTGATGGAGGGATGGACTGATGGAGGGATGGACTGATGGAGGGATGGACTGATGGAGGGATGGACTGATGGAGGGATGGACTGATGGAGGGATGGACTGATGGAGGGATGGACTGATGGAGGGATGGACTGATGGAGGGATGGACAGATGGACAGATGGACAGATGGAGGGATGGACAGATGGACAGATGGTGGGAGAGATGGATGGATGGAGGGGGAGAGACAGAGATGGAGAGATAGACAGTCAGTACAACCAGCCTGCCCATAGATGGATCGAAATTCTGCAAGTTCCTGCTGAACCGGTTGAATTTTGATCTGTCTATGGCCGGCCTTAATTTGCATCTTCTATTGTGTGCAGAATGCAGAGCAGACAATAAGAACAGTGTGTGTGTTACTTAAACACTTTTTTTTTTTTTTAACAAAAACTTTTTATTTTATGTTTCAAATACAAACAAACATTATCAGGTGTCAGAGAAGAGAATAAAAAACGACTTACAGACAATCATCCAATTTGGCAGAACAGAATCAGTAAGGGTACATTTAATCGACAGCGAGTGCACAGTCAGTTAAGAATGATATCAAACATTTACGCGGTAGGCGAGGGATCCACAGTCACCACTCCAGTGGGGCATAGGGCCACTTTATATTACAGGGGTCAATCAATGGTCAAGTGTTTCGCCTCCACCCAGTCTCCCCAGATCTTCCCAAACTTCTTAGGGCAATTCCTACCAAGATACGTCATTTTGTAGAGCGGCAGAGCCGTGTTTATCAATGATTGCCACAGTTGTTTGGTGGGCGGAAGGGTTTGGTTCCATTGGAGTAGGATGGCCTTACGTGCATACATGGTAGTATAGAATACAAACAGTTTTTTCCCCCAAGTAATCTCCAGAAAGTCACATATACCCAAAAGTAAAGGTATCGGGCTGAAAGGAACCGCCAGTTTTCCTACGCTGTTAATGTCTGCCCATACCTCCCTCCAGTAGTCAACCAGCCGGGGGCATGACCAAGTTACATGAAAGAAGTCTGCGTCTGGGGAGTCACATCTATGGCAAGTGGATGATCTGTCAGGATATATTTTAGCCAACCGTGCCGGTGAGTAATACACTCGGTGGAGAAACTTAATCTGAGTAAACCTGTCCCTAGCTGAGATGGTCAAGGGCAGATACTGTTGGATCCCCTCCTCCCAGTCCTCCGCAGAGAGCTCCCCAATGTCAGCCTGCCACTGATTGAAAAGGTTGGACACTTTAGACGTGTCTTGCGTAGCCAGAGTGTTGTACAGGGTTGAAAGTGTGCGTCTTTCTTCCTTTGAGCGCAGCGTTTCCTCGAGTGGTGACCTCTCCAGGATCAGTGGGGTGGGGAATTGTGCCTGGAAGGCATGTCTCAATTGAAGGAACCTGAAGAACATATAGTTCGGGAGGTCGTATTGCGCCTTCAAATCATCGAAGGGCAACAATTGCCCCCGTGAGGTGATGTCCCCTATTGTGGAGACTCCCCGACCAGCCCAGACCGCGGGGTCCGGGATGGTGTGGAAATGGGGCAGGCAAGGGTTCCCCCAGAGGGGGGTGGCGGGGGATCTACTCTCTGGGTTCGCTAATCTCTTGTTGACTATGTCCCACACCTTCAGTGTTGTACGCATCGGCACCGTTATGGCCGGGCTGGAGCGGGGGCCCCTATATATCAAGTTCCTTAGCTGCTCAGGGGATCCCACCAGCGCCGCCTCCAAAGAGGACGCGGGGTTGGTTGGAGTCTCGGATAGCCACCACTTGAGCGTCACCAGGACTGCAGCCCAGTAATACTTGAGGAAGCATGGCAGAGCGAGCCCTCCCAGTGCTAGGGGTAGTTGGAGCGTTGTTTTAGCTATTCTGGGTGTTTTCCCGTTCCAGATGAAGGAGGTGATAATAGTGTCAAGTTTCTTGAAGAAACTTTGAGGTATATGAACAGGGGTCTGGCGAAAGAGGTATGTAAACTTAGGGAGGACCGACATCTTTACCAGATTTACCCGTCCCACCGGTGTCAGGGGCAGGGACTTCCACACCCCGCATTTTTGGGTCAGGTGGGCAACTACCGGCTTAAGGTTGAGGTTAATAAAAGAGCCTAGGTCCCGATGTATTACCACCCCAAGGTATGTAAATTGTGTGACCCTGCTCAGCTGTCCGTCGGTCGGCGAGGCGGCCCCTCCCGGGTGAAGGGGAAATAGGACAGATTTCCCCCAATTTATGCATATCCCAGAGTAGTGTCCAAATTTGTTTATTAGGGAAAGAGCTGCCGGGAGTGACACCCCATCGTCTTTGAGATACAGCAGTGTGTCATCCGCATACAGTGATACTCTTTGCTGCAGTGAGCCCCTTACAATCCCCTGGATCTCGGGGGAGGTTCGAAGGAGAGACGCCATGGGTTCAATCGCCAATGCGAAGAGGCCCGGAGAGAGAGGGCAGCCCTGCCTAGTCCCCCTCTGTAGTTCGAATGACGGAGAAATGACCGTGCCTGTACGTATCCTAGCAGTGGGGGCCTTGTAAATTGTCCTGACCCAGGAGACGAAGACAGGTCCAAACCCAAATTTGTGGAGGACTTCCCAGAGATAGCCCCATTCCACGGAATCAAAGGCCTTCTCCGCATCTAGGGAGGCGACCATCTCTTTGTCCCCGTCCTCGTCTCCAGAGGCCACCACAGCATACAACCTGCGTATGTTTATGTCCGTCCCCTTTCCAGGCATGAAGCCAGATTGATCCTCATGGACCAGAGTGAGAATGACATCATTCAGTCGCCTAGCTAATATTTTAGTTAAAACCTTGGCGTCAGAATTGAGGAGGGAGATGGGCCGGTAGGAGGGGCATCTCTGAGGATCCTTCCCCGGCTTGGGGATCACTACGATGATGGCCTGAGCCATTGAAGGTGGTAGTTCACCCTCCCGCAGGGAGTTCGTGAACATGCCATGCATTCTCTCTGCCACTTCTTCTATATATTGTTTGTAAAATTCAGGTGGAATCCCGTCCTCCCCGGGCGTCTTTCCTGTCTGCATTGAGTTCAGCGCCATGCGGACCTCCTCCAAGGTGATAGGGGAGTCCAGACTCTCTCTGGCCTCCGCCGACAACTTAGGGAGCTCCACTTCTTCTAGGAAGCTTAATAAGTCTGCGTGTGTATATTGTGCCCTGGAGGAATAGAGGTTGGCATAAAAGTCCGCAAAGCAGGCGTTTATACCAGCCGGATCCGTCACCAGGGTACCGTCTGGTCTATTGATGCAGGGGATAGTGGATATCGGGGCCTGTTCTTTTGACAGCCAAGCTAGCATTTTACCTGTTTTATCACCTTGCTCAAAAATACGCTGCGTTTGCGCAAGTTGGCGTTTGTTTGCCTTGGCTACCCGCAGCAGGGCCACCTCCCTGTAAGCCACCTTCATGTCTTGGGCCGTGATCGGGTTTGCCGTAAGGGCAAATCTGGTTTCAAGATCCCGGGCTCTATTCTCTGCCTCCTCAATCATTATGCGTCCATTCCTCCGTTCCCGGGCAATAGATGACAGGTAGCACCCCCTCATATACGCCTTGAATGCATCCCAGACCGCCCCCCCAGAGGCCGTACCGGCATTGGACCTCCAATAACCCCGTACTTCTTTTCCCATTTCAATTTCCAGGGTAGGATGTTCAATCCAATACCTGGAGAGGCGCCATATTCTATCCGCCAGAGGGGTGGCGGTCTGAAGGGTGCACAACAAGGGGGAGTGGTCCGAGATACCCCTGGGGAGTAGTTCAATGCCCAGAATTGAGGGAAGCAGTGGTTACTTAAACACTTTATAGGAGGATGTGAAAAAAAAAAAAAAAAAAAAAAAAAGTTGAGACTCAGACTGCCAGCGATTTTTTTTTCTTTTTAAATCAAACGGGTTGGGAGGCAGCCTGTCATTACGCTGACCGAAGCGCCTACTTAGTGGGAACGCTGCGTGCTCTGGACTCTGCCACATCAAGTGACTATACAAAGTGAAACGCCACTTCTGGATCAGGCAGCTATTTTGGGGTTGGAGGAAATATAAACAAGTTTTATTAAGGCCCCTTTTCACACTTGGGACTGCAAAGTCGCATTACAAGTCGTACCCCATGATTTCCAAAGAGTTGAGGTCCATCGCAGCGACTTCTAAGTAGTCCCTGCACTACTTTGGTCCGACTTCGATGCGATTTCGAGGTCCATAGATCTCAACATTACACAGGCATTGCTTCAAGTCGCACCAAAAAGTCACGGTATAATTTCGGCAAAATCGCACGACTTTCAAGTCGCACAAATGTGAAAGGGGCCTAAAGCGGACCCCATTGCTCACCCAGTAACAGTTTTGCTTTGATAAATAAAGAGAAATGGAAGCTGCAATATGCACCTTTCATAGAGAGAGTGCTGCTCCCTCCAGTGTTGGTTACATTACCAAAAGCCTAGGCAGGCTGGTCACATGATCTTCCGCCTTCCACCTAGGCAGGCTGGTCACATGATCTTCCGCCTTCCACCTAGGCAGGCTGGTCACATGATCTTCCGCCTTCCAAGCGAATCTCCTGACCACACCGATTTAAGGTCATGCAATCAACACTGGTGGGAGCTTGAAGCAAACATTTCCCCAGAAAAGATTAGTATTTTAGGCCTTGCATTACTCTTATCTATCGATGCCGGAAGAAAGACTGCTAATACAGTTCTTACATTTCAGTATACACAGGGCTATTTGAATTTTTTATTTTTTTTTCAATAAAAAAGGTTTTACTAAGAAAAAATAAAAAAAAGAAGATTCCACTGCCGAGAATGTTACAGCCCACAAATAATCAGTGATTACGTGTACAGAAGGTTGTATCGTAGCAAAGTCTAAAAGATCAAAGGTCTGATTATCCCTTGTGGACTAACTTGCTAGCAAGGACAGGTAAGGAAGAATTCCAGGAATGGCATTTCTCACATAGTTGCAGTGGTCAAGCTTGGACCGATGTAACTATACATTTACCATACCTGTGGTACATCATTCCTTTAGGACTGTGGCCCTTTGCTTGTCTTTATCAGGTACTAATCCTCCCACTGACACCAATGAAGGGGCACCATTCCTCCCACTGACACCAATGATGGGGCACCATTCCTCCCACTGACACCAATGAAGGGGCACCATTCCTCCCACTGACACCAATGAAGGGGCACCATTCCTCCCACTGACACCAATGAAGGGGCACCATTCCTCCCACTGACACCAATGAAGGGGCACCATTCCTCCCACTGACACCAATGAAGGGGCACCATTCCTCCCACTGACACCAATGATGGGGCACCATTCCCCCACTGACACCAATGATGGGGCACCATTCCCCCACTGACACCAATGATGGGGCACCATTCCTCCCACTGACAACAATGATGGGGCACCATTCCTCCCACTGACACCAATGATGGGGCACCATTCCTCCCAGTGACACCAATGATGGGGCACCATTCCTCCCACTGACAACAATGATGGAGCACCATTCATCCCACTGACACCAATGATGGAGCACTATTCCTTCCACAGACACCAATGATGGGGCACTATTCCTCCCACTGACACCAACGATGGAGCACCATTCCTTCCACTGACACCAATGATGGAGCACTATTCCTCCCACTGACACCAATGATGGAGCACCATTCCTTCCACTGACAACAATGATGGAGAACTATTCCTTCCACTGACAACAATGATGGAGAACTATTCCTCCCACTGACACCAATGATGGGGCACCCGAAACACATTGAAAGTAAAACCATTACAAGTTGAGCCAACGTGTTTCGGGGGAATTGCCTCCCCCTTTAGGGCTGTCGCTAAAGATGGGTGGGCCCTGTGGTGATACCCAAGTTTCTTATGAAAGCTGATGTATGCTAGTATGATGCAGAGGCTCTTGGATAAGAAATGTAGCTACCACCGCAGAGCCCACCCATCTCCGTTAGTGAGAACCAACAGTCCCAATGAAGGGGGAGGCAATTCCCCAGAAACGCGTTGGCTCAGTCTGTACTTCTTTTAGTTTCAATCAACAAATTGCATTCTTCATCAAGAGCTGCCTTATTCTGGACACGGGGAGCGCCTCTCTCCCTATTTAGTTATCTCCATGGCCAAAACAGGAAGTGAGAGGAAATCCCTCCAAAGTCAGACAATCCTTGAACAACAGAACTTGTGCCCCCATTGGTGCCCCCCCCCCAACTCCTGTTCTGGGGACAACCCAAAATAAGATAATTTCTTTTACATTCTGTGATAATAGTAAACAGGAGACATAGAGAGGGTGAATTACCCTAAGGGCTAAAAAAAAAAAAAGCTGCTTTTACAGGCATTTGAGATTTTATTTCAGCTTGAAGAAGCTTGTGCTTTT
The DNA here is from genome assembly GCA_028564925.1 of Lithobates sylvaticus. Classification (NCBI taxonomy): domain Eukaryota; kingdom Metazoa; phylum Chordata; class Amphibia; order Anura; family Ranidae; genus Lithobates; species Lithobates sylvaticus. The sequence goes on from CM053029.1 coordinate 586,167,328, forward strand.
TTGTGCTCTTGTGCACATTTTTATTGAGCTTCTTCAAGCTCTTTTGCGCATAAGCGTTTTTTTTTTCACAAACCCTCCTAGATAGTATTTTCTGAACCACTGTATAAACAAAACAAAAAGCTGGAACAAACGTTTTTTGAAAGTTTTTAACCACTTGCTTACTGGGCACCTAAACTCTCCTCCTGCCCAGACCAATTTTCTTTGAACGACAATTGCGCGGTCATACAACATTGTACCCAAATGACGTTTTATCATCTTTTTTTCCCCATAAATAGAGCTTTCTTTTGGTGGTATTTTATCACCTCTTGGTTTTTAATTTTTTGTTAAAAAATTTTTTTTAAAAAGACATATATGTTTTTTATTTAAACATTTTTTTAAAAAAATGTATTTAAAAAAATGTATTTTTTTTTTTTTATTTAAAAACAAATAAATAAATACAAAACAGTTTTATATTTTGTTAATAAATTTTGAAAACAGGTAATTTTTCTCCTTCATTGATGTACACTGATGAGGCTACACTGATGGGCACCAGTAGGCTGCACTGATGGGCACCAATAGGCTGCACTGATGGGCACCAATAGGCTGCACTGATGGGCACCAACAGGCTGCACTGATGGGCACCAACAGGCTGCACTGATGGGCACCAACAGGCTGCACTGATGGGCACCAACAGGCTGCACTGATGGGCACCAACAGGCTGCACTGATGGGCACCAACAGGCTGCACTGATCGGCACCAATAGGCAGCATTGGTGCGCCCTGATGAGGTGGGCACTGGTGGGTGGCACTGAAGGGCACTAATAGGTGGCACTGAAGGGTGGCAGTGATGGGCACTGATCGGCAGCACTGCTAGGTGGCACTGATTGGCACCACTGGTGGGCATTGATAGGTGGCACTGATTGCTGGCACTTACTACTGTGGGCACTGATTGGGGTCACTGATTTGTGGCACTTGTGGGCACATATGAGGCAGTTTCCCCCTTTCCTCTTCTGGACCGATGTCCCTTTAAACAGAAACCGTCGGCTTTTTTTCTTCTCACGCTGTAAACGTGAGAAACAAAAAAAAAAAAAACAATTACTGATCTTCTGTTTACATCACGTGATCAGCTGTCATTGGCTGACAGCTGATCACGTGGTAAGGGGCCGTGATCGGCCCCTTACTCGGACCTGTGATCACCCGAGTCTCATTGACTTGGGTGATCACAGCGCGCACCCCCTTCACTGGGGCGTGGCCAGCTTTGAAAGGGGAGGACGTCTATAGACGTACTCCTAGCAAAGCAGATCATTCGGCTATAGCGCGGCTCTGAACAAGTTGAGCTTCTTTGAGCTCTTTGGGGCACTAGCTCCTCTCAAAAACACAAGTTTGCTGGGGGGGTTTTTCTGCCTGTAGATGCATATGCCTGAAAACACCTGAAAAAGCCATAGTGTGCATGCCAGGCAGAAAAAAGTGTGAGCTCAAAAGCCCGTAGGAGCCGCTCCCTTGAGCTGCAGTGTCCATGAGCCCCAACAGGGACACAGACAATAAAAACCTAACAATACCTCTTCTCTATTCAAAGCAAAAGAAAAAGTTTTGCCTTTATATACTTTAATCCAAATCTTTCTAAGCCGACTTTCTGGTAAACACATATTTTAGGGGCCGCTACAACACAAGTGCTCTCATGTATCGGCGTTCACAAATCTGTAGACAGAAGTTCCCATATGTTAGCAGAGAGATTTCATGTTCTTTAACATCTGCTGTTTAGCCGAGTGAAACATATTCTTTGCATTATCGGCCACTCCAGGCTAGGGAGAGGCCGGCCGCCGCCGCGTCCTTCAATGTGCTAACTGGGCAGGAAGTCAGCTGCCTGCACCAAATATCGCTCGCCATGGCCAAATCCTGCCGCCTAAAAAAAAAAAGGACGCACGGATAAACGTTATCTACAGTTCTTTTAGATGTGCCGGATTCTAGTTCAGGTTACCGTATATACTCGAGTATAAGCCGAGTTTTTCAGCACATTTTTTTGTGCTGAAAGTGCCCCTCCTCGGCTTATACTCGAGTCAAGCACTTTTCTGCAGCAGAGAACGACATTTTCCGACCCGAATTTGGGGCCCGGTATCTCGGGCCACTTGGTGCTAGGAACTCCAAATTTGGTGTGCAAGCCAAGTGGAACCAACAGTACAACATATCCAAATTTGAGGTTGCTAGCACCAAGTGACCCCGAGATACGGGGGCCCCAAATTCGGTTCGGAAAATGTCATTCTCTGCTGCAGAAAAGTGCTTGACATTTTCCGACCCGACTTTGGGGTCCCGTATCTTGGGGCCACTTGGGGCTAGGAACCCCAAATTTGACATGCAACCACAGTGGAACCAACACTACAACATATCCAAGTTGGTTCCTAGCACCAAGTGGCCCCGAGATACAGGGCCCCAAATTCGGTCAACTGTGTCCATCTGCAGCAATGTCATTTTGGGATCCTTTGGGTCCAGAGACCCCGAATTTTGGCTGCAGCTAGGGGGCATCTAGGAACCCCCAACGACCGACTTTGAAGTTCGGGGGACCTATGGCTGCAAATGGGCACAGTGAGGCTGCAAATGGGCCTTGTTGACCCTCTTTTCCACTTACAGTAGCTGCGCATTTCTCACCCTAGGCTTATACTCGAGTCAATAAGTTTTCCCAGTTTTTTGTGGTAAAATTAGGTGCCTCGGCTTATATTTGGGTCAGCTTATGCTCGAGTATATACGTTCATGTTGTTGCAAAGCCTCCTTATACGAGCAAATCCTAATGCGAAACACGAGTCTTCGCAGTCTATAAAATGTTTCTTGTTGATGAAGGCCTAAGGCCGAAACGCGTCAGTATTTTTGGATGATGTTATTGCTGTAATGCTTAAATAAATATTTTCTATGGAGAAGCTGTCGAGTTGCCGGCCTGTACTTTCTATGGAACTTTCGGCTTAATGGTTTAAATTTGCTCTGTAGTTTTGCTCATTTGTTAATATAAAGTCTATTTAAAACAGAACAAATAGCGTGTAGCGCCATAACCCCTGCGGGGCGGCTATGTTTTTTCTGGGCTTACCAATTACCTCCTCCTTGTAGCTCGTCGTTTGTTGTCTAGGGGTTCCCAGGGTTAGTACCCAGTAATTTTCAGAAGCCGACACTCAAATGTCCTTTTGAGGATTTTTATTTGCAAAAAGTAACGTTCAACTATAACACAGTCTCTTGGTTGGGAATAGAGGGCATGGGTGATAACGCTCAGGCACTTCAGAACTGCTGACATCAAATGAATGTCTCTTTTAGATAGCCCAGAGAGTAACCACTCGCAACTGGGCACTTCACTGTTGGATAGAACCTTTGTCTGCTGATCTAGCAGCCTACAAGTGATTCAAAGATTTGCAAAGTCTCTGCCACAGACTATGTTCTAACTGAAGGATGGGTCTAGGAACTTTTCCTATGCTACCTGGATCTTCCAGCCATTTCGGCGATACCGTAGGAAATGCGGATCCAGTCAGTGTCCATACATCTCAGCTCCCAGGATCTTACCGAGCAGCCAGCTTCTTGGCCCTCTTCCGAAGAGTCCTCCCCTGGTCGCTTGTACGAGTTGCCGTGTCTCTCCAATGCCGAAAGCACACTGGGACACTTCAGAATCCTCCCTCAGTTACTGGGCCTCGAAATAGCCAGTTCCGAGGCTCGGGAACGGACGGATCCCCCACCCCAGACCATGAGGGCCTCTGGGGCTGGTCAGGGTGACCATGCTTACGGGGGCAGCAGACACTCCTGGGTCCGGGACCCCTCACGGTGATTGGTCCAGACCGGAACCAGGAATCCAAGAGCAAGCCGAACCCTGAACACGTGACTTCAGCATCTTAAATACCCCTCCCCAGACTACACAGCGGGGCCAGACGTGCCCACTGATTGGCTCTGAGAAAATGGGTACCTAACACGTCCAACCAGACTGCGTTCTCAGCCTGTCACAGGTGCCTCACTTCACCTATGATCAGGCAGAACTCAAGTACAGCCCGGCCAAACTGACGCCAAAGTAAATGACCTAAACAATTAACCCCCAGAACTCAGTTACAGTTCTGGAAAAACTAAATTTACACATATAGCGCACACTTTAGAAAAGAAAGTGTCGGCGCTACAACTCTGGCTCCGAGGTTTTTAATTGGGTTCCTAGATCTGGGTGTTCAAGTTTGTACGAGATAACCCAAATATAAAAGCTGCCCTACTGCATGGAGATGTGAAGTCCATGTGAACCCAGCCAAGCCATGGTGGTTATAAAACATAGCCTTATCCATCATCCCATGTGATAAAAGAATCATGACATTTGGCGACACACAACCATGTCATTAAATGAAGAATTGCCCATGATATTAATACATATCTAAAGTGACTTATTAAGCAGCTGCCTGGCAACCAAGCCATAAAAATACAAAATAAAATCTCTAGATTCTCACAAGTCAGTTTTAAGGCCACCCTGATCTATAAACATTGGAATTTAGAGTGCTGGTGATAGCAGGGCCACAAGAGCCGTTCCTGGAATTTGGAAGTTGCTTTCTTGGACACTGGAATGCAGATAGGCAGCCTTGGGTCTAACGTTGCCATTTAAAACTTTCTCACAATGGTACCTGGCACCAGGATGATTTATTATCTGGGAAGAGGTAACCATGGAATGCCGAGAATGAGCGAAGCTATAAGCCTCGAATAATCAATCAACCCTTCTATATAAGCAATGTTTGGAAACAGAATGTACACAACTGATATATCATATGCGCCAATCAGGTTCCAAGGGTCCCGTAATTTTGCTATTGGGCGATGCAACAGAGATCTAGTATAGAATACGGGAGAGAACCAGCAACCAATGTCTCGCCTTCCTTGAAATTGTTCTTCTAGAGCTGAACTAAGGATAAAAGGTGTCCCTGGCTTACACTACACCACTGCTCATTGGTGTACAGAAACAAATGTTGCCAAGCCCACTGGAGCAAGAAACGAGTGCATACCATCATCAGCATTGAATAATAGTATAAGTGACCTTCGCGCTAATATGAACTAGAAACCGCGCACGTCAAACACTGAAACACTAGATAAATCAGTGTTGTGATCATATATATATATATATATATATATATATACATACAGTGATAATGAAATAATCTGTGAACATCTGGATAAAAACCAGCTAAAATGTGATATAAAATATAGAATAAAATTCTTAAATAAAGCCGCAAAATTTAATGGTAAACACAAATCCACAAACATAAAAGCAGTAATGATTTTGCGCTAAAAATTATCACAGTGATCCACATAAAATATTAATAATAATAATGCTATGTTAGGGCACCGGTGCTAATAAGTGGCATTAAATGAAATAAATATAAATATAATAAAGCCTCCTAATAAATATATAAAATAAAATAGATATAAGGTGATGATATCAATTTATAGATAAATAATAATAATAAAGTGCTGCATGAAAACAGGAATAATGGTGGGTCTCAGGGTCTCGCTCTCTAAAATAATGATGATAAGAGTCTATGGTGGTTTATAATAGAGATGGTGTAAAACAGTTCCCAATAAAAAGCCAATGTGTGATGTCCATATATCACATAAAAGTCTCTGGAAAATGTGGCTATAACCAAAAAGTTTTCATGCAGCACTTTATTATTATTATTTATCTATAAATTGATATCATCACCTTATATCTATTTTATTTTATATATTTATTAGGAGGCTTTATTATATTTATATTTATTTCATTTAATGCCACTTATTAGCACTGATGCCCTAACATAGCATTATTATTATTAATATTTTATGTGGATCACTGTGATAATTTTTAGCGCGAAATCATTACTGCTTTTACATCAGCATTGGCACAACTTTACAAATAGCTTTGGTTCTTATAAAAAAAAAAAAAAAAGAAGTACCAAATCAAAATGATAGATTTTTATTGGTAACAATTTTATAAAGCAAACCTGTATTCGATTACTAATCACTTTCACTGGAATCAACTGCCTTCTACTTAACTAAAGAGTGGGAGGAAAGACTCTGCTGATCTATGTGTAAGCACAATTGAACGAGACAGTAGATCAGATCTTTCTGCTCATAATAATTACCCTTTTGATTTAATTTCCTTTTGCAATCTAAACCAGAAGCCTTTGTCTCTTATTCTTACCCGACAGCTCCTCCAACCCCTTTCCTGTTTACTTCCACCTGCACCACTGAAATGTCTTTAAATAGCTGAGCTCCAGATTTAACACACAGTTGACCTCCCGGGCCAACTTACAAATCAATAATCAAGAGGGATTCTCGGAGCACGCGAACATGCTTCAGAGGGGTGTATGGGGGGAGGATATTAACTCAAAGTGTCTTCAGACGTTCAGAATGCCATTTATGGTCTCAATGTTAAAAGGACATATTAACTTATGTTGATTATTTGCCTGGAATAAAGTAACCCACCTTTGTTGCATTTCCACATGCTCTGCCTGCCTCAGCTCCCGTACCAGATGATGCTCCCGGCTACCCCAATACCCACTGCCGCGCCTCCTATCATTACCCGACCCGTAAGTGTGGGCGTTTGGTTTTGACACATGTCTCTTTTTCCCTTCCCTCATTGAATGTCAATTTGACTAATTTTTAGGCACACCATTTCTCGTCCTGTAGATAGGGAGGGGAGAAAACCTCTGTTAGTTTTTATTGCTTTTTGAGCCCCTACTGAGGAAATTAACCCACGCTCCCCAGTCAAGGTGTCAGGCACCAAACAGATCAGTATTTAAAAAAAAAAAAAAAAAAAAGAGTATCTTTGAAAGGAAAACGTTTACAACTTGACAGAGGTGCCCACAGGCAAGATGGCCCCCAGCACAAAAGAAGAAGATGAAGAACTTCATCGGACGAAAACCGGCGGCGATCGAGATGGAAGATGGAACAGGTAAGTCCCCCAATTGAGCTATATGCCCTTGGCATATAGCCCAAAAAAAAAACAAAACAAAAAAAAAAACGAGTGCAGAACCGCTTTAAAGCGGTTCTGCACTCGTTTTTTTTTTTGGGCTATATGCCAAGGGCATATAGCTCAATTGGGGGACTTACCTGTTCCATCTTCCATCTCGATCGCCGCCGGTTTTCGTCCGATGAAGTTCTTCATCTTCTTCTTTTGTGCTGGGGGCCATCTTGCCTGTGGGCATGTGAAACCCCCCACAGGCACTTTAGATGGCCCAGCATGCACCGCCGTTACTCGCGCGTGCGCAGTAACGGCACATCTGCCGACATCTCACGAGATTTCGGAAGATGTGTCCGAAATCTCGCGAGATTTCGGAAGATGTGGCCGAAATCTCGCGAGATTTCGGAAGATGTCCGCACTGACTCCTGGGAACAATGACACCAGATCCCAGGAGACAGTGCGGCCTGACGAGGATTTCCGCAAGACCCCGCCCACCCCCGAAGACACAGAAGACAGGAAGTCATCGATTACAAGGTAAGTAAAAAAAAAAAAACACATTTCATTTAGTACTCTTTGCCTGATTTGGAAGGCAAAGAGATTTACTAAATGAAATGTGTGCCGAACCGCTTTAACCCTTCCTCCCCACCTATTAAAAAGTTTTAAAACATTTTTTTTGGGCTGCTCACAAGACAACAGCCAGCAGCACTAACTACAGTATGAGCAATGCATTTGTCTTTACTGGGTTTGGTTGGTGACCTACCTCTTTTAAGAGTCACTAAAAAGGTTTAGTCTAAAACATAAAAATTGTTTTTTTATCCAGATTGGGCATTTCTTCTCTTAGTTATGCCCAAACAGGATGAAGTTGGCTACAGTGGCAATAGTGGACAAATAAGAGAAAAAAATCGTTTTAATTTAATATCCAAAATATTTTATTGTTTTACAAAAATTGGATGTAAAATCAAGTAGACCTAGAAAATTAATATCACTAACACCCGACCCGATGTGCCCCACATATATAAAGAGAATCATCCAATCTATTCCCTTCTGATCTCCCAGCGTTTAAAGTGGTTTTAAACCCTTACAAACCACTTTGGCCTACAGGTAAGCCTAGATTAAGGCTTACCTGTAGGTCCAATAAATATCTCCTAAACCTACATGGTTTAGGAGACATTCAAAAAAAAAACAGGCATCGCTGTCTACGGCGCATGCGCATGCCGAGATCACGGCGATATGCCGCTTTCGTGCGCGGGAGTGACGCTGGAGCGGCGAGACCCGGAAGTCACTCCGGGCTTGATGGCGGCGCAGAAGAAGATCGTGGATGAGGGTCACTTCAGGGGCTTCGTTCTCAGGTAAGTCATTCATAATGAGCTAGTATGCTATGCATACTAGCTCATTAAGCCTTTGCCTTGCAGGCTCCGTTTTTTTTTTTTTTTTTTTGGAGGAGGCTTTACTTCCTCTTTAAATATATCAAAAAACGCTGGAAGTGAGGAAGGATTTGGTCAATCCTTGTTTGTTTTTAGTCTAAAACATGGTTGCTCAACCTGTGGCTCTCCAGCTGTTGCAGAACTACAAGTCCCATGAGGCATTGCAAGTGACTGACAGTTGCAAGCATGACTCCCAAAGGCTGAGGCACGATGGGACGAGGCACGATGGGACGAGGCACGATGGGACGAGGCACGATGGGACGAGGCACGATGGGACGAGGCACGATGGGACGAGGCACGATGGGACGAGGCACGATGGGACGAGGCACGATGGGACGAGGCACGATGGGACGAGGCACGATGGGACGAGACACGATGGGACGAGACACGATGGGACGAGACACGATGGGACGAGACACGATGGGACGAGACACGATGGGACGAGACACGATGGGACGAGACACGATGGGACGAGACACGATGGGACGAGACACGATGGGACGAGACACGATGGGACGAGACACGATGGGACGAGACACGATGGGACGAGACACAATGGGACGAGACACAATGGGACTTGTAGTTCCACAACAGCTGGAGGGCCACATGTTGAGCACCCATGGTCTAAAAAGTGGCATCACTGAGGAGGAGCAGAGTAGCACTTCACATACTCACCTGCCTTTCAATCCCCAGGTGCTAGGAATTCAGAGGAGCCCTCCATCAAGGCTATCTCCCCACCCCAATGTAACGGCAGAGGCCAAACGCCAGCTATCCTTACCCTCACTTAGGCATGCACTTCTCCCCAAAACCTTTAAGTACGACCATGGCATTTCAATGAAAAAAAATATGTGCTGCAACATCTCTCTTAAGTGCATCAGCACATACAGTTTTCTCCTACTGCAAAAGCCCACAAATACTTATCAAGCCTGCTACTGAAGTCCACCTAATCCAGCTTCTTTCGATGGGGTGGCAACGATACTGCACTGCTCCTGAATTATGGGCAGAGTTGTCACTCTTGTATAGAAGGAAAAAAAAAATTGCAGGGGGCACGGCTATCAGCATTTTTACTGCTGGTACAGAAGCCTGTAACTTGTCAAGCAACACCTGGCCAAACCTAGTCCTGCCCGCTGCTTTCTAGATGATCAGCACCATTTCTGTTGCTGAACCTTTATTTAACCCACTTTCCCCAAAGCGTAGTAGTTGAGGTTCTTACCTCATTGTATACATCCTGCTGGTCTGGAGGTCCTTTCTGCAGTCCGCATATACACAGAAGAAAAAAAAAAAAAGAGAGACTTCTATGGGGCATTCTGCTTCAGCAAAAAATGCCCCAAGTCTATGGAGTACTGCTGTGATTACACACTGCGGGAAGAAAATCCAGGCCAGTAGGAGGTTAACATTGTAGTGAACTGCAGCTTAAGGTACCTGGTATGTAAGGACCGAGCACTAGGCTGAAAAGGTACAGTATACTTTCCCCTTAAGTACTAGCCAGTCTAAACAAAACTACAATTAGCAAATGCACCACCCAAAGTATGAGTACTGTAATGCCCCGTACACACGGTCGGAAATTCCGACCACAAAATCCGTCGGATTTTTTCCAACGGATTTTGTCCGACACTGGTGTTGCATACACACGGTCGGACAAAGTTGTCGGAAAATCCGATCATCCTGAACGTGGTGACGTTCGTTGCGTACGACGGGACTACGTAGAGGCTAGCAGCCAATAGCTTTGGTCTTGTAATGTGATCTGAGCATGCGTGGCACTTTGTCCGTCGGAATTCGCTACACACGATCGGAAAAAGTCCGATAGGACTTTGTTGTCGGAAAATATGAGAGCAGGAGATAAAACTTTGTTCGTCGGAAAATCCGACGGAGAAAGTCCGATGGAGCCTACACACGGTCGGAATTTCCGACAACATTGTCCGATAGGACATTTTCCGTCGGAAAATCCGACCGTGTGTATGGGGCATAAGAGCGGCAAGGATGTGGAATTCCCTTCAACGGGTGGGGGTCTCAGCAGGGGGGGGCATTGATAGTTTCAAGAAACTATTAGATAAGCACCTGAACGACCGCAACATACAGGGATATACAATGTAATACTGACATATAATCACACACAGAGGTTGGACTTGATGGACTTGTTTCTTTTTTTTCAACCTCACTTACTATGTAACTATGAGAAAGTAATACTAACCTCGGCATCTGGCCTTAGAGATCTCAGGTAACTTTTGAGGTCTCCACGAGTCATTAACTCCATGATGACAAGTGTTGGCTGACCTTGGGAAACAACGCCTAACAGACGGACCTAGAAGGTGGAAAAGGAATCATCAGAAGGAAGAGAAAACAAGTACACTTTCATTTGTAGCTTACAGAAAAATGAAATCAGATTACATCTAGGTGTTCTTACCACATGATGGCAGTTAAATTCTTTCATCACCGAAGCTTCATTTAAGAACTCTATTCTCTCTCGCATGCTAGCTGCTTCGTTCACTGTTTTTATGGCTACCCTAGTCTCTGACTCGTCCTTTACTACCCCTTTCGCAATTCCTTCATACACCATGCCAAAGGAGCCTTGACCCAGCTCACGGTTCATAGTTATCTTCTCTCGAGGAACCTCCCACTCGTCGGGCACATACACTGTAAAATGAAGAACGAACAGGGTTAGAAGTCATGTAGGTGCTGATATATTAGGTATGGATCAGTGGTCTCCAAACTGTTGCCGTTTGCATGTCTTTATTAAGTCATTGGCGCACTATTCCTCCCACTGATATGAGACACTATTCTGCCAACTGACACCAACAATGGGGCACCTTTTCTCCCACTGACACCAATAATGGGGTACTATTCCTCCCACGGATATGAGACACTATTCTGCCAACTGACACCAACAATGGGGCACATTTTCTCCCACTGACACCAGTAATTTGGTACTATTCCTCCCACTGATATGAGACACTAATTCTGCCAACTGACAACAATGGGGCACCTTTTCTCCCACTGACACCAATAATGGGTACTATTCCTCCCACTGATATGAGACACTATTCTGCCAACTGACACCAACAATGGGGCACATTTTCTCCCACTGACACCAGTAATTTGGTACTATTCCTCCCACTGATATGAGACACTAATTCTGCCAACTGACAACAATGGGGCACCTTTTCTCCCACTGACACCAATAATGGGTACTATTCCTCCCACTGATATGAGACACTAATTCTGCCAACTGACAACAATGGGGCACCTTTTCTCCCACTGACACCAATAATGGGTACTATTCCTCCCACTGATATGAGACACTATTCTGCCAACTGACACCAACAACGGGGCACCTTTTCTCCCACTAACACCAGTAATTGGGTACTATTCCTCCCACTGATATGAGACACTATTCTGCCAACTGACACCAACAATGGGGCACCTTTTCTCCCACTGACACCAATAATGGGGTACTATTCCTCCCACCGATATGAGAAACTATTATGCCAACTGACACCAACAATGGGGCACCTTTTCTCCCACTGACACCAGTAATTGGGTACTATTCCTCCCACTCATATAAGACACTATTCTGCCAACAGACACTAACAACGGGGCACCTTTTCTCCCACTGACACCAGTAATTGGGTACTATTCCTCCCACTGATATGAGACACTATTCTGCCAACTGACACCAACAATGGGGCACCTTTCCCCCCACTGACACCAATAATGGGGTACTATTCCTCCCACTGATATGAGACACTATTCTGCCAACGGACACCAACAATGGGGCACCTTTTCTCCCACTGACACCAGTAATTGGGTACTATTCCTCCCACTGATATGAGACACTATTCTGCCAACTGACACCAACAATGAGGGCAACTTTCCCCCCCACTGACACCAATAATGGGGTACTATTGCTCCCACTGATATGAGACAATATTCTGCCAACTGACACCAACAACGGGGCACATTTTCTCCCACTGACACCAATAACGGGGTACTATTCCTCCCACTCATATCAAATGTGGTGATGTTTTCTCCCACTGGTGCCAGGAAAATTTGCACTCCTGCTGGCCACAATCTGGGCACCCTAAATGTCTGATGGGCAATAGACCGGCCCTTTGTTTAGAAAGTTTGGAGCCCTGGAATAATAATGCAAGTCCTTTTACAAGAAACAAAAAAATTAAATAATGTATATTTATGATGAGATGAAGACCCTAAAGGAGGTCGTAGATGGATCGAAATGTGTCTGGTTCAGCGGGGAAAGGCCGAATTTTGATCCATCTATGGCCTTTCCCACACACCAGAAGTTAAATTCCCATTCAACAAAAGTCAGTCGTGAGATTAACATTTTCATTTGATCAGCAGCTTAAGAATATATTTATAGTAAAACATTTTTCTGAAACTGATAGGAACACACAGAGGTTAATAAAATCATCCACTGAGAACGTGCCCTGAGCCTTATCTAACAATATTAGCCAATAGCAGATAGCTAATCAGTTGACACGGTTACTGGCAATCAAAGCTGTCCGAAACCAGAACAGACTTTCCAAACAAATATTTTACTATTGTGAAGAGTTGATTAAAGAATCCGAAAGGTAAAATAATAAAAGTATATAAGGAAAGAGCAAAAGGCAGAAAAGGTCCATCATCTAGGACACTAGCAAAATAACCGGGGACTCGCGCAGTGGGGTAGGGTCCTGGGGGGAACGCACCATAGGGCATGGCCTTAAAAGCTTGCAAATGTTCAATCCCCCGAATGTACCAACCTATAACTTGGGGTCTATGCTACTGAATACTCAGCCTATGTGCTAGACCAGTGATGGTGAACCTTGGCACCCCTGATGTTTTGGAACTACATTTCCCATGATGCTCAACTACACTTCAGAGTGCATGAGCATCATGGGAAATGTAGTTCCAAAATATCTGGGGTGCCAAGGTTCATCATCACTGTGCTAGACTGTACCATTAAGATATTATTTTACTCGAGCATCACTGGCCCCCCCAAGGGTAGAGCCATTCTTTAGGTATAGGTCCCTGGTATGCAGTCAAAAGGGCTATATTAAGTATTTCCCCTGGGTTCTCTATAGTTGCTGGATTTGTCGATTACTATGGATTAACCTGTGTGCTGTGGGGCTGCAAGTTTTAAATGCTTGGTGAGGTCTAGGGGACAGAAAAGTAGTTTTTAATTACCCGATCCTCCGCCCCTGTAGTGACCAGGGCTCCCCTATGCTTCAGCGGTGGACTTTTCCTCAGCATCATCATGTAAAACGCAAGGCTATAGAACCCGCATTGGACTTGATGGCGTCGGAGGACTTGCGCCTGCCTGAGCATAGGGGAGAAGATTCTGCAAAAAACGGTCTTGCAGCGCAGAGGGAGCCGGTGGGAGTGGAGGATCTGGCAAGTAAAAGTGCTTTTCTTGTTCTCCTAGACAAGTGGTCTCCAAACTTTGCCCCTTTGCTCACGTTAACCCGGCCCTTTGGACACCACTCCTCCAGCTGGCACCAATGATGGGGCACCATTCCTCCTACGGATAACATCAATCGGGCACTATTTACTCCCACTGACACAGTGGGAGCATTTTCTACTCCTGCTGAGCACAGTCTGGCCCCACTAAGGACTAAGGCCCTTTTCACACTAGTGGACCATTTGGGTCCGCCTGCCAGTTTTTCAGGTGGGCCCGATCGGACCCTCAAGTCTCCTTTGTGGAGTGGTGAGTGTATACAAACATGTTCCAATCCAATCCTATCCGCTAAAAGCAGACAAATGGGGATCCATTCCCCATTCGTCTGGCGAATTGGATTGGATGGCAGTCGGGTGTAAACAGACAGATGATGCGTTTTCCTCTCGGACCGCCCATAGAGGAGAGCGGGCTGTGTCTGTGTCCCCTCTGCATAAGCGGAGCGGACAGCAATATGCCTGCTCAGCGGGGATCAGCAGACGTGTAAGGGTCCTGAAGGACAGTATACTGGTCCCTTGTTTAGAAAGTTTGGAGCCCCTGCCCTAGAACTAAACAAGCATTTATCCCTTGCAGTGCTGTGGCAGCCGCACTCCAATGGAATATTCTTGCTTCTCCTGGAAGATGCCCAAGTGAGTAATGACTGCCGTATGTAGGTGGGAAGCCATTAAAAAAAAAAAAAAAAAAAATATATATATATATATATATATATATATATATATATATATATATATATATATATATATATATACACACACACACACGTCTAGAGAAACTGTGATATCCTACATAGCACAAAATTCTTTTGATCGTACTCACCTCTCTGCCGGTGTTGTATCATTATCCGTCCCCCATCACCAAGTGTCCGAGGTGTACTGCGCATGCGCAGTACACAGAACGCCCATATTCCAAAAATTGCAGAGGATGAACGGCGCCTGCGCCGTGAGTCCACTTTCAAGCCCCACCATCCCAGTGGACATAGAGTTAGAATATAAAAGTGCCGAGCGCAGCGAGGCCGTGCCCGATGCGTGGCGAGCGAAGCGAGCCCGCGAGGGGCCCTCTCAATTTGACTAACCCTATGTCCGCTTGGATGGTGGGGGCTTCTTCTCGACTCACGGCGCAGGCGCCGCTCATCTTCCGACAATTTCCGAAAATCTTCTGGATCCGGACTGCGCATGCGCTGCGCATGCGCAGTAGACTTCGGACACCTAGTGACAGCCGGACACTTGGTGATAGAACACCGGCTTTTCCTGGTCTTCAGGGAGTTCCGTTGGAGATCCGGTGACGTCACGGATAGCGACGTCACCGGACTCCTTCCCCAAGTGCCTCCGTCTGCTAACGAAGGGAAGGGGGGAGGAGTCCGGTGACGTCAAAGTTCTGATTGAACGTAACGCGTATGGGGGAGGAGCTACGCATGACGTCACCCGCTGCTGCCCTACAGAACTAACACGATTGTCGGCTTTACATGCTGTGTTTTTATCATCTTTATGTGAGTAGTTTGTGTTTGAACACAAAAATGTAATCTTATACTTAAGCGGTGAGCACTTCGATCTTTTCTTTCTACCCATGACCTGCGTCCTTGCTGAGATCTAAGGAGATGTGAGAGAAGTTTATGGTCCGTGTTAACCCTTTTGATACCCGCTTGTATGACCACCTGTTTGCACAGGGGTCCATGCCATAAGGTGAGAGTGATTAGTTAGACCGGAGGTGGAGGGATTTTCACGCTACTGTGGATAAAAAAAATGACTTACGTCAGTGCTACAGTTTGAATTTAAAACGTATTTGTGTGAACTGTGAAGTTAAGTCATGGATTGTGGAAACTAACTAGTGTCGGGTGATTGTATATAGTGTATACCACATTTACCACTGACTAATGCAGAGTTGCAATGCAAGGAGATCAGCTCAAAGTAGTTGGATCTGTATGTGCGTTATAATTAATCGAAATTAAATCGATTAATCGAACAGGAAAATTTGAATCAGTAACAGCCCTAATTGAAAGTAATGTATACAATGCATACGAACAGCAGGAGATATAGCAGGTTAAAAAAAAAATGACAATCTTATCTGTGGGAAGAGATGGACGGATGTAAAATGGCAATTCTGACACAACCAAACCCTGAAGATTTAAGGGGATACGACACAGGAGGAGGAGGAAAGTAAATTCTTCAACAGGTTAAATCTCCCTGAGGCTCAGGAAAATCAGAACCCAGGTGGAAAGTAATTATGGGATAAACAGGGGAAAGAACAACAACCTTTCAGAATGTGCTGGATGGGTAATTAATATGAATGTGAAAAGATTTCTCTTTTACGGAGACAGCTCCAGGGGTCTCGGTGCATCTGGAGTTACCTTCTGCTGCTACCACAAATTCCTCCAGAAGGAGTGGCTCGCTTACTAAAAGCACCAGACTCTGTGGAGTCCATCCTTTGTGAGCTGCTTATTAACCTCACTAGCTTGACAAACAATACCGAACATTTGGCTTCAAAGGTTTCCCCAGAATTAGTAAAAAGTGACATGTTGAACTTTAAACATATATTAAAGGGTCTTTTCACATGGGCCTCATCCGGTAACGTTCAGCTGGCGATCCGTTGGCAGACCCCCTGCTAAACTGGAGCAGAACATGCGTGCCCGTTCAGTTTTTTTTTTCTTCTGTATTTTGCAACTGGACCTTTGGAGAACTATGGGCGATCAGATGAAAATGGACTCGTGTCCACCTACAGTACATTAATCCACCTCAGATCTGCCACATTTAGGTCATGAAAAAAAAAGAGAAGGGCGTAGATCTTTTCCTTTTTATGAACCTGAACGGGCTCAGAGGTAAGCGGATGTAAACGGGCGCACGTCTGTTTATAGTCACCTGCCCATAGACTTGCATGAAGCTTCCAATCCGAAAAGCCGGTGTCAAAAGGACCACAATTAGCAAGGGCTCCATTCATAGTATGAAGGCAAGGGACTCCAAATTTTGGCCTGTGGGACACATCCTACCCAAGATTGTATCTGGCCCTCAGCAATTGTCCATGAAAATACACCAACTGGCTGGCAGTGGTCTGCGTCTCACAATATAAAGACTGGAGCATCCACTGTCGGCCATGACACTCCCCCAGTCCCCCTAATGGGCACTCTTGGATCCAGGGGGGGGGGGGGACTCTGCCTGATGGGACCCTTCCGGGGATCCAAGGCGGGAACTCTGCCTGATGGGACCCTCCGGGGATCCAAGGCTGGAACTCTGCCTGATGGGTCCCCCCGGGGATCCAAGGCGGGAACTCTGCCTGATGGGACCCTCCGGGGATCCAAGGCGGGAACTCTGCCTGATGGGACCCTTCCGGGGATCCAAGGCGGGAACTCTGCCTGACGGGACCCTCCGGGGATCCAAGGCGGGAACTCTGCCTGACGGGACCCTCCGGGGATCCAAGGCGGGAACTCTGCCTGACGGGACCCTCCGGGGATCCAAGGCGGGAACTCTGCCTGACGGGACCCTCCGGGGATCCAAGGCGGGAACTCTGCCTGACGGGACCCTCCGGGGATCCAAGGCGGGAACTCTGCCTGATGGGACCCTCCGGGGATCCAAGGCGGGAACTCTGCCTGATGGGACCCTCCGGGGATCCAAGGCGGGAACTCTGCCTGATGGGACCCTCCGGGGATCCAAGGCGGGAACTCTGCCTGATGGGACCCTCCGGGGATCCAAGGCGGGAACTCTGCCTGATGGGACCCTCCGGGGATCCAAGGCGGGAACTCTGCCTGATGGGACCCCCCGGGGATCCAAGGCGGGAACTCTGCCTGATGGGACCCCCCGGGGATCCAAGGCGGGAACTCTGCCTGATGGGACCCCCCGGGGATCCAAGGCGGGAACTCTGCCTGATGGGACCCCCCGGGGATCCAAGGCGGGAACTCTGCCTGATGGGACCCCCCGGGGATCCAAGGCGGGAACTCTGCCTGATGGGACCCCCCGGGGATCCAAGGCGGGAACTCTGCCTGATGGGACCCCCCGGGGATCCAAGGCGGGAACTCTGCCTGATGGGACCCCCCGGGGATCCAAGGCGGGAACTCTGCCTGATGGGACCCCCCGGGGATCCAAGGCGGGAACTCTGCCTGATGGGACCCTCCGGGGATCCAAGGCGGGAACTCTGCCTGATGGGACCCCCCGGGGATCCAAGGCGGGAACTCTGCCTGATGGGACCCTCCGGGGATCCAAGGCGGGAACTCTGCCTGATGGGACCCCCCCGGGGATCCAAGGCGGGAACTCTGCCTGATGGGACCCCCCCGGGGATCCAAGGCGGGAACTCTGCCTGATGGGACCCCCCGGGGATCCAAGGCGGGAACTCTGCCTGATGGGACCCTCCGGGGATCCAAGGCGGGAACTCTGCCTGATGGGACCCCCCGGGGATCCAAGGCGGGAACTCTGCCTGATGGGACCCCCCGGGGATCCAAGGGGGAACTCTGCCTGATGGGACCCCCCGGGGATCCAAGGCGGGAACTCTGCCTGAAGGGACCCTCCGGGGATCCACGGCGGGAACTCTGCCTGATGGGACCCTCCGGGGATCCACGGCGGGAACTCTGCCTGAAGGGACCCTCCGGGGATCCACAGCGGGAACTCTGCCTGATGGGACCCTCCGGGGATCCACGGCGGGAACTCTGCCTGATGGAGGGGGAACTCTGAGGTCATTCTGGATATAAGAAGGGACTGTGCTGGGCACTGCAAGATGTAAGGGGAGACTTATATAATTTTTTTTGGCCTGCAATTGTTTCTAAACCCACAATGTGGCCCCTGCAATATGCAAAGCACAGAAATCCACAGCTCAAAGTGACTCGCCACTTCTCACTGTACATCAGGACTCTTTAAATTGTTATATACATTTAAGCTACAAGACCACATCCCCCCCCCCCCCCCCAGATTTTCTTTCTTTCCTGCAAATACCCTCCCTTCTAGATTATAAGCTCTAACGAGCAGGGCCCTCTGATCCCTCCTGTATTGATTTGTATTGGAAATGTACTGTCTGCCCTCATGTTGTAAAGCGCTGTGCAAACTGTTGGAGATATATAAAGCCTGTATAATAATAAAAAAGCACATTCAATAGCAAAGGCTCACATAAAGCACCTTTGGAAGTAAATCTACCTTAGAAGCAGAGGATGTAACAATGTTCTACAACTGCTAAGTACCATGGTTCCTTCTGCTCCCCTCTTCCCAGATAGATGGCTCTAAATTATTCTTTAAGAATTTTAAAAAGCTCATATCTGCCATTATTATGAATACACCTTATCTAGGTGTCAGAGTAAGCATTTTGGAGAAAAGAACGTAAATTGTCGTTCTGCACAAAAAGCGGCATAGAGACCGTATGAAACAGATGCCAACGGAATAGAGACAAAATTATAAATTGTCAGGAAAAGGATATGGATGGCATTTTAACGACATGCCTCTAGGTGAGACTGCACACGAGTTAAATACAGATTTGTAAAATTTAACTGAACGCGCTCAGAAAGGTCTGCACATGATGGCAGATAATTTCCCGTAAACGAGTAGTCAGCGTTCAGATTTATTTCAGTATCTGATTTGCAGAAACGAAATGTACAAAATTACCTGGTAGTAATTTCATTGCAATAAAGCGTGCGCGCAAAACGACGCGGGTGTCTGTACCCAGGGGCGGACTGACAACTCATGGGGCCCCCGGGCAATGGGAGATTATGGGGCCCCCGGGCAATGGGAGATTATGGGGCCCCCGGGCAATGGGAGATTATGGGGCCCCCGGGCAATGGGAGATTATGGGGCCCCCGGGCAATGGGAGATTATGGGGCCCCCGGGCAATGGGAGATTATGGGTCCCCCGGGCAATGGGAGATTATGGGGCCCCCGGGCAATGGGAGATTATGGGGCCCCCGGGCAATGGGAGATTATGGGGCCCCCGGGCAATGGGAGATTATGGGGCCCCCGGGCAATGGGAGATTATGGGGCCCCCGGGCAATGGGAGATTATGGGGCCCCCGGGCAATGGGAGATTATGGGGCCCCCGGGCAATGGGAGATTATGGGGCCCCCGGGCAATAGGAGATTATGGGGCCCCCGGGCAATAGGAGATTATGGGGCCACACAGTATACACACACAGTATACAATCACAGTATACACAGACATGTACACACAGTATACACAAACATGTACACATACAGTATACACAGACATGTTTCTATTGGCTGAGAAGGTACTGGAGAGGTGGGGCAGCTATAATCTCAGGATTTTTAGACCAAAAGGATGTCGGTAAGGGTCATTTCAGAAACAGGTGTAAAATAAAACACAGATTTTTATATACTGTCCCTAGTTTTACTGAGGCTGGCAACCCTGATGGGGCCCCCTAGTGGCCCGGGGCCCTCGGGAAGTGCCCAAGTGGCCAAATGGTCAGTCCGCCCCTGTCTGTACCTACAAGCTACAATCTGCTGGTCTTTGTAAGGGCTCGTTGCCCTCTGTAGAGCGATCCGCAGGTGGAGCAGTGTTCGGCATGTGGTACTTGCCTGCCTAACGCAACATGTAAATTTTAGTAAATTTTTTGCCGCACCACAAAGCAAAGCATTGCGGTGAGTATACAACCCCGGTGTGCCTTGCAGCTTGAAATGGTTGTAAACCTTTCGGCATGAAATATGAACAAAGCATATGTCTCTATACTGTGTACTTGTCTCAATCCAGAGCACCAAGCTTTGTTCCTCTGCCATCAGCACAAATCACTTCTGACAAGTTTTCCTGACACCAAGAGGAAAAAAAAGGTAGCCGGAGAAGGAGCTCCAGCACACAGCCTGTGACTGACAGCCTCAGCTCTGTTCCTGTGTGCAGGAGGAGGGGTGTCCCTATCCCTCCAATCAGCTCTCAGATCTCTCCTCGCGGAGATCTGCAGTGTGCAATTTCAACTCTACGCCCCCTTTTTTCTGACAGCTCACACAAGCTTTATAAATGCTGTGCTTTGAACGGCTGTAGAGAAGAGAGGGCTTCTCTACAGATAAACAGGTTCGACTTATGTAGGAGAACTTGGTTCATCTTTTTGGACCGCCTGAGGCCCTTTCGCTTCACTGAGTATATGTAAGGGTTTATAACCACTTTAAGGGGGAGTGGTAAAGCAGCTGGCAGAATTCCTGAACAGTGCCCGCAACTGGCTGGGTGCTGGTGCTAATCGGGTGACGATTTTTAGTCCAGCTTGTTTGACAAAAGTTGGTCGAGACATTTGTGGAGCTGGCAGGTTGTTAAGATTTTGGACACTTCCTCTAAGATTCCTTGGGTAACCAATACAGCTTTCCCTAGCGTTTAGATGCCATTCTTTCATGCGATGGACTTCTATGTCAAGAACAGTACAACTACTACATGTACCATCTTGAACACAGTTACCACACGGTGACCACATGTGTGCAAATAGCACCTAGTTAGTGCTTAAAAGTTATATCCTATGCATATTCAGATCGCATGGAACACAAACATCAAAAACACACTGTACATTTTGTGGTGGGTATTTCTTACTTGAGGAATGTATAAGTACGCAAACTAAACTGTTACTCCTCTTAATGACACCATAGATTGGGCACAATTCCGCCCAATGACTCCAAAGATGGGGCACAATTCCGCCCAATGACTCCAAAGATGGGGCACAATTCCGCCCAATGACTACAATGATGGGGCACAATTCCGCCCAATGACTGCAAAGATGGGGCACAATTCCGCCCAATGACTGCAAAGATGGGGCACAATTCCGCCCAATGACTACAATGATGGGGCACAATTCCGCCCAATGACTACAAAGACGGGGCACAATTCCGCCCAATGACTACAAAGACGGGGCACAATTCCTCCCATCGATGGGGCACAACTCCCCCAATGACTACAAATATGGTGCACAATTCCGCCCAATGACTCCAATGATGGGGCACAACTCCCAAAATGAGTACAAAGACAGGGCACAATTCCACCCAATGACTCCAAAGACGGGGCACAATTCCACCCAATGACTCCAAAGACGGGGCACAATTCCGCCCAATGACTCCAAAGATGGGGCACAATTCCGCCCAATGACTCCAAAGATGGGGCACAATTCCGCCCAATGACTACAATGATGGGGCACAATTCCGCCCAATGACTGCAAAGATGGGGCACAATTCCGCCCAATGACTGCAAAGATGGGGCACAATTCCGCCCAATGACTGCAAAGATGGGGCACAATTCTGCCCAATGACTCCAATGATGGGGCACAACTCCCCCAATGAGTACAAAGACAGGGCACAATTCCACCCAATGACTCCAAAGACGGGGCACAATTCCACCCAATGACTCCAAAGACGGGGCACATTTCCACCCAATGACTCCAAAGACTGGGCACAATTCCTCCCAATGACTCCAAAGATGGGGCACAATTCCTCCCAATGACGGGGCACAATTCCTCCCAATGACTCCAAAGATGGGGCACAATTCCTCCCAATGACACCAAAGAAGGGGTACAATTCCTCCCAATGACTCCAAAGATGGGGCACAATAGCTCCCAATGACTCCAAAGATGGGGCACAATTACTCCCAATGACTCCAAAGATGGGGCACAATTACTCCCAATGACTCCAAAGATGGGGCACAATTACTCCCAATGACTCCAAAGATGGGGCACAATTACTCCCAATGACTCCAAAGATGGGGCAGAATTACTCCCAATGACAGGGTACAATTCCTCCCAATGACTCCAAAGATGGGACACAATTCCTCCCAATGACTCCAAAGATGGGGTACAATTCCTCCGAATGACAAAGACAGGGTACAATTCCTTCCAATGACTCCAAAGATGGGACACAGTTCCTCCCACTGCCACCAACAATGGGGCATGGTTTATTTCCACTGACATCAAGACCATTTCTACTCCCAATGGCCACAGTCCAGCCCCCTTAAAGTGATTGTAAAGGCAGAAGTTTTTTTTTTTATCTTAATCTTGCAATCTATGCATTAAGATAAAAAGCCTTCTGTCGGCAGCAACCCCCCTCATACTTACCTAAGCCCCATCTAGATCCAGCGATGTTGGAGCGTCTTGGCTGCCCAGGACTCGTCTCCTCATTGGCTGAGACAGCAGCGTGGCGCCATTGGCTCCCGCTGCTGTCAAAACCAGTCAGCCAATGAGGAGAGAAAGGGGGCGGGGCCAGGGCTGTGTCTCTGAATGGACACATGGAGCTGCGGTTTGGGTGCCCCCATAGCAAGCTGCTTGCTGTGGGGGCACTCAACTAGAGGGAGGGGCCAGGAGCGCAGAAGAGGGACCCGAAAAGAGGAGGATCAGGACTGCTCTGTGTAAAACCAGTGCCGGGATAAGGTCATCCAGTGCCCAGGGCAAAGATGCCAAACTTAGGGTTAGGCTCAGGGTGCCCCTTACCCCTGCAGTATACCATTGTGCCAGGGGCAGCCGCCCCTCCTGCCCACCCCTTGTTCCGGCTCTGTGTAAAACCACTGCAGTGAGCAGGTAAGTAAAGCATGTTTGTTATTTTTAACTAAAAAAAAAAAAACAGAGACTTTACAATCACTAAGTCTGAAGAACAGTAAACTTGCCCTTTGTTTAGAAAGTTTGGAGACCCCCTGATGAAGAACATGAATGAATGGGAGTTTTTTTGCACAGCAACCTGTGGTGTTAGACTGCTAACAGTCCCTGGCGTATGCAAGGTTATGAGGCTATGAACTAGAACATACTGCGGTCTCAGTGGAAGCTGAATATTTTTTCGCCCTGGTTCATTACCAATGTGAATGTGATGGGTCGTGCCAAAACTTGTTCAGCTAGTAAAACAAAGCTTTGGAATTTCCACGCTGGCAACAAACCGAACCAGCCAAAGTGACCCATGTCTAGAAGTGCCAAATGACGCCAGGCACCAAACTGCTCTACGATACAGAGATCCGCGGTCTTTCTTCTATAGCGCTGGGTACAAAGTCAGTGCCAGCCACTGAACAACACAAGTTACATAACTGATGGCAGCCGCTACTTACTTTCTGCTGCACTGAAGTACTCGGGATTCACCGATGCGTACAGCACTCCATTTCCTAGCCGATCGCTGTTCCTGTGGGAATGCAAAAAAGGTGGCATTATTCTGATGTGTATTAGAGAATCATATCACTAAAAATTCTATATATGAACAAAAACGAAATTGCGTTGTGCTTTATCACCGATGAATGCACTGGTGAAGATGTACCATATATACTTGAGTATAAGCAGACTCTAATAGAAGCTGAGGCACCTAATTTTACCACAAAAAACTGGGAAAACGTATTGAATCGAGTATAAGCCTAGAGTGAGAAATGCGCAGCTACTGTAAATGTAAAAGAGGGTCAACAATGCCCATTTGCAGCCTCACTGTGCCCATTTGCAGCTATAGGTCCCCCGAACTTCAAACTTGGTACTTAAGGGTTCCTAGATGCCCTCTAGCTGCAGGGTCCCGAAATAACATTGCTGCAGATGGACACAGTTGACTGATTTTGGGGCCCCGTATCTCGGGGTGGTAGGAATGCCTTTGCAATAGAGTGAAAGAGCCTTTAACACAACCAAAGACCTGCGTGCATATGTACTATGTTTTTGCAAGCTTGAGGTTCTTCCAAGTAACCGAAGGAGGTTCTTTCCTGGTACCAGGCACCGACCAAGGTGTGTGCTCCTGAAGTACAAGTACTTCTGGTAGGACACTAGCAAAAGACTGAGGAAGGCTGGGAGTGGGAGGGGCTGTCCTTACAACTTTGTTAGCCAGTGTCTAATCTCCTTAACCTCCCTGGCGGTATTCCCGAGTCTGGCTCGGGGCAGGAACTTCCGCACTAAAAGCGGTAACCCCGAGCCAGACTCGGGCTTGCATTGCAGGATACAGGGGGGGGGGGGGTTACTTACCTTGTCCCCTGGATCCTGCGATGTCTCCCCGCTGTGTGTGCAAGCCGTCTGCTCGCTCGATTCACACAGTGCCGAGTGCCGCTGATCTCCGTTCCCTGCGACGTTACGGCGCACGGGAGCGGAGATCGGCGCCAAATTCAAAAATGTTTAAAAACACACAAAACACATACAGTACTCTAATCTTACAGATTACAGTACTGTATACAAAAAAAATACACATCCCCTTTGTCCCTAGTGGTCTGTCCAGTGCCCTGCATGTCATTTTATATAATAAAAATATTTTTTTCTGCCTGGAAACTGGAGATTGTCCATAGCAACCAAAAAGTGCCCCAAAGTGGTTTTAGACCAGCTAGAAAACACTGATAATAAATTAGAATCAATATTTATCATCAAACACTAAATTTAATGACAGCGACTATTCTGCAACTGAGCAAATTTCAGTGTTTTTGATTTGATTACATTATTGAATCATTTTTTATATATTTTTTTTTATTATAATTTATGATTTTGTGTTTCAAACTTTATCATACCCGGGATGTCTACTAGACTCTGGTTCGGACAGATTTAAGTGAGTTATTCATAAGAATTGCATGCCTACAATATAAAAACGCCAAATTTCCATGCAAAATAATTGTACCGCTTTCAGCACTAAATTCCGGACAGAATCATCCCGCCAGGGAGGTTAAGGCAGCAGCATAACCCAATGAACTCAAAGACTTTACCCTGTGTCCCTTAATATAGTATTAGAAAATAAATCATTCACATAGTAATCTGCCTGGAAATTAACGTAGATTTAAATTTTCACTTACAAGTTAGGAGTAAAAAAAAGAAATATATTGCCATGTCTCACATGATATACATACACGCCCAAACAGATACACTACTTTCTATTTTAATCCTGTAAAAATACTGGTAACTCCAAGGAGTAATCATAGACAAACATAACCTTTTCTTTATACCTAATCTCCCTTTTCTACACACTGGTCACAGTCAAAAGGTAATAGAAATGGGAGACAAAACCAAAACAAAGATTCATAAAACCCTAAAATTAGAGTGGCAGACTGGTTTGCTTTATATAAATAAAGGAAAAAACGCGGAATTAACTCATCTGTCTGCCATAATTATACAAGCGCACACAAGTCCTGCACCACTAAAATCAACCTGAACACCCGAAACTTTGAAGCATCGTTGAATGTGAAGTTGAACCCTATAAAATTAACCGATTGCCGACCGCTTCAAGTAGATATACTGCGGCAGAAGGGCACGTACAGGCAGGAACACGTACCTGTACGTTGCCCTTTAAGAAGCGACTTGCGGGCGTGCGTCCGCCGCGTGCTCCGTGAGTGTGATCACAGGTCCCGCCGACTCTATGTCTGCGGGGATACCCGCGATCGTCTCACGGAGAGGAAGAATGGGGAAATGCTAATGTAAACACGCATTTCCCCCTTCTGCCTAATGACACTGATCACAGCTCCCTGTAATCGGGGGTGGTGATCAGTGTCGTGTCACACGTAGCTCCCGCCCCCCCACAGTTAGAACACATCCCTAGGACACACTTAATCCCTACAGCGCCACCTCCTGGTTAACCCCTTCACTGCCAGTCACATTTACACAGTAATCAATGCATTTTTAATCGCACTGATCGCTGTATAAATGTGAATGGTCCCAAAATAGCGGCAAAAGTGTCCGATGTGTCCGCCATGTCGCAGTCACGATAAAAAAAAAATTTAATTAAAAAAAAAAAAAAAAACGCTGATCGCTGCCATTACTAGTAAAAAAAAAAAAACTATTAATAAAAATGCAATAAATCTATCCCCTATTTTGTAGACGCTATAACTTTTGCGCAAACCAATCAATAACCGCTTATTGCTTTTTTTTTTACCAAAAATATGTAGAATACGCATCGGCCTAAACTGAGGAAAACATTTTTTTTTATATATTTTTGGGGGATATTTATTATAGCAAAAAGTAAAAATAATTATCTTTTTTTTTTTCAAAATTGTCGCTCTTTTTTTTGTTTATAGAGCAACAAAAAAAATGAAATACGCTGAGGTGATCAAATACCACCAAAAGAAAGCTCTATTTGTGGGAAAAAAAAGGATGTTAATTTAGTTTGGGAGCCGACATGTCGCACGACCGCGGAATTGTTAAAGCGACGCAGTGCTGAATCGCAAAAAGTGCTCTGGTCTTTGGCCAGCCAAATGGTCCGGGGCTGAAGTGGTTAAAAACCTATTTTATGTAATATTTGCTTTTGAACCTTCTAGATATCTTAATTTTGGGCCATCCTTGAAGGGATATGAGATAGAAAGAAAAAAAGACGATGTATTAATTTATTCATCACAGCCAGGACAGGATATACCAGAAATGCAAAAGAAATTTTTTGAATATACTAGATTCTCTGGTTTGCATATAAAAACTTTAACAAAAGTGCGATACCACCAATTGAGTCTATATGTCATAGAAAATGGCAACAACATACTCTGTTCGTAGTAGTGAAGTAATATACAGCAGGTAAAATAAGTATTAAAAATGTCACTATTTTTCTAGGTAAATATATTTCTAAAGGTGCTATTGACATGAAATTTTCACCACGTCAGTAACAGCCCATGCAATCCATACATACAAAAGAAACCCAAACAAATAAGTTCAGAAATTAAGTTATGTGTAATAAAATGGAAGGACACAGGGAAAAAGTATTGAACACATGAAAAAAATAGAGGTGCAAAAAGACATGGAAAGCCAAGACACAGCTGAAATCTATCAGTAATTAGAAAGCAATCCTGCCCCTTGTCAGTGCAAATTAATTAGTCTCAACTGATGGCCTATAAAAAGGTGTCTCATTACCGAGGTGCCACACAAGACACATCTCATGATGGGTAAAAGCAAAGAGCTCTTTTAAGACCTTTGCAACCTTATTGTTGCAAAACATACTGATGGCATTGGTTATAGAAGGATTTCTAAACTTCTGAGTGTTTTAGTGAGCACTGTTGGGGCCATAATCTGGAAGTGGAAAGAACATAATTTCACCATAAACTGGCAACGACCAGGTACTGCTCGCAAGATTCCGGACAGAGTAGTGAAAAGAATTATCAGAAGAGTTGTCCAAGAGTCAAGGACCACTTGTGGAGAGCTTCAGAAATGGAGACTGCGAGCCAGGCCTGCTTGTCCAACATCAGTGCCTGGCCTCACAAATGCGCCTTCTCGAAGAATTGTCAAACATTCCCATAGACACACTCCTAAACCTTGTGGACGGCCTTCCCAGAAGAGTTGAAGCTGTTATAGCTGCAAAGGGTGGGCCAACTCAATATTGAACCCTATGGACTAAGACGCCATTAAAGTTCATGTGCGTGTAAAGGCAGGTGTCCCAATACTTTTGGTAATATAGTGCAAGCGGTGTGTGTGTGTGTGTGTGTGTGTGTGTGTGTGTGTGTGTGTGTGTGTGTGTGTGTGTGTGTGTGTGTGTGTGTGTGTGTGTGTGTGTGTGTGTGTATATATATATATATATATATATATATATATATATATATATATGCACACACACACACACATATACTGTATATACATGAGTTTGCATACCCTGGCAGAATTTATGATTTCTTCACTCATGGTTAGTGTTTGGCTGAAGCCATTTATTATCATCAACTGTGTTTACTCTTTAAATCATAATGTCAACAGAAACTACCCAAATGCCCCCGATCAAAAGTTTACATACCCTGGTGATTGTGGCCTGATAACATGCACACAAGTTGACACAAAGGGGTTTGAATGGCTATTAAAAAGTAACCATCCTCACCTGTGATCTGTTTGCTTGTAATTAGTGTGTGTATAAAAGGTCAATGAGTTTCTGGACTCCTGACAGACCCTTCCATCTTTCATCCAGTGCTGCACTGATGTTTCTGGATTCTGAGTCATGGGGAAAGCAAAAGAATTGTCAAAGGATCTGCGGGAAAAGGTAGCTGAACTGTATAAAACAGGAAAGGGATATAAAAAGATATCCAAGGAATTGAGAATGCCAATCAGCAGTGTTCAAACTCTAATGAAGAAGTGGAAAATGAGGGGTTCTGTTGAAACCAAACCACGGTCAGGTAGACCAACTAAAATTTCAGCCACAACGGCCAGGAAAATTGTTCGGGGTGCAAAGAAAAACCCACAAATAACTTCAGGTGAAATACAGGACTCTCTGAAAACATGTGGTGTGGCTGTTTCAAGATGCACAATAAGGAGGCACTTGAAGAATGATGGGCTGGTTGGTCGAGTCGCCAGAAGAAAGCCATTACTACGCAAATGCCACAAAGTATCCGCTTATAATACGCCAAACAGCACAGAGACAAGCCTCAAACCTTCTGGAACAGTCATTTGTAGTGATAAGACCAAAATTTAGCTTTTTGGCCACAACCATAAATGTAACAATTGGAGAGGAGTCAGCAAGGCCTATGATGAAAGGTCCACCATCCCTACTGTGAAACAGGGAGGTGGATCGCTGATGTTTCGGGGGTGGGTGAGCTACAAAGGCACTGGAAATTTGGTCAAAATTGATGGCAAGATGAATTCAGTATGTTATCAAAAAATACTGGAGGAACATTTGCATTCATCAGCCAGGAAGCTGCGCATGGGACGTACTTGGACATTCCAACATGACAATGATCCAAAACACAAGGCCAAGCCGACCTGTCATTGGCTACAGCAGAACAACAGTCTCCTGACCTCAATATCATTGAGCCACTCTGGGGAGATCTCAAAACGTGCCGTTCATGCGAGACAGCCCAAGAATTTACAGGAACTGGAGGCTTTTTGCCAAGAAGAATGGGCAGCTTTACCATCTGAGAAGATAAAGAGCCTCATCCACAAACACCACAAAAGAGTTCAAGCTGTCATTGATGTTAAAGGGGGCAATAGACGGTATTAAGAACTGGGGTATGTAAACTTTCGATCAGGGTCATTTGGGTAGTTTCTGTTCTCATTATGATTTAAAAAGAGTAAATACAGTTGATTGATAATAAATGGCTTCAGCCAAACACTAACCATGAGTGAAAGAAATATTTTTGTGCTATCCATATTCTCTGACCAAGAAATCATAAAATTCTGCCAGGGTATGTAAACTTCTGAGCACAACTGTATATATGAAAGTTTATATGAAGTAGAGAGAGGGCAAAAAACATATGAAGCGCTTACTGACTCAGGTTAGGCTGCTCATGACAGACCAGGCTATGCTGCAGTGGGTACCCCAGAAGGTTACCAGAAAAAAATGTGCATATCTGACAGGCGAGCACCAGATCAAAAGATAGAAGAGTACAATATCATTTAACCTGTTGCCAACCGCCCACTGTCAATTGACGGCGGAGCGGTGCGGCTCTTGTGGCGGGCCGCCGTCATATGACGGCGCTAGCTTTGCGGCCACTAGGGGGCGCACGCGCATTCCCGCCGCGTCGCTGGGGTCCCGATGCGCGTGTCCGGCTGCCGCGATGTCCGCCAGGCACCCGCGATTGCCCAGTAACTGAGCAGGACGTGGATCTGTGTGTGTAAACACACAGATCCACATCCTGTCAGAGGAGAGGAGACCGATGGTGTGTCCCTTGTACATAGGGACACCGATCAGTCTCCTCCCCCAGTCAGTCCCCTCCCCCCCACAGTTAGAATCACTCACACAGGGCACATGTTAACCCCTTCAGCGCCCCCTAGTGTTAACCCCTTCCGTGCCAGTCACATTTATACAGTAATCAATGCATTTTTATAGCACGGATCGCTGTATAAATGTGAATGGTCCCAAAAATGTGTCAAAAGTGTCCGATATGTCCGCCGCAATATCGCAGTCATGATAAAAATCGCAGATGACCGCAATTACTAGTAAAAAAAAAAAAAAAAAAAAATGCTAAAAATCTATCCCCTATTTTGTAGACCCTATAACTTTTGCGCAAACCAATCAATATACGCTTATTGCGATTTTTTTTTTACCAAAAATATGTAGAAGAATACGTATCGGCCTAAACTGAGGAAAACTTTGTTTAAAAAAAAAAATTAAAATTGGATATTTATTATAATAAAAAGTTAAAAAATATTGCGTTTTTTCAAATTTATCCCTATTCTTTTGTTTATAGCGCAAGAAATAAAAACCACAGAGGTGATCAAATACCACCAAAATAAAGCTCTATCTGTGGGGAAAAAATTATAAAAATTTTGTTTGGGTACAGCGTTGCATGACCGCGCAATTGTCATTCAAAATGCAACAGTGCTGAAAGCTGAAAAAGGGCTTGGTCAGGAAGGAGGTGTTTGTGCCTGGTAGGCAAGTGGTTAATGGTATTTTGCTAAAAGATAACCAACGCATTTTGGAGATCAAAGGAACGCCCCTATATCAGGGCTACTGATAAAGGGGGCAAGCGCTCTTTGACCCCCCAAAATGCGTTGGGTGTCTTTTAGCACAATACCAATAAATTAAAATTGGACTCTTATTGTTTGGTCTGGCGCTCCTTCCATATATGCACCACTCCCGGGATTTCCATCTTCACTCGGCATTCCTACTGGGTTTGCTCTCTCCAGCTTTTCGAATGGCCGGTTTGCGATGATGTCACTCCTGCGCATGCAAGTCTCGATCGCAGCACGGCTCTCCGCATTCAGGGCACACCCAGTGTGCCCTGTGCTCAAGTGAGGTCATCAGCTGCAGCCAATGTGAATATCTCCTAAGCAGCTGTAAGAGATAGTCACTGTACCTACAGGTAAGCCTTATTATACACTTACCTGTAGGTACAACTTTACACTGAAGGTTTACTGTGACGGAACGTCCCTACACTCCTCTTGAGTGCGTTCGTCATATATCACTTCCTCCCAGTCTGGATACGAATCTCAGATATTCCAACCGCTCCCAAGCACCAAACGAGACGACGCTTGCTTAGCTGCTCAACATGGACTCTTTTTATTAGAACCAAACTGACCAGTATTTATATACAGTAGAAGAGGAGGTCCCCCCTCCTGCTCACATTACTCTAACAATACACCTGTAACAACTTAACATTAACGAATTACCTAATCCCAAGCAGCCGATGTGACTCAGGATTTCACTACAGGTCAGACTTGTTGTCACCGAGCTAAACACAGTTGATTATAAATTATCATAATTACCACCACAAGACATTTTATCACAATAGCAGGAGACCACCAGTAACAGACGGACCGTCTACTACATTGTACAGAGGACAATGTGATCGGCTCTCTCAATTAACATCTTGAGTTCATGACACTAGCATCTGACAGTGTGTGTCCCAACAGCATGAGACAACACACATTATATATACATATATATACAGCATTGAATCTGACTGGGGTTGGGGTTCTCCTTCACCCTGTGCCCCTTAAAATCCAGGGCCCATAATCGGTTGGCAGGAGGCTCGCATTTAGTCCTCTCAAAAAGCCTGTGTCCCGGCTAGGTCTTTCACATTTACGATCGCTTTAATGGAATTGGTTTTCTTCAGTGGATCTTTATTTTTATGATACGGGTATGTGTCCTTATACAGGAGGCTTTTATATTACTGATTAGAACGCAGCAGGACTTACCTCTTCTTGGTGACATAGCAGGCAATGATGAGGATGGACACAAGTAATAAAACTGTAGTGACTGGAAGGACCACGGCCAGGTGCATGAGGCTTTCTGGAGTCTCAGGAGCTGCACAAAAAACATGAATAGTCAGCAACTAAAAAGGCAGACAAGAGCTAGTCTACAATAATCATCATTTTTCTTGGTAAGACAAACTTAAAGAGGGGTGCCCCTTAAAAAAAAAAAAAAAAAATTAAAAGTCAGCAGCTACAAATACTGCAGCTGCTGACTTTTAATAATCGGACACTTACCTGTCCCAGGGTCCAGCGATGCGGGGGATCCAAGCCCCGCTCGTTCTCCGCTCGGTGGAGCCGGCATTCTTACTGTGGGCACCCGGCTGTGGCTGCACAGCCGGGCACCCACTGCGCATGCGCGAGTGGTGCTGCGCACCGTGATACGCCGCGCAGTCATCTGGGACCTGTCATGTGTCCCAGATGACTGACTGTGCCGAGGGGAAGTGATGTCAGTGCCCGGGCATTGAAGGAGGCAGACTACAGAGGGACCCCCTAGCAACAGGCATTTAGAGGTGAGTAAAAAAAAAAAAAATTTCCAATTATTATTTTTTTTGATTTTGTTAGGATTTTTAAGATTTTTTTTGGGTGGAAACACCACTTTAACACAGGCCATTAATATAATGTGAGAAATGTGACAATAGGGGCGCTAGTGCACCATTACATTACAAAATATTATAAAATAACAATAGTGATACTTATTTGTCTATAGCACAATAATGGCAAAAAAATTTAATTACTAATAAATTCTACCACAATGATCGTGAATAATAACAAATATCATAAATAATATTTACTAATCAAACATCCATGCATGCATGTGCAATAAGTGACATTTGCAATATATGACAAGGACAGTCCCATTCAGATGATCATATATTCGATTGAAAAGTCCTCTTTAAGTGATTGAACACCGAAAAAAGCAGCGATGCAAATAGTTGTGATGAACTCCAACCAATAAATTTCCAAAGTGCAATAGAGCCTTCTGAAAATCTTAGATATACTGTATATACTCGAGTATAAGCCGACCCGGCTATAAGCCGAGGCACCTAATTTTACCACAAAAAAATGGGAAAACTTATCGACTCGAGTATAAGCCTAGGGTGAGAAATGCGCAGCTACTGTAAGTGGAAAAGAGGGTCAACAATGCCCATTTGCATGCCTCACTGTGCCCATTTGCAGCCATAGGTCCCCTGAACTTCAAACTCTGTAGTTAAGGGTTCCTAGATGCCCCCTAGCTGCAGCCAAAATGTGGGTTTTCTGGACCCAAAGGGTCCCAAAATGACTGCTGCAGATGGACACAATTGACCAACTTTGGGGCCCCCGTATCTCGGGTCCACTTGGTGCTAGGAACCCAAAATTTGGTGTGCAACCCCAGTGGAACCTGCACTACAACATTTCCAGCTTTGGATTTTGTGGTGCAGGTTCCACTGGGTTTGCACACCAAATTTGGGGTTCCTAGCACCAAGTGGCCCCGAGATACGAGGCTCCAAATTCGGTTCGGAAAAATTGAATTTTTTGCTGCAGAAAAGTACTTGACTCCAGTATAAGCCGAGGGGGGCATTTTCAGCACAAAATCTGTACTTGCAAAATAAGCTGCAGAAATCGGCCAAATTTTTTTTTTGACAGTTGTGAGTGATGCAGAGAACGGCTCTGCACTTGTTACATAAATGAATCGTGGAAATCCCGGATTAAACAATCCCTTCAGGAATTACACCAGCTTCCCAATTCAGAATTGTACCGATACACTCGGACAACGCACTTTTTAGCGACACTAAATCGCACCTCAGATTTAACCTCGTCAACACCAATGGATCTATCTATCTATGGATCTACCAATATCGATCTATGGATCTACCAATATCGATCTATGGATCTACCAATATCTATGCAGGAGCTTCGACAAACACATCGGTCACATATCCAAAATGTATTCCATATTCACCCCCACATCTGAAAAGCCATTTTATATGCACCAATGGGAGCAGGACCTGGAGGAGACTCTGGTTGTGGAGGATTGGAGTAAAATAGCACAAAGTGCATCCAAATCATATATCAAGACATCGCTGATTGAAGCGAACTATATAAGGTCCTTCTGTGGTGGTATATGGTGCCAGTGAGAGTGGCGTCCTTCGTCCCTGGTGCATCCCCGCAGTGTTTCAGAGGGTGTGGTATGAATGGCGGAAATGCCCAAAAGTCAGGCGGGTTCTGGATCCATACCTATAATTTCATATACTCACTCACTCAAGTGAACCTCGTTAAATCACCACTGCAAGCACTGCTGGGGCGCCCGATAGAGGGAACGACGAGACACACAAAAGAGACTTATAGTCTTTAGATTTGTAGCAGCCAGGGTCTCCATAGCCAGATCATGGAAATCTTCCACAGGCCCCTTTCACTTATTAGGATCCAAACTATCTTTGATAATGGTAAATAAGCACCTATCAGCGATTCTAAATGATAAGCTTGTACCGTTCGAAAAGACTTGGGACCCCTGGATTAAATACCTGTCAAATAGTCTATATGACAGCTATGCCATGGAGTGTCTGCCCCCCCCCCCCTTTTTTTTTAAGGACATTCCTCTCCCGCCTTCTATCTAATGCTTTGTTCCTCTTCTCTTCTCATATTAACTATATTCCCCCTACTTGTTCCACTATCCTTGCCCTTTCGTGGGCGCTCAGGTCCAGTGGGGTATCCACAACTGCCGGACAGTTCAGACTGGCCGGTACTTCAGACCGGTGTCGCGAGTTCCTCATAATTTAGCGTGATACTTTCCTTTTTTACATGCTATCCGACACATACTGATTTCTTAGTAAGAGGTGAGCCTCTTAGATCTAACATAGCATTTTTGGAAGGTCCACTCCCACGCCCTGTTTTCCTTCAGAAGGATGGGAGGCAACAATAGGCATGATATACCTTATATACTCGAGTATAGGCCGACCCGAATATAAGCCGAGGGACTCAATTTTACCACAAAAAAATGGTAAAACGCATTGACGCGAGCATAAGCTCAGAGTGGGAAAATGCAGCAGCTACTGGGTAAACAATGCCCATCTGCAGCCCCACTGTGCCCATCTGGAGCCCCACTGTGCCCATCTGCAGCCCCACTGTGCCCATCTGCAGCCCCACTGTGCCCATCTGCAGCCCCACTGTGCCCATCTGCAGCCCCACTGTGCCCATCTGCAGCCCCACTGTGCCCATCTGCAGCCTCACTGTGCCCATTTGCAGCCTTACCTTTGATAGCTAAAACAGCAGGTGTCTCCCGCTGTGTTATGCAGTCTGTTCGGCGGCCGTCCATTGTAACAAAGCCCCGCCTCTTCCCCGTCTGTAATAGACGGAACACTGATACAATGCTGGGAAACTGTATCAGTGTTCCATCTATCATGGACGAGGAAGAGGCGGGGCTTTGTTACAATGGACGGCCGCCGAACATACTGCATAACACAGGGGGAGACACCTGCTGTTTTAGTTATCAAAAAGGTACGGCTGCGGATGGGCACCCTCACTTGAGTATAAGCCGAGGGGGGGTTTTTCAGCCTAAAAAATGTGCTGAAAAACTGGGCTTATACTCGAGTATATACGGTATACATATAGTTTATTGACGATTTTCTTCTTTACACTGTTCTTTCTGAATCACACATTATATGTTCATAAGGTAACTGGCAATTCAGTATAGTTTATGTCAGTATGTACCCTTAATTGTTACAAAGATTAATACCCTGGTTTATAGCCAACGACTGTTTATTGTCAAAACGGCTATTGTTGACATTGTATACTTTAAAAACCTGAAAAAAAAAAAACATTGAAAAGAAAATGCTGGATTAAGAATCGTGTTGAATCGAGATTGCGATTTTTTTAACCAATAATCGTGCAGCTCTAGTATGTCAAGAAAAATAGCAAATCTTTGATTTTAGGCATAAACTCTAATATACATATAATCAGCTGATTGCTAAAAAGGACACTCACTTCTCTCCTTTACAAAGAATGACACCAGATCCGTCCACGAACCATTTCCAGAGAGCGAAATGGCGCGCACCTGCGTGGTGTAGTTGCCTGGGTTAAGCCGCGTGAGTTTGGTACCTCCAAAGTTAGCATATTCTTGTCTGGAAATACATTCTTTATGGCGTTGCTGAGGAAACAACATAAAAAAAAAAGAAAAAAAAAAAAAGACTAAATATAGGTTAAAAATAAATAAATAAATAAAAAAATCACAGAAAACTATCAGCAGTACATAAGAAAAGAAGAGAATACAAAAAGCGAGCTGAAGATACAACTCAATAATGGACAGAAATGCACAAATTTACAATGAAGGACTATGTATTCTACAAATGATATACTTAAAGAGGAAGTAAACCCTCTTTATTTCCCTGCAAAGGTAAAGCATAATGGACTACTGTGCATCGCATAGTAGTCCATTATGTGTCACTTACTTGACACAGGAGCCAGCGAAGTCACCGCTGTCCCCTTGTGTACGGAGCCTCCATCTTCTTGGTGGGTCTCGCTGCTCCCGCGCTGTCATTCGACGGAGCCGCAATGACGTCAACCCCGCGTATGCGCACGGGAGCCGCCACTAGCGGCATATCGCCGTTAACAGCGGCAGGCTCAGTGCTCATGCGCGCCGCTGTCTACCGTGTAGGTTTAGGAGATATTTCTTGGACCTAGAGGTGAGCCTTAAATCTAGGCTTACCTGTAGGTCAAAGTGGTTTGTAAGGGTTGTTTTTCTTTCTTTAAAACAACAAACATGTTATACTTACCTGCTCTGTGCAGTGGTTTTTTTATACTTGCGAGTGAAATCACAACGCACAGATGGGTCACACCTCTGCGCTGTAGAACACAATTCCATGGTGTGCACTGGGTGGTATATTGCGCAATATATTGCGTTTTAGCGCATTAACGTAATGCAGGTGTGCTCAACCTGTGGCCCTCCAGCTGTTTGCAAAACTACAAGTCCCACAAGGCATTGCAAGGCTGACAATTACAAGCATGACTCCCAATGGCAGAGACATGATGGGACTTGTAGTTCCGCAACAGCTGGAGAGCCGCAGGTTGAGCACCCATGGAATAATGCAAAAGGTGTGAATTCTGGTTTAAAGGAGAGGTAGGGACGAAGTTCTTTTGGTTCATCTTCTCCGGGGGATCACAGGAGCGCACGTCGTTCTGCACTACTGTCACCCATATTAAGTCAACAGCTGCTAAAGTCCACTGTCGTCTGACATCATTCAGCTGGTCTGGGCTATGGAGAGATTCCGAATTTAAAGCGGAGTTCCACTCAACATTGAAACTTCCGCTTATCTGTCTCCCCTCCCCCCTCCGGTGCCACATTTGGCACCTTTCAGGGTGGGGAGTGGGTACCTGATTTTTTTGACAGGTACCCCTTCCTCACTTCTGGAGACGGCGCTGTCCCTCGGAAAGTTCGCCACCCTTCTCTGCCGCCGCGCCAATTAGAAAGTGCAGCGTGCTTCGCGCATGTGCAGTAGGGAACCGGCTGTGAAGCCGAAAGGCTCGACTGCCAGTTTCCCTTACCAGGAATGGCAGCGGCAGCACCCGACAGCCGATCCGTAAATCGGCTGGGGTGCCGACATCGTGGGACCCCTGGACAGGCAAGTGTCCTAATATTAAAAGTCAGCAGCTACAGTATTTGTAGCTGCTGACTTCTTTTTTCGTAGGGGAAACCGAAACACCTCTTTAGTGTCAGGACCCCCTGAGATGCCTGGACCAGCAGCTGGCTCAGCCTCTCAGCACACCGCTGACAGTCACTGGCTCTCTGCTCAATGAAGGTCTAGAACTGAGCGATCCGCGTTTTTTAATCGCTCAGTTCTCGGTCTTAGAGACATCGGGGGGAACGATACTCCATTTACCTAGGTAAGTAAGCATTCATTTTTTTCTTTATTCCCACTTCTCTTTTAAGTGTTGAGCATCTTACTGTTAATTTTCTTTATAAAGTACCCCCATAGCTCCCAAACAGAAAATGTTGATATTGGTCTGGGGGCTGAAGCTAAAGACCCCTGTGCAACAGTCTATGCAGAGCCGTCCCACATCATTGCAATCAGAAAAGCTCATGCTGCCTGCTAAATGCACCACTGCCCAGAGACCACTGTTCTGGTCTGATGCACCACTAACGCATAACACTTACTTTTCATGCAGCTGAGTTTAACTCGCCATGTATTTAACAAAAACTGCAATTAGACTATAAGTAAAGCAAAGTCTGAAGCCATAAAATGGATCACCACTCATTCCCACATTTATTGATCTATTTTACAGAACATTTGAGTTCAGGATTCAGAGCCCAAAGCAAATACTACAGGCCCTACCGATGCAGGGTGTGGGTGCAGGGTATGGGGGTGCAGGTTCCAAGATGTACATTGAGGGTAACTGATCAAAAAACTGCTAGTGAACCAAAAGGCAATAAGCAGTCAGATCCTGATAGAAGTGTAAGTCGAAGGAGGAAAGGCAACATGAAAATAGGGGGAAAAAAAAAATCTTCAACAAGAGAAGGGTCCATCACCTAAAGACACTAGCAAAAAAAAAAAAAAAACGGTACCATAGGCATATAACCTATGGTCCAAGAATCAATGCCTGTGTCCTGTACTGTAACAACTAAGAGCCTAATTTCAGCCTATTTTTCTTTTTTTAAAGTACCAGTATGATAGACAAGGTTTTAACCTAACTAGGCTACATTTTGATGTATCTTATGCGAGTCCTTTGTCTAGTCTAAAGCACTTATGGCATGATCTAGGTTCATCCCGAGAGCACTCATGGCATGGTCTAGGTTCATCCCGAGAGCACTCATGGCATGGTCTAGGTTCATTCTGAGAGCACTCATGGCATGGTCTAGGTTCATCCCGAGAGCACTCATGGAATGTTCTAGGTTAATCCTGAGAGCACTCATGGAATGTTCTAGGTTCATCCTGAGAGCACTCATGGCATGGTCTAGGTTCATTCTGAGAGCACTCATGGCATGGTCTAGGTTCATTCTGAGAGCACTCATGGAATGTTCTAGGCTAATCCTGAGAGCACTCATGGAATGTTCTAGGTTCATCCTGAGAGCACTCATGGCATGGTCTAGGTTCATCCCGAGAGCACTCATGGCATGGTCTGGGTTCATCCTGAGAGCACTCATGGCATGGTCTAGGTTCATTCTGAGAGCACTCATGGCATGGTCTAGGTTCATCCTGAGAGCACTCATGAAATGTTCTAGGTTCATCCTGAGAGCACTCATGGCACGTTCTAGGTTCATCCCGAGAGCACTCATGGCATGTTCTAGGTTCATCCCGAGAGCACGCATGGCATGGTCTAGGTTCATCCTGAGAGCACTCATGGCATGGTCTAGGTTCATCCTGAGAGCACTCATGGCATGGTCTGGGTTCATCCTGAGAGCACTCATGGCATGGTCTAGGTTCATCCCGAGAGCACTCATGGAATGTTCTAGGTTAATCCTGAGAGCACTCATGGAATGTTCTAGGTTCATCCTGAGAGCACTCATGGCATGGTCTAGGTTCATTCTGAGAGCACTCATGGCATGGTCTAGGTTCATTCTGAGAGCACTCATGGAATGTTCTAGGTTAACCCTGAGAGCACTCATGGAATGTTCTAGGTTCATCCTGAGAGCACTCATGGCATGGTCTAGGTTCATCCCGAGAGCACTCATGGCATGGTCTGGGTTCATCCTGAGAGCACTCATGGCATGGTCTAGGTTCATTCTGAGAGCACTCATGGCATGGTCTAGGTTCATCCTGAGAGCACTCATGAAATGTTCTAGGTTCATCCTGAGAGCACTCATGGCACGTTCTAGGTTCATCCCGAGAGCACTCATGGCATGTTCTAGGTTCATCCCGAGAGCACTCATGGCATGGTCTAGGTTCATCCTGAGAGCACTCATGGCATGGTCTAGGTTCATCCTGAGAGCACTCATGGCATGGTCTAGGTTCATCCTGAGAGCACTCATGGCATGGTCTAGGTTCATCCTGAGAGCACTCATGGCATGGTCTAGGTTCCTCCTGAGAGCACTCATGGCATGGTCTAGGTCAGGAATCTTCAAACTATGGCTCTCCAGCTGTTGCGTAACTACACATCCCATGAGGCATTGTAAAACTCTGACATGACTAGGCATGATGGGAATTGTAGTTCCTGAACAACTGGAGGGCCGTAGTTTGATGACCCCTGGTCTAGGTTCATCCTGAGAGCGTTCATGGCATGTTCTAGGTTCATCCTGAGAACACTATGTTGGGGTTGCCATCATATATACATACACACACTTACCTCCCCCTGCTTGAATTCAATCTCATACATCAGAGTAAGTCCATTAGGATTAGGTGGCTCTGGCCACTTTAAGATGACTGCATTTTCTTCTGCTTCCTCAGTGAGGACGGCTCCAGGTATATTATCGGCACCAGCTGAAAAGTACAATATTGTAATGTGTGTCAAAGCTTTGCATCATAAAAAAGGGGGTTACACTCATAGATACTGTGTACAGCAGCCTCTCTCAACCAGGTTTTTTTGGAACCCCAAAGATGCTCCAGAGGTTGCTAGGGGGTCCTTGAGCAATTCCTGCTCTTCAGAAGTTCCCACTGACACTGTTGATCTTTGTAGCTATCTGTAAGGGGGTAAATCTCCCCAATGACCACAAGTGTAAGGAACATTCTTCCCACTGACCATCACACTAATGCATTGCAAGTATAATAGTTTTTCAGCAGAGGTTCCTTAAGACTAGAAAGTTATTTTAAGGGTTCCTCTGTGTTGAAAAGGTTGCAAGGGGTTCCTTGAACAACCAGCAATGTCCGCCTCTTAGCCAAGTTCCCAATGACACCATTGATCTCTTTACCTATCTGCAAGGGGACAAGTCTTCCCACTGACCAAAATTGTAAAAGGAATTCTCCACTGACCATCACCCTAATGTACAGTGATCTGTAGATTTTATCAATTTTAGTAATTATCGGCAAGGGTTCCCAGAGACTAACAAGTTAAAGGGTTCCTAAATGTTTAAATAAGTTGAGAAACACTGTTGTACAGCCTATTGGCAGTTTGTCCTTTTAGCAACAATTAGAAGGGTGGCTTGCTTTTAATTCAGAGCATCCCGACTATGCCCACCATGTCTTCTCTTCCACATTGACTTTCTGAAGAAACTTGGGATTATAAGACTGAGAGAATATGTGGAGGTCACCACTTAGGTATAGGTCAAAACTTTTTCTATTAGCTTTGGAGTGGAGAAGGGTTGGAAACCCTGTCAGGTTTTACGGCTACTTGGGTCTTCATTAGAAAAGTAGCGAGGGGGCCCTGGACAGCAGCAAAAACAAGACCTGGGTTTTATTCCATTCCAGTGCTATCCACCATGAAACAAAAATGTTTTTGGCTTGACGTACACCATACAGGTCAATAACTGGCAAGCATGGCCTGTCATAGAGAACAGGGGTCTCCAAACTTTCTAAGCAAAGGGTCAGTTTTACTGTCCTTCAGGGGGTAGTGGCCAGTGGGAGCTGAAAATGCCCTGGCATTGGTGGGCATAAACAAGGCCCCATCGTTCGCTTTAATGGGAAGACGATGCCCCCACTGTTGGTATCCGTGGGAAAAATAGGGTAATTAACCACTTGCCGCCCGCCATATAGCAGAATGACGGCGGCAAAGTGGTTTCAAAATCCTGACCGGACGTGATCAGGATTTTGAGCCGATGCTTTTGAGCCGGGGGCGCACATCGCGGCGATCGTTGTTGCGGTGTGTCAGTCTGACACCCCGCAACTACGATCTCGGTAAAGAGTCTCCGATGGAGACTCTTTACCACGTGATCAGCCGTGTCCAATCACGGCTGATCACAGTGTAAATAGGAAGAGCCGTTGATCGGCTTTTCCTCACTCGCGTCTGTCAGACGTGAGTAGAGGAGAGCCGATCGGCTGCTCCTCTGACTGGGGGGGGGGGGGTCTGTGCTGATAGATTATCAGCGCAGCTCCCCCTAAGATGGCCACACTGGGCCAATAGTGATGCCCAGCACCAGGTATGTCACCATAGACCACCAGGGATGCCAGTCAGTGCCCACAATGGACGCCAATCAGTGCCCACAATGGGCATCACTGATTGGCATGCATTATTGTTTGGCACTGATTGGCATCCATCAGTACAATACATTACACTGCAATGCAGCCTATCAGTGCCTATCCATGCCGCCTATCAGTGTCGCCCGGTGCCGCCTATCAATGCCACCTCTTTAGTGCCACCTCATCGGTGCCCATCAGTGAAGGAGAAAACTTACTTATTTACAAAGTCTTGAAACTAAAACAAAAAAGAACATTATAAAAATTTAGTTTGGGTACAGTGTAGTATGACCGCGCAATTGTCATTCAAAATGCGACAGCGCTGAAAATTGGTCTGGGCCGGAAGGTGTTTAAGTGTTTAAGTGCCCTGTATTGAAGTGGTTAATGGTGTCAGTGGGAGGAATGGTGTCCCATTATTGGTGTCAGTTAGTGGAATAGTGCCCCAAGGGCCAGATAAATGCGAGAAAAGGGCCACGTCCTGCCCCCGGGCCGCAGTCTGGAGATCATGGGTATAGATAGAGAGAAGTCTGTTCAATTATGGAGGAAGTTTCTTTTAGCAATGCTCATTAACAAAAGATTAATCTAAAATAAAGAATTTCACATTTGGTATTAGGCCTCCACCACCATAACGGTTGGCTCCTAGCAAACATGGGTACAAACATGCGAGTCAGGATCCATGCTGAAACATAAAACAAAAGTTCTGAGCACTAGCGCACAATGGTGGGGATCAAAAAACGCTGAAGTACGCACCTGCAGGCATGGTTCTGGCAAAGACAAAGTTGGAAGCGCTGCAGCCAAGTGTTTCTGCTGCATGGTTGCAGCTATGGATATCAATGCGGTAGAGAGTGAATGGCAGCAGGTTCGAAATAACCGTCCTCTCATGTTTGTAGTCCACTTTTGTTTCATAGAACGGATACTCTTTCTCCTTCGGTTCAGAGTCGGACACGTTAGAGAAGTCTATTGTGGTGCTGTTCTTGCTGTCGCCGGAGAGCGTTGCATTTGCAGCACCGAATACATCACGTCGTCTACGATCCGGTCTATGAAGGAAACAGAACAAGATACAGTAGCATTTAGTCACGTTCGACTAGACCTAGACCCCTTTCACACTGGGGCGTTTTTCAGACGCTTAAGTGTTAAAAAAAAGCGCCTGTAAAGCGCCTGAAAGAAGCCTCATCTGCAATCCCAATGTGAAAGCTTGAGTGCCTAAAGCCTAAAGCGCCCCTTCCCATTGAAATCAATGGAAAGCGCCTGCAAAATGCCTGAAAAGCGCATGCAAAGCGCTTTTGGCAGCGGCGCTTATAACACTTTATTTGGCCACTAGCAGGGGTTAAAAGCGCCCCACTAGCGCTCGAAAAACGCTGGTAAAGAGCCGCTAGTTTAAGCGGCGCTTTACGATCGTTTTTCGGGCGCTGGCTCTTAAAGAACTCGGGCTTTCACATTGGGATTGCAGATGAGGCTTCTTTCAAGCGCTTTACAGGCGCTCTTTTTAACGCTTAAGCGCCTTTAGTGTTAAAATAAGCACCTGTAAAGCGCCTCAAAGAAGCTGCAGCTGCAATCCCAATGTGAAAGCCCGAGTGCTTTCACACTGAGGCGCTGCGCTGGCAGGGCGTCAAAAAAAGTCC
Source organism: Lithobates sylvaticus (assembly GCA_028564925.1). Taxonomy (NCBI): domain Eukaryota; kingdom Metazoa; phylum Chordata; class Amphibia; order Anura; family Ranidae; genus Lithobates; species Lithobates sylvaticus. The sequence continues at coordinate 586,211,196 of CM053029.1, forward strand.
TGCAAGCAGCTTCTTTGCAGCGCTTTTGGAGCGGTGAATACAACGCTCCTAAAGTGCCCCTTCCCATTGAAATCAATGGGAAGCGCCTGCAAAACGCCTGAAAAGCGCATGCAAATCGCTTTTGCCAGCTGCGCTTTGTGGGCGCTTATAACTCTTTATTTGGCCCCACTAGCGCTCGAAAAACGCTGGTAAAGAGCCGCTAGTTTAAGCAGCGCTTTACGAGCGTTTTTCGGGCGCTGGCTCTTAAAGCACTTGGGCTTTCACATTGGGATTGCAGATGAGGCTTCTTTCAAGCGCTTTACATGCGCTTTTTTTTAACGCTAAAGTGCCTGAAAAACGCCCCAGTGTGAAAGGGGTCTTAATGTGTAATGTTGGAAGACATTTCACCCCTCATCCAGGTAACTTGTGCATTTCTAATGTGTGTCAAATACATACCCCAGCATTTACAGTGCCTTGAAAAAGTATTCATACCCCTTGAAATTTTCCACATTTTGTCACGTTACAACCAAAAACATAAATGTATTTTATTGGGATTTTATGTGATAGACCAACACAAAGTGCTACATAATTGTGAAGTGGAAGGAAAAAGATAAAATGGTTTTCAAAATGTTTTACAAACAAATATGTAAAAAGTGTGGTGTGCATTTTTTATTCAGCCCACCCTGCCCTATAGGCACCACAGGAAGTGAGAAGAATTGTTTCAAAAACAAGAAAAAAGTGTCCTTATTGAAAGATTTCCCCTTCTATTTCTGTTCTGCCGGCAACCCAAAATGTTGGCCGCTCTCACCCTTTGTGCCCTGGTGACATTGGTCAATAGAACAAATAGAAATATTGGCTCTTCTCCATAGCAACACGGAAAGCAATAAGAACCCGACATCGATTCTCATCGATCACCGCTCTATTAAAAATAATTAAAAAGAAAAGCTTTGGTTTAGATACAAATCTATAATTTATATTGTGGGTCCTCATTTAAAAGAAAAATTTATTTATAGGATTGTAAACACATTTGAACATAAAACAGACAGTCAGGTGCTCAGTATTTGACCGCTGAAGGCAGTATGGATCAATCACAGCATTATAAGCATTCCAGAAAACAGGGAGTAAAAGCATATGGTGTGTGCTCCAAATTGTTCATGTTTCTTAATATAAGGGATGGGTTGGGAAGGATTGAAGGAGTGGGAGACAAGCGTACTATGGGGAAAGTAAGAGGGGGGTAGTGGGAAAAGGTCCTAGAACACCGAGGGTTCAGGGGACCTGGTGAAGAGCATGGAGCAGGAATGGGGAATGAGGAGAGGGGAAGGGGATGCAAGAATAGGGGAAAGGAATACTAAGGAAGAGGAGAGAAGAAGGAAGACATAGAAAAGAGACGTCCCGATCTGTGGTGGAGGGATCGAGTTGGGGATCCAGTTGCTATGTGGGTGAATTGTGGAAGAGGACAAATGGAGTCCGTATTCAGGAGAGGTTTTATATTTGATCCAGGAGAACCATGTACATCTGAATTCTTCATCCCAGGCCTTAAGGGAAGTCATAAGATCCTCCATTGTCATTACTTCATCAAATCTCACTAACCACTACACAATCTTAGGTTGGAGTTAGAGATGAGAGCTACTCTCTTGAGGTGGATGCATGCCTTGGAATCATTGAGTAGGACCAGTGATCTCCAAACGTTGGCTCAAGGGGCATTATTCCCCCCCACTGACGCCCATGATGGGGCATTATTCCCCCCACTGATGCCAATGTCGGGCATTATCCCCCCCCCCCCACTGACGCCAATGATGGGACACTATCCCCCCCCCCACTGACGCCAATGATGGGACACTATCCCCCCCACTGACGCCAATGATGGGGCACTATTCCCCCCCACTGACGCCAATGATGGGGCACTACTCCCCCCCCCCCACTGATGCCAACGATAAGGCACTATTCCCCCCCACCACTGATGCCAATGGTGGGGCACTATCCCCTCCACTGATGCCAATGATGGGGCACTATTCCCCCACTGACGCCAATGATGGGGGCGCTATTCCCCCCCCCTACTGACGCCAATGATGGGGCACTATTCCGTCCCACTGATACCAATAATGGGGCATTATTCCTCCTCCTCCTAACCACATGGGTGTTATGTATTATTTTTTTTAAAACATTTTTAACTCCCACTTTGTTACTCTCCAAACTGTGATGCACAGGGCAGATGCGGCCCTTGGGGCACTATTCCTTCTGCTGATTCGGTGCATTATTCCTCCCAATAATACCAATGATGGTGCAATATTCCTCCCCACTGATACCACTGATGGGACTCTATTCCTCCCACTGACACCAATATTGGGGCACTATTCCACCTCCTACTAACCACATAAGTGCTATGTATTTTTTTTTTCTCCCACTGACCACCAAGCCTGAGGAATTATCTACTTCCACTGGCCACAATCTGCCCCCCCCCTAAGGTCTGAAGGACAGTAAACTTTGTTTAGAAAGTCTGGAGACCCCTGAAGTAGAAGGACAAGAAGAGATTTTTGTAGGCATTCTTTTATTGAAGGGGGCAAGGGTGCAACAGTAGAGCTAGGGGGTCATCCTGGAGAGAGGATCACCACTGTTCGCACAGCCGACCTCTCGTCAAGCAGTCTCAGAGGAGAAAACAACCAACTTTCCTTGTGTTGCCTCCTATGGCAGCTAACAAAGAACTAAGCTGCTCAACTAGACGTGGGTACTTCTACGCACACAGCTGTACTTGTTATTCTAAGCTCTCCCACATGATGCAATTGTTTTCATGGACAACGTACCTTCAAGGCAGCAAAAAGCTGTGCAAAGACAAGGAGCCCCATCCTCAGCTTAATAAGGGCAAACGAGGATCACCTGTCTACCTGCATTACTTCCTCTTCTCTGCAAAAACAATATTCCCCAGAACCACCAGACAAGCTCGGGCAGGATGAAGTCATAAGCCATCCGAGCCCCTCCATTCATCACCATGTAGTGTGCATCCTACAGACTCCTCCAGCCACGGTTAGAAGATAAATAAGGGCGGAATTGCTCTCAGAACGCAGCTGAGAAACGCGATCCAACCATTACCAGGAGCCGCGATGAGTGATGAATTCACTTTATCTATTCTTTAGAAGTTTCACAAACACTCGGCATTCAGCTGCCATTCACATGGGATATTTTAAGGGCAAAATTCTTGTTGGGTGTCGTGTTCAAAGCATTCAGTGATGGAAACCGTTGCTTGTAAAGTCTCATCTTCCTGGAAAAGCGTTGGCTTAGTTTATCAGCCTAGAACCGTTTTTTGCGACTGAATTTACTACTGGAATTTTCACGGCATGCAATGATTGTATCGCATCAGAAAATATAGTAGAATTCTTTTTTTTTAAAAATACAAATATTGTTTCTTTTTTTTTTTTTTAGGTATTACACTAGACCAGGGGTCTCCAAATTTTCTAAACAAAGGGCCAGTTTACTCACCTTCAAACTTTACAGGGACCGGACTATGGCCTATGGGAGCACACAATGCCATAGGCTTGGCGGTCAGTGGGAGTAAAAAAACATAATTGGTATCAGTGGGAGGAATAGTGGCCCATCATTGGTGCCAGTAAGAGGAATAGTGCCCCATCATTGGTGTCAGTGGGACGATTAGTTCTCTATCTCTGATATGAGTGGGAGGAATAGTATGCCATTTTTTGTGTCAGTAGGAGGAATAGTGCCCCATCTTTGGAGTCAATGGAAAAATAGAATAGAGAAATAGTGCCCGTCTTTCCTGTCAGTGGGTGGAATAGTGCCCTGTCATTGGTGTCAGCAGGAGGAATAGTGTCCTGTGATTGGTGTCAATGGGAGGAATAGTGCCCCATCATTGGTGTCAGTGGGATTATTAGTTCCCTATCTCTGATATCAGTGGGATGAATAGTACTCCATTGTTTGTGTCAGTAGGAGGAATAGTGCCCTATCATTGGTGTCAGGAGGAGGAATAGTGCCCCACCATTGGGAGAAATAGTGCCCGTCTTTGGTGTCAGTGGGTGGAATAGTGTCCCATCATTGGTTTCAGTGCGAGGAATAGTGTCCCATCTTTGGTGTCAGTGCGAGGAATAGTGTCCCATCATTGGTGTCAGTGGGTGGAATAGTGTCCCATCATTGGTGTCAGGAGGAGGAGGAATAGTGCCCTGTCATTGGTGTCAGTAGGAGGAATAGTGCCCCATCATTGGTGTCAGGTGGAGGGATAGTGCCCCATCATTGGTGTCAGTGGGATAGTGCCCCATCATTGGTGTCAGGAGGAGGAGGGATAGTGCCCCATCATTGGTGTCAGGAGGAGGAATAGTGCCCCATCTCATTGTTTGTGTCAGGAGGAGGAATAGTGCCCCATCATTGGTGTCAGGAGGAGGAGGAATAGTGTCCCATCATTGGTGTCAGGAGGAGGAGGAATAGTGTCCCATCATTGGTGTCAGGAGGAGGAGGAATAGTGTCCCATCATTGGTGTCAGGAGGAGGGATAGTGCCCCATCATTGGTGTCAGGAGGAGGGATAGTGCCCCATCATTGGTGTCAGGAGGAGGAATAGTGCCCCATCATTGGTGTCAGGAGGAGGAATAGTGCCCATCATTGGTGTCAGGAGGAGGAATAGTGCCCATCATTGGTGTCAGGAGGAGGAATAGTGCCCTGTGATTGGTGTCAGTGGGAGGAATAGTGGCCCATCATTGGTGTCAGTAGGACTATTCGTTCCCCATCTCTGGTGTCAGTGGGATGAATAGTACTCCATTGTTTGTGTCAGTAGGAGGAATAGTGCCCCATCTTTTGAGTCAATGGGAGAAACAGCGCCCGTCTTTCCTGTCAGTGGGTGGAATAGTGCCCCTGTCATTGGTGTCAGTAGAAGGAATAGTGCCCCATCATTGCTGTCAGTGGGAGGAATAGTGCCCCATCATTGCTGTCAGTGGGAGGAATAGTGCCTCATCACTGGTGTCAGTGGGACTATTAGATCTCTATCTCTGATATCAGTGGGATGAATAGTACTCCATTGTTTGTGTCAGTAGGAGAAATAGTGCCCATCTTTCCTGTCAGTGGGTGGAATAGTGCCCTGTCATTGGTGTCAGTAGGAGGAATAGTGCCCTGTCATTGGTTTCAGTAGGAGGAATAGTGCCCCATCATTGGTGTCAGTGGGACTATTAGTTCCCCATCTCTGGTGTCAGTGGGATGAATAGTACTCCATTGTTTGTGTCAGTAGGAGGAATAGTGCCCCATCTTTGGAGTCAATGGGAGAAATAGTGCCCGTCTTTCCTGTCAGTGGGTGGAATAGTGCCCCATCATTGGTGTCAGGAGGAGGAATAGTGCCCTGTGATTGGTGTCAGTGGGAGGAATAGTGCCCAATCATTGGTGTCAGTGGGAGGAATAGTGCCCAATCATTGGTGTCAGTGGGAGGAATAGTGCCCAATCATTGGTGTCAGTGGGACTATTAGTTCACCATCTCATATCAGTGGGAGGAATAGTACCCCATTGTTTGTGTTAGTGGAAGGAATAGAGCCCCTTCTTTGGTGTCAGTAGAAGGTATAGTATCCCCAAGGGCCAGATAAACTTGAAGACCCCTGCACTAGACATTTAACCTCTTCCCATCCAGCCCTGGGGCCCCTTTAAAATGGTCTGTATGCTCGGGAAGAGGCAGGGGGACCATTAGTGGGGGTCTGACAGCTTGGTCTCTGTGCTGGAAGCCCGCTCTCTGCACAAAAACATTGGCTGCCCAGTGACACGTGTGTGGCGCGTGGCCATTAAAGCCCATCCTTTTGGTGCCGCACATGTGTTATGCGGACGGCAATAGGCTAATTTTTCCATCTTTAAAAGCACAAAATATCTTCTCTCCCAGCCCAGAGTCTCCTTAACAGGGTCTTTATACCTGGGGCGGTGCCAGTCAGGACTGCCCTATTAAGTGACCACTGTTCCTGGCTGTCACAGCAGTCACGTGATCAGGATCTGGTCCTACCAGCTCCTGACCATTTCTCAAAACCGGGGTCTACTGAAAACACAAACCCTCTTTGCCACTGCATATATGTGTCCTGTAAGATAAGGATATAAGGGTTTAATATCCATAGAATTTTGATATGGAGACTGGAGGCAAAGGCAAATAATTATTTTGGGGCAAGTCCAGGAGCTAAAATGTAAGCGTTTGTAGTGATCACCGTCTATAAGCCCCAAAAAAGTGTGGGGAAAAACACACAATTGCCAACAGAAATAAGTCATGCAGAATCATGTCAGATACCGACCAATGCTGGGCTTGAGCACTTGCCTACCGGGCACTTTGATTCTCTTCCTGCCCAGGCCAATTTTCAGCGCTGTCATACTTTGTATGACAATTGCACGGTCCTTGCAACGCTGTACTAATATGAAATCTTTATCATTTTTTTTTCCACACAAATAGAGTTTTCTTTTGGTGGTATTTAATCACCACAGTTTTTTTTTTTTTTTTTCGCTAAACAAGCGAAAAATGTTTTGAAAGAAAAAAATGTTTTTAGTTTCTGTATTAAAATTTAGCAAACTGGTAATTTTTCGCCTGCGCTGGTGGGCTCTGAAGAGGCAGACCTGGTGGGCTCTGAAGAGGCAGAGCTGGTGGGCTCTGAAGAGGCAGAGCTGGTGGGCTCTGAAGAGGCAGAGCTGGTGGGCTCTGAAGAGGCAGAGCTGGTGGGCTCTGAAGAGGCAGAGCTGGTGGGCTCTGAAGAGGCAGCGCTGGTGGGCTCTGAAGAGGCAGCGCTGGTGGGCTCTGAAGAGGCAGCGCTGGTGGGCTCTGAAGAGGCAGCGCTGGTGGGCTCTGAAGAGGCAGCGCTGGTGGGCACTGATGAGGCAGCGCTGGTGGGCACTGATGAGGCAGCGCTGGTGGGCACTGATGAGGCAGTGCTGATCACCAGAACACTGATGATCAGTGCCCTGCTAATCATTGTAGATGGCCCTTTTCACACTTGCCGGTTAGCGCCTCTCCTCGCACAGTGACAGCATGAGGAAAGGAATGCCGATAAGCGGGAAGTGTGTTAACATCGTGATTAGCCACAGTCAATCACATGGTAAAGGGCCACAATGGACACAACGATTCACAGGAGTGTGGCGTTCTGGGAGGGCGCGGTCCTGGGAGGACGTCAATAGACGCCCTCCCAGAACTGAACATCCGCGCAGTAGCCATCATGTGGCTATAGCACGGTCGGCAAGTGGTTAATTGCATTAACATATATAGAGTCGTCAATTTAAGCAGCACTATATATTATATATATATATATATATATATATATATATATATATATATATATATATATAGTACATTCACATCAGTTCTTGCTTACAATCTAAGGTCCCTAACTCACATTCATACATATACATACTAGGGCCAATTAACATCCCAGCATGTCTTTGGTGTGTGGGAGGAAAACGCATGCAGGCCACAGGGAGAACAAGCTAACTCCAGGCTGGTAGTGCTGTAGTTGGGATTTGAACAGAAACGACCCCAATGCTGCCAGGTGGAAGTGCCAACCACTTAGCAACTGCGCTGCCCCACTTTAGGACAGAGACTAGGGCACAATGTTCTTTCTAAGCTACACAGCTGTGCTTCTTTACTACAACAAGACTGGGCTCAACTTCCGAAAAGGCACATAGTGCAGCGAGGAACTACAAAAAAGGAGGCATCGACTGGCAGGAACTTATGCAACACAGACTGCACCCCTTTTACCCTCGTGACCAGTTACTAAAGAAGCCAACTGCACCAACATCGCTGTAATGAAGTACCGACAGCAGTCTTTCATGCATCGTGCCATTTCCTGCCATCTTTTCAATGGAAGGGGTTAACAAAGAAAACAGCAGGTAAACATGATGTCACACAGAACACAAGAAATTAGGACTTTCCATTGTGATCCGACCACCCCCCTTGGATAGACTTTTCCTCTCCTTGGGCTGCCTGTACTTGTCAGGTAGGATTAAAACAAAATCCCGCTTCACATTCCTCCTGCAGCTACATCTTGCTTTTTTTTCTTGTCTACTTAGTCTGGCCGACCTTTACACAAATAGGCGGAGAAGCTGAATTTTTAACCATTTTTAGTTAAGACACGAATCGCTAACCAGATCTACACTCACCTTGCTAGTACCGGGTTGGACCCCCTTTTGCCTTCAGAACTGCCTTCATTCTTGGTGGCATAGATTCAACAAGGTGTTGGAAACATTCCTCAGAGATTTTGGTCCATAGTGACATGATGGCATCACACAGTTGCTGCATATTTGTCGGCTGCACATCCATGATGCCAATCTTCATTTCCACCACATCCCAAAGGTGCTCTATTGGATGAGATCTGGTGAGTGTGGAGGCCATTGGATGAGATCTGGTGAGTGTGGAGGCCATTGGATGAGATCTGGTGAGTGTGGAGGCCATTGGATGAGATCTGGTGAGTGTGGAGGCCATTGGATGAGATCTGGTGAGTGTGGAGGCCATTGGATGAGATCTGGTGAGTGTGGAGGCCATTGGAGTACAGTGACCTCATAGTCCAGTGGTGAGATGATTGGAGCTTTGTGACATGGTGGATTATCCTGCTGGAAGGAGCCATCAGAAGATGGGGACACTGTAGTCATCAAGGGATGGACATGGTCAGCAACAATACTCAGGTAGGCTGTGGTGTTTAATCGATGCTCAGTTGATACTAAGGGGCCCAAAGTGTGCCAAGAAAATACCCCCCCCCACACCATTACACCACCACCAGCCTGAACCAGTGATACAAGGCAGGATGGATCCATGGCTTTCATGTTGATTACACCAAATTCTGACCCAACCATCTGAATGTCACGGCTGAAATCGAGACTCATCAGACCAGCAATGTTTTTCCAATCTTCCATTGTCCAATTTTGGTGATCCTGTGCCAATTCTATCCTCAGTTTCCTGTTCTTAGCTGACAGGAGTGGCACCCGGTGTGGTCTTCTGCTGTTGTAGCCCATCTGCTTCAAGGTTGGATGTGTTGTGCATTCAGAGATGGTATTCTGCATACCTTGGTGGTAACGAGTGGGTATTTCAGTTACTGTTGTCTTTCTATCATCTCAAACCAGTCTGCCCATACTTCTTGGACACCAACCAGGCATTTTCCTCCACATAACTGCCACTCGCTGGATAGTTTCTCTTTTTTGCACTATCCACTGTAAACCTGAGAGATGGTTGTGTGTGGATGGTTCCCAGTAGATCAGCAGTTTTTGAAACACTCAGACCAGCCCCGTCTGGCACCAACAATCATGTCACATTCGAAGTCACTTAAATCCCCTTTCTTTAACGGCAGAACGGTGCGGCTTTCATTCTGGGAGGACATCATATGACGCCTGCAGCGTGGCAATCGTGGCCACGCTGTAAAGAGCCGTGGCCGCGGCTCTTTAACTATGTGATGGGCTGTGTCCAATCACAGCCGGTCACATGTAAATAGGGAAAGTGCCGTGAATTGGCTCTCCTCGCCCTCACACTGACAAGAGTGTGTGGCGAGGAGTGACGTTCAGCGGCATCTCCTTGCAGAGGAGACCTGGGCAGGTAAACAGGGCACTGATCATCAGTGCCCTGATTACAGGAAAGCCCCAGCAGTGCCCATCAGTGCTGCCAATCAGTGCGCCATCAGTGCTGCCCATCAGGGCCCCCCCAATCAGCGCCCACCAGTTTGTCCCTTCTGATAATTTCGGATGAACTGTCCTGTTCGGCTTTCGAAAGCTGTGTACCAACAATCAGATTATCGTACGATCGATTCAAAAGTGGTATTTTTTGGAGCTTCTTTGGTAGCTGAAATTGGGTATTTTCAAAGCATATTCCCCGCTCAGAAATGCATTAAAACGCACGTTTTGTACATTTTTTAGCATTTCTGCGCAATTTTTGCTCAAATGCAATAATTAAGAATAAATAATAATAATGTAATAATGTATATATAAAGTATATATAAAGTAAATGAATTAACCTCCTAACCTTAACGTAAATAAATAAATAATTATAGAGCTTCAGAAGATTTTACCCCCCTACATGGTCAGGCCATTTTTTCCCTTTTTTTTTGCCATTTGCCACTGCGCTTCTTGAACTGGTAATTGCATGGTCATGTAACCCTGTACACAAACAAAATTTTTTTTTTTTTCACACAAATAGAGCTTTCTTCTGGGAGGCATTTAATCAGCACTGAGGTTTTTATTTTTTGCAATAAAAACGAAAAAAGAACGAAAATTTTGAAAATAAAAAAAAAAAAACTATATTTTTTACTCTCTGTTACAAAACTTATCCAATGGAAAAGAAATGTAAAAACAAATTTCTTCATAAATTTAAATTAAAATGTCTTTGGTTAACCACTTCAGCCCCGGAAGATTTTACCCCCTTCCTGACCAGAGCATTTTTTGCGATTCGGCACTGCGTCGCTTTAACTGACAATTGCGCGGTCGTGCGACGTCCTTTTTTCCCCACAAATAGATCTTTCTTTTGGTGATATTTGATCACCTCTGCGATTTTTATTTTTTACGCTATAAACAAAAGAAGAACGACAAATTTATAAAAAAAAAAAGCAATATTTTTGACTTTTTGCTATAATAAATATCCCCCAAAATATATAAAAAAAAAAAACGTTTTTTCCTCAGTTTAGGCGATATGTATTCTACATATTTTTGGAAAAAAAAAAAAAAAATCGCAATAAGCGTATATTGATTGGTTTGAGCAAAAGCTATAGTGTCTACAAAATAGGGGATAGTTTTTTATAGCATTTTTATTATAAATAGTTTTTTTTTTTTTTTTATTAGTAATGGCGGCGATCTGCATTTTTTTATCGCGACTGCGACACTATGGCGGACACATCGGACACTTTTGACACTATTTTGGGACCATTGTCATTTATACAGCGATCAGTGCTATAAAAATGCACTGCTTACTGTGTAAATTACACTGGCCGGAAAGGGGTAAAACACTGGGGGGCGATCAAGGAGTTAAGTGTGTCCTAGGGAGTGATTCTAACTGTGGGGCAGTGTTAATTTTGGCAGCAAATTTTGATTTAGTTTTAGTCCCATTTTAGTCTTCTGCAATTGTTGTAGTTTTAGTCGTATTTAGTAGACTAAATCTCCAGTACATTTTTTTCGACTAAAACTCATTTTAGTCATCTAAAATCGAATGGGTGTACTTAAATTGTAATGCATTATTTAACATTTCTCTACAATTTCCAAACTCATATACTGCTGTAGTGAAAAATCTAATACCGTATATACTCGAGTATAAGCCGACCTGAATATAAGCCGAGACACCTAATTTTACCACAAAAAAATGGGAAAAGTTATTGACTCGAGTATAAGCCTAGGGTGAGAAATGCGCAGCTACTGTAAGTGGAAAAGAGGGTCAACAATGACCATTTGCAGCCTCACTGTGCCCATTTGCAGCCATAGGTCCCCCGAACTTCAACTCGGTAGTTAAGGGTTCCTAGATGCCCCCTAGCTGAACCCAAAGGGTCCCGAAATGACATTGCTGCATATGGACACAGTTGACTGACTTTGGGGCCCCGTATCTCGGGCCACTTGGTGCTAGGAACCCCAAATTTTGGTGTGCAAACCCAGTGGAACTAGCACTACAACATATCCATGATGGGGTTCCTAGCACCAAGTGGCCCCGAGATACGAGGCCCCAAAGTCGGTTCGGAAAAATGTCATTCTCTGCTGCAGAAAAGTGCTTGACATTTTCTGAACCGACTTTGGGGCCCCATATCTTGGGGCCACTTAGTGCTATGAACACCATCATGGATATGTTGTAGTGATAGTTCCACTGGGTTTGCACACCAAATTTGGAGTTCCTAGCACCAAGTGGCCCCGAGATACAAGCATTTTCAGCACAAAAAAATGTGCTGAAAAACTCGGCTTATACTCGAGTATATACGGTATGTTATTATTTATAGTATTGAGGTATAAACATGCACTACAGACCAGTGTTCATTTTGAAGTCAAATTTAAAATGTAGTTTTAGTCTTAGTCTTTTGACTAAAATGCCATTTTAGTTTTTATTGTATTTTCGCCATCTCATTCGTTTTAGTTGTATTTTAGTCGAAAAATAGTATTCATTTAGTCGACTAAAATGTTTTAGCCGTTTTAGTCAACGAAATTAACACTGCTGTGGGGGGGGGGGGGGATGGGCTTCAACTCACATGACAGCGATCACCGCTCCTGATGACAGGGAGCAGTGATCTCTGTCATATCACTAAGCAGAACAGGGAAATGTCTTGTTTACATAGGCATCTCCCCATTCTGCAGCTCCGTGACACGATCGCCGGGACACCGGCGGACATCGAGTCCGCGGGTGCTGCGGGCACAGTCACGCTGTACGCGGCAGTCGACTGATCAGCGACTGGGCGGTGCCAACAGTTTGCGCAGCGCTTTACAACATGAGGGCAGACAGTACAGTTACAATACAATTCATTACAGGAGGGATCAGAGGGCCCCGCTCGTTAGAGCTTACAATCTAGAACGGAGGGTCAAGTAATACAAAAGGTAATAACTGTGGGGGATGAGCTGATGGAGAAAATTAAAGTACAGTTGTTAGGTGTGGGCAGAATAAGCTTCTCTGAAGAGGAGGGTTTCCAGGGATCGTCTAACAGATTGGGGTAGGGAGTTCCATAGGAGAGGCTCAGGAAAAGATGAGTGGCAGGAGGTGACAAGGGAGCTAGAGAGCAGGAGGTCTTGGGAGAACGATTTGGTTGGAATTTTGAGACTAGGTTAGTGATGTAGCTGGGGGCCGAGTTGTGGATGGCTTTGTAAGGTGTTAGTATTATGAGTTTAATTCGTTGGGTGAGCGGGAGCCAACAGGATTGGCAGAGAAGGGTAGCAGGGGGATAGACTATTTAAAGGTAAGCCAATGAGGAGCGAGTTGAGGCGGGAGATAACCAGGGAGTGAATTAGGAACGTTATGGTGTCATTGGTTAGGGAGGGACGGGTTTTGGAGATGTTGCGGAGGTTGAGGCGGCAAGATTTGGACAGTGATAGGATGTAGGGCCGAAAAGAGTTCAGAGTCCAGGACTACACCTAGATCCTTGGCATGCCGGGACGGGCAGATAGTTGTGCCATCGATCTTGACAGAGAGATCAGGGGTAGGGGCATGTGGCGGAGGGAAAATGATGAGCTCGGTTTTGGATGGGTTACATAGTAGATGAGGTCGGAAATAGTCCATCAAGTCCAATCTATGTGTGTGAAGGTTGAGTTTGAGGAAGTGGTGGAAGAGTCTGCTAGAGGTTGCAGAGCTCCAACAGGTAAACAGGCCATGCCTACATTCACTCTCAGCAACGAGGACGATGTCGCCCTCGCCCTGAAGGCACTTGTAACAAACATACTGTATGCTGGGCTATGCTGGGTTACCTGGGTACAAAGATGGAGTTGTGTAGGAAATTCTCAAACATCTTCCTGTACTCGGCCTCATCTTTCTCTTTCTTTTTCTCTGCTTCAGTTTTGGGGCAGGCACAGCACATTCCCTTCTCTCGCCCCCCTCCAGCATCAGTCTTGGTGGTCTCCTTCTCACCCTCTGCGTCAATCGTCTCGTTGGCATATTTTCGACTAGGAACTTTATCTGCAAGAAGACACATACAATCCCCCAGATAAACACCAGAAACACTCGCAACCTGGTCCTACAAAACTATATCCCAATACATATAATCCATACAAAAAAAAAAGAATGAGTGAAGGGAAGGAGAAGAGTGGAGAAGAGAAAAGGAAGGTAAAGAACAGAGAAGGGGGAAGGAGAAAAGCAGAGAAGGGGGAAGGAGAAAAGCAGAGAAGGGGGGAAGGAGAAACGCAGAGAAGGGGGGAAGGAGAAACGCAGAGAAGGGGGGAAGGAGAAAAGCAGAGAAGGGGGAAGGAGAAAAGCAGAGAAGGGGGGAAGGAGAAAAGCAGAGAAGGGGGAAAGGAGAAAAGCAGAGAAGGGGGAAGGAGAAAAGCAGAGAAGGGGGGAAGGAGAAAAGCAGAGAAGGGGGGAAGGAGAAAAGCAGAGAAGGGGGGAAGGAGAAAAGCAGAGAAGGGGGAAGGAGAAAAGCAGAGAAGGGGGGAAGGAGAAAAGCAGAGAAGGGGGGAAGGAGAAAAGCAGAGAAGGGGGGAAGGAGAAAAGCAGAGAAGGGGGAAGGAGAAAAGCAGAGAAGGGGGAAGGAGAAAAGCAGAGAAGGGGGAAGGAGAAAAGCAGAGAAGGGGGAAGGAGAAAAGCAGAGAAGGGGGAAGGAGAAAAGCAGAGAAGGGGGAAGGAGAAAAGCAGAGAAAGGGGAAGGAGAAAAGCAGAGAAAGGGAAGGAGAAAAGCAGAGAAGGAGAAAAGCAGAGAGAGGGGAGGTAAAGAGCGGAGAGAGGGGGGGGGGTGGCGGAGAGAGGGGGGAGGCAAAGAGAGGGGGGGAAGGTCGAAGAGAGGGGGGAGGTCGAAGAGAGGGGGGGGGGAGGGGGAGGGGGGGGAGGTCGAAGAGAGGGGGGGGGGGGAGGTCGAAGAGAGGGGGAAGGTCGAAGAGAGGCGAAAAGGAAGGCAAAGAGGGGAGAAAAGGAAGGCAAAGAGGGGAGAAAAGGAAGGCAAAGAGGGGAGAAAAGGAAGGCAAAGAGGGGAGAAAAGGAAGGCAAAGAGGGGAGAAAAGGAAGGCAAAGAGGGGAGAAAAGGAAGGCAAAAAGCTTAGAAAGGGAAGGCAAAAAGCTTAGAAAGGGAAGGCAAAAAGCTTGGGAAGGCAAAAAGCTTAGAAAGGCGAAGGGGGGAGAAAGGGAAAGCAAAGGGGGGAGAAAGGGAAGGCACAGAGGGAAGGGAAAGAGGGGAGAAAGGGAAGGCAAAGAGAAGAGTGGAAACGGGTAAGGCAAAGAGAAGAGAGGAGAAGGGGCAGAGAAGAGAGGAGAAAGGGAAGGCAGAGAAAGGGAAGGCAAAGAATGGAGAAAGGGAAGGCAAAGAGCGAAGAAAGGGGAAGGAGATGAGCAGAGAAAAGGGAAGGGGAAGGAAAAGAGGAGGAAAGAAAAGAGGAGGAAAGGAAAGAGAGGAGGAGGGAAGGAGAAGAAGAGGTGAGAGAAGAAAGGAGGGAGGGAGAAGAAGAGGCGAGAGAAGAGAGGGGAAGGAGAAAAGAGAAGAAGGAGTGAGGATCAAGGCACAGGATGACAGCGGATATCAGATGCGTGGAATGTAATTGTGCTGTTATGTGACAACTATACTTAAAACTGGGGGCCACAGGAGCACCAGGATTCCCCCAATACCTCACCCAAAGCTGACAAGCTTTATGCTTTTGACCCTTTAAATATTGTGGTGTAATTAAAATCTGAGTCACAGGAGTACCTAAACCACACCCAATGCTGGTAAACTGTCATTTTGTGAATTAGAAAAAGTACAGTATAAGGTTTGGGGTGAGTCCGGGTGCCGTGATGATTTTAATTACACATTCTATGTATACAGCTTGTGGACATGTTTCAGGCAGTGTCAGTATCGTGTTGCGAAATATATTACTAAAGCGCCAGATTAGTAACAAACAACCTAAAACAATGTGACTAATTATATTAATGAAAAACAGCTGCAACCATTTAAAATGTGTTCTGGTACCACATATAAAATAGAATTGCAAACATTTTGCGAAATTTCAATTATGAACTTCATATTAAACTTTCTCAACTCATGTCACCTGTGACGCAAACGCGTCGGGAGGAGCCGGTGACGACACTTTGGGTGTCTCGTTACCCTGGGATGTGTAGTGAGGAGGAGAGCTGTCCCAATACTAAACTGATCGTTCAATAAGGTTTTATTTCTGCCTAAATGCGAGTGTATACGATGTTATTTATTAAAAGCAAGTACTTTTTAAGCAATCTTGCGCGATGATTATGTTTTATTTGCTTTGAGAAATTGTAATCTGGAGAAGGAAATTGTCTATGGAAAAGTCCATGATAAAACCTAATATAAATAAGATAATAACAGCCAAGTTTTGCACATACCATCGCCAATCTCTAAAAACAAATCAATACAAAAGGCAATCAATACAACCCAAAGTGACATTCTAATCCCGTGTTATCTGAACGTCAGAATGAAGTATCGGGAAGTATGCGCGGAATTCCACTATAAGGTTGTTTTTAAAGTAAAGTGTAATTTAACAACGGCATCTCTAGCACTACAGACCGAATTCTTAAAGCTTTAAACACCAGCCTAAAGCACCTCTATTATCAGCCAAGTGACTGTAATGCTCAAATTATATTGGATTCAAACTTAAAATAACTGTCATTTTTTCTTTTTTGTTTTAACCACTTAGGAGCCGGAGCAATTTGCAGCCAAAAGGACCAGGCCCCTTTTTGCGATTCGGCACTGCGTCGCTTTAACTGACAAGTGCGCGGTCGTGCGATGTGGCTCCCAAACAAAATTGGCGTCCTTTTTTTCCCACAAACAGAGCTTTCTTTTGGTGGCATTTGATCACCTCTGCGGTTTTTATTTTTTGCGCTATAAACAAAAATAGAGCGACAATTTTGAAAAAAAAAAATAATATTTTTTGCTATAATAAATATCCCCAAAAATATATAAAAAAA